>CAWUFW010009630.1:600000-767852 GCA_963921515.1 Calotriton arnoldi | reverse complement strand
AGAGCCACCCAAGATCCAAACATGCAACCTAGATTTATTATAAAAAAATCTCCCTTTTTTTTTCCCTAGGAGTCGCGCACCCCTCGCGTTCACACCAGGGGGCCGCGCTGGGAGTCGCACACCCCTCGCGTTCACACCAGGGGCCGCGCTGGGAGTCGCGCACCCCTCGCGTTCACACCAGCGGGCCGCGCTGAGCGCCGTGCTGGGGACGCGACTCCAATTTTTTATTTTTTTTTAAAACAGGCTCCTACCACTAATTTTTATTCGCCCCGGGGAACCCATCCCCCGGGGCCTACTCACTTCATTGGGGACCGTGGGGGGAGCCCCAATGCCCCCATGGTCCCGACGGCTCCCCGCATCCTGCGAGAGCCGGCATTGCTTTTCCACATGCGGAGCTGCTGACATGCTGTTCCCCGTGTGGAAAAGCAATTCTGCTTTGGATTTTGGAAGAGAGAGCAGGTTTCCCTGCTCTCTCTTCCAAAATCCAAACCAGAGTTTGCTACGGTAGGGCGGGACACGTGCTCCCGCCCTACCATAGCAAACAGCAGTGTCCCGGGGGTGGGCACCCCAGAACACTGCAGGAGCCGGCCCTGGGGGAGGGGCAGTCCCCAGGGCCATCGAAGGCTCCAGGAGGGGGGCCCCACGGCCCCTCACACATCTTTGCAAAGCCCCGGGGAGGTGGTGGTCCTCGGGGCTCGGGGTCCAAAATGGACCCCCGCATTTTAACAGTTAGTGCCCCGGGGAGGTGGTGGACCCCAGGGCATGTGGGGTGGCTGGAGCCCCTCACACATTTTTTATTTTAAATTTTATTTAAATTTAGAGCCCCGGGAGGTGGCGGTCCCAGGGGCTGTGGGGGCCTCCGCGGGCCCCCGCTTTACATTATACAAATCCCCCCGGGACCTGGCCCACCCGGGGGGTTAAAAATAATGAAGCGAGAAAACCCATGCTTAGTTTTTTTTTTAAAATTTCGCCGGGATCCGCGCACCCAGCGCGCATTCCGGTGTTTTTTGTTGTTGTTTTTTGGGGCCCTGGGGGTCCTTGTGGGAACCCCTGAGCAGGCCTAGGGGGTCAGGGTGTTTCTACCCTGCCCCCTTTTCTTCTTTGACACCTTTGTTTCCCTGTTTACTTCTGACTCAGTTCTACCGAGTCACAAAATGGCTGCCAACACTTCCTGGTTTGGAGTGTTGACAGCCAATTAGCATGAAGCTCGTCATCGGGAGGGTGCGCGGATACACCGCGGCCATAGATATCGAAACTTTTATTTTTGGAATTTCTCAGCAACTACTGAACAAATTTACACCATTTAAAAAAAGGGCGCTTTCTGAACCAAGCACTACCTTTTTGCCAAATTTGGTGTAATTCTGTTCAGCAGTTTTGGCTGTAACCGTGTCTAAAGTTTCCTATGGGAAATTGATTTTTTCACCTCTATTTTTTGATTTTCTCCACAACTACTGAACGGATTTACACCATTTAAAAAAAAGGGTGCTTTCTGAACCAAGCACTACCCTTTTGCCAAATTTGGTGTAATTCCGTTAAGCAGTTCGGAGCTGTAGCCGCGTCTAAAATTTCCTATGGGAATTAACATGGAGAAAACACGTTTTGGGACCCCCTTTTTTTCAGCTCCCGCTTGCCGAATCACCCCGAAACTTTCAAGATAGGAGCGGACCGGAGCGGGCCATAAGTTTGGAAAATTTCGCGAAGATTCGTCAACCAGCGCCAAAGTTATTGGGAAAAGAATGTTATGAATTTCCTATGGATAATAGCTCCTAACTATAACTATCTACTGGCGACCGCCAGTAGATAATATATATATATATATATATATATCACAAAAACAGCATGCCACCGCCGCCGCTCCGTATTGTCCCGGGTGCTCACTCCAGTGGTGGTGAACCGCTAATGATTAGAAAAACAAGGCAGACCCTTTCGTAGCCAAGTGGAAAGCACACACGGAAAGTAATTCAAGCAAAGTGCTTTATTGTGCAGACCCCCCCTGCACTGACAGACGCGTTTCACCTTACGGCTTTCTCAATGTCAGTTTCTCTGTGCTAACACGACAGTATTTAAAATAGCAATACATCACGTGTTATTCTTAAACATCAAGGACGGACTTATGCAACATTAAGGATACAATTTATGGCGGCCATCTTTGAGCGTGCTATTTACAATGAGTGATAGCACCAAAGTGCTAAGTGCAATTGTGCATGGTTAAAAACATCATTACAATTTTTAAGGGAGGAAAAGTTCATGTATATACACTTATAGATGGTATTCCAGTCCAAAAATGGATAGCATTCATTGAATATAACAAATATGCTAAAAACATAATTGTTTACATATATGCTTGTATATACAGGATATCAACATAACCCCCTTGTATTCATTATTTAGCCCTAAATGGGCAACAGAACGCCACGCGAGAGGGAGTGCGGCACAGGAGACTACGATGTTCCGTGTTTAGTTATTAATAAAACACACATATATATTCTTATCTCTAGTCTTATCACTCCAAGTGCACCCACATCTCCTCATCATTGTTGAGCCCTATGGCTCTTACTTACCCATTAACAAAAAGATACTTCTTTGTCAAAAACATTTACATGCCAACAATATTTGTCTCCCTTCTCAGGCAGAATGACGACATACATTCACAACATTTACAATATCTCTAGCTCTGAATCTTGCCTTAGTGCACTAGATGGCATATTTCCTTGAACTTTGCTTCCAAAAATAATAGATATGAAATGTTTATGTTCCTTGGTAACCTCTCTTTGAAAGTTAGCCAAGTTTCATTACATCCAGCCCAACTTAACCTATTTTCTAAATAGACTGTATTGTGACCTAATGTCATGGTTTTTCCTACATGAAAAATGGTGCCGACAATAGTGTAAGTTTTCCTATATATTGAAATCTGACCATATTTAAAGTTGGTATTGTCAATGTTTTACTTTAGTTCCATCAGGTTTGCATCTTTGTAGCATTAGGGTGACATATTTTCTACTGTCCCTAACAACTAAACTTTGAAAGTACTTCTGCTCTACATTTTGGATATGAGTTGTTTTGCACAGCTTTTCTCAACAATCTGTAAATGCCGTTGATTTGCAATCTCATATAGTTAAATACACAAATCTCTCCGAACCGATTCCAGTTCTTGAACAAAGGTAAAAATTGACAATTTAATGGTCTCAGAAGTAGTTAATAAATTATTCATCAGTTGGAACACATTCACTTTCTAGAATATCAAGAACTACCTTGAGACATTCCTGGGCATCTTTTCGAGTGTTTAAAGTAAATTGTGTTCTACCTGTACACAAGTTGACAGTGATGCAAATTCTCATTGAAGAATGAGATATATGCTTGTTAGTTTGCTCTATCCACAGTAGAGATGACAGTGCTCTTGATAGTGGCTTATCTGTGTTTTCCTCAATTTGGGAACAATACAATTTACAATTATGCTATAATAGCAGTTTCATCCAGATTGATAGGATCATTGTTAAACTACCATATCCTTTACTTCAAATGTTACTGTTGATGCTGCTCTGCCTTTTAGGCTTTTGCGTCTTTCCTATCTATTACACTCGTCTCAAACTTTTGTTTTGTTAGAGAATGCACGATTTTGAAGAATTGGATATTGACCCCGATGAGGAGCATACAAACGTCTCAATCTACAGTACACTCTAATACATGAGATGTCTGCATTTACTGTGCTATCATCAAAATCAAGAAGGTATAATCCAGACAGTGAACTGACTTGTGCTAGTGCAACATAAGACATTCGTTCTATGAAAAACGTTTTGGACTTTATGTACCATAGCTGCATTCAGGCTTAATCCTTGTGATTTAGGTACGGTGACAGCATAAACTAAATACAGCAAAAAAAATCTGTGCACACGTACAGATCTTTCACTGACAGAGATCGATCACTATAACTTCCTATTTGTTTGGGTTCCTGTATATGGTGAAACATCACCAAAACTGACTCAAACTCCATTCTGTTGGTATTTGTGATGAGGTCTACCACATTTCCCATTACTCTATTCACTTGGCACTGCTCTATGTTCAAATTACAGTGCAAAATAATTCTTGAATTTTTACAGAGGTTTACAGTTTTTTCCAAACTAGCTATACATGAAACTGACTCTTCTAGCTGTACGCAAAAATTACTCATATAGTCCATCAAGTTTCTTTATCATGTTTTGACGTTGAGGAAAGTTTAGTCCTTGATGCTCCATCTTGTCCATTGAGGCAAGGTGAGTAACTTCCTGTTACTCTAACATTGACATATCTATTTTAAACTGTGTGCACTCATCCATCATTGGCATGGGGCACACAATTTGGTTGAACCTTTTCTGAAGCTCCTCCATTACTCTTTAAGGTGATTTTGCATCTAGAAAGAGAACAGCTAATGTACAACTTTGGAGAGATGTTTTAGCTTCTTGATTTACCACACTTATTCTAATGTCTCTCAGCATACTGCCATCTAACATCTTTAGCCTTTCTCATGTTTCTAGTTAGTTTAGTGTGTTAGAAATGTAGCCATATAGGGCCATATGTATAAAGCTGTTTTGCGATCGCAAACACTGCGAATCGCAAAAAAACGGTGTTTGCGATCGCAAAACAGAGAATCCCTATGTATAACAGCTTACCAGTGCGCAAAAATGCTAATCGCAAAATTAGCGATTAGCTATTTTGCGAGGCATAGATTCTGCGAATAATTCTGCGAATTCGCAATCTGCGAGACGTTAATTGCGAAAATCGCAATTAACGTGTTCACAAATTGCGAATCCGCAAAATGAGATGCATGAAAAAATCGCAATTTGCGAATATACGAAATTCGCAATTTTGCAAATCGCAATTACCACCAAGTATGAGCAGGTGGTAATCAGGTGCAACCTATTTAAAGAGGCCCACAGTGCCACAGGGGTGCTCCACAATGGCTGGGCTGTACTTGATAGCCAGGAGGCCATGTATCAGAGCTGCTGCACAGAGGAGGAGACGCTAGGAAAGGATCTTCAGAGCGCGCATCACCCTGTTCCAGCGGACTGTGGAGGAGATCCGTGTGAAATACAGGCTGGACGAAGACAGCATCCTGGACCTAATAGAGGAACTCAAACCCATACTAGAACACCCCACACGCAGGACACACACCATCCCCACCCATGTACAGGTTTTGTGCTCACTACACCTACTGGCATCTGGGAGTTTTCAGGGGGTGATAGCCACAGCAGGAGGGGTCTCGCAGAGTGCACTTTCGCGCTTCTTCCGCGCTTTCCTTGATGCAATGGTGCAGAGGATGCATCACCACATCCAATTCCCCAGCACACAAAAGGCACTAGATCAGACCAAGCATGAGTTCTATCAGATAGCCCAATTCCCACACGTTATTGGCTGCATAGATGGGACCCATGTCGCTATTTCCCCCCCTCACAGAATGAGTATGTGTTCAGGAATCGCAAGTCCTATCATTCCCTCAACATACAGGTAGTGTGCAATGCCAAACACATAATCACTGATATAGTTGCGAAATACCCAGGCAGCACCCACGACTCATTCATGTTTCGCCACAGTGGAATCCACTGACGACTCTCAGATGGGGAGTTTGGTGAGGGCTACCTGCTAGGTAAATGCATTGCTTACAGGGACACACCAGTAAAGCACAGACATGGCAGGGCAGTGTTTAACCTTATTCTTGTCTCCCTGCAGGTGACAGTGCGTATGCGCTACGTGACTACATCATGACTCCGTACCTGAGTCCAGCCACTGCTGGGGAGCGGAGGTACAACAGTGCCCACAGAGCCACCCGCTGTGCCATTGAGAGGACATTCGGAATCCTCAAGAGCCATTTTCGCTGCCTACATAAGAGTGGAGGTGCGCTACAGTACAGCCCCGAGACATGTTGCAAAATCGTGGTCCCGTGTGCCATGCTACACAACATCGCCACCAGGAAAGGCACCCCATTGGAGCTTACAGATTCAGACTCATCAGATGAGGAGGGTCCAGCTCCACGATGCAGACTAGCCGGTGGGGTTGGTGCAGCGTCTGGCCGCCAGAGGCGAGATGAGATCACACAGAACTATTTCTAGGTGAGTAATGATGACACAATGCTACAGATTGGTGCAAAACTGTGTTTTAATTTCCTTCAGTGCAGGACAATATCCGTCACACAGCCTGGGGGGCACACTATGTGAGTCCAAATTGCTTGCACATGTTCAACACACAGTGCAAATCTTTTTCCCAAACATGAGTCAAGATGCAATGGGTTTCCTCACCCAATGCCATGTGCCACTCATGGCACTTCAGCGTCTGCGTGCATGGCTTGTCGCCCCTCGCTCAGGGTGCCCACTGCCCTCCCCTGAGGCATCGACTGGTCTCCCTTGACGCGCACTGCGACATCTGTCCTGTGGGATGGGTGGGGTGATGCTGCTCCTGCTGGATTGCTCCTCATCCTCCAGTGAGCTGAGGGGTCCTGTGCCACCTGTGGCTGCTGCACGCAGCTGGTCCACGGCATGTGTGACCTGCACCAGGCCCTTGGCTACATCCCGGCAGCAGTGTGCCATCTCATGCTGCATGCTGACACAGCGACGTGCCAGCACTGATGTGGCAGTGGACAGGCGGTTTACCGCCTTTGTGTACATGTTTATGCGGGTGTGGAGGCGCTGTCTCTCCCTGCGCGTGGCTGCCCAGTCCCTCCGCATCTCTGAGCATAGTGCTTCCAGTGCACCAGTCATGCCCATGAAGCCCTCCCTCATTTGGGTCATGTTGTTGTTGTGCGCTGTGAACTGGCGCTATATTGATTTTATTGCCTTTGCTTGCAGGCGCTGTACCTGTAGCATGTTGCCCTCAAACCCTGCAAACACCGTGCCTTCGCCTACGGCAGCTGTGCTGGTGGACGGACGTGCCCTGCACCTGGATGAACTTCCTGGACTAGGACGGACAGGGGACTGTGCTGTGTGCCGTGCAGCACGCTGGCCCTGGACTTGCTGCTCTTCTCCACTTGTGTCCAGTGGATCTGCCTCCAGTGGTGGTAGTGGTGGTACTATGATGCGCCGCCTGCATGTCACAGGGATTACTGGGCTGCCTTCCTCCTGCTCCTCTTGCCCTGACTGTTCTTCAGTGTGGGATGCATCCTCCCCTCCTTCCATTGATTCCTGTGTTCCTGGTGGTGCTGTAAATGTAAATGCACACATTAATTGGGTGTCCTGCCTTGCATTGGTAATGCAATAAATGTTTCAGTTTTGAGTTACATGGGTCCTATCTGTATGTTTTTTGCCTTTCCTGATTTACTCATTCTGTTTGTTCCTTGCTGGGTGTCACTGCTCCACTGTTTGGTGCATGTGACTACATCTCCCATGATGCATTGCTGGGTGTGCTTGTGTGCATGCACTGGAGTTGCATTCATGTTTGTTGCCTGGGTCTTTCCTGGGTGTGTGTGTGATGTGGTGATGTATATGGGGAGTTTTAGCATGCTTCTTACCTTGTCTAGTGTTTGGGGGTTCTGAGCTGTCCAGGTCAGCCACGCCACTGACACTCTCCGGCTGCAGGGTGCCCTCCACCGACTCCTCCAAAGGTGTAGAATCAGTAGCATTGGACGTCCCACCACCGGTCTTCCTTGCCACTGCCAGCCTTGTAGCCACCTTTTCTTTGGATCTTTTGCGCATATCATACCACCTTTTCCTGAGGCCCTCTACGGTGCGGTGGGTCACGCCGACGGCATTCACCTTCTCTTGTATGTCTGCCCAGATTTTCCTTTTGCGTGCCTCTGGTACACAGAGTGATTGCTTGCCAACAGGAGATCATGGCTCACCACCATTTCTTGTATGAGCACCTCCTGCTCCCTTTCACTGAACTTATGTTTCCTTTTCCTGGCATTCTCCTCCTGCTGCCTCTCCTTCTCCTGTGTGTCCATGTCTCCTTCACTCAGCTGCAGTGCACAAGTGTCTCAGCTCTCCTCCCAGCCTCTCACTCAGCTTCTGGCAATCAGGTGCAGCATGGGTAGTCCCACTTCCTGGTTGTGATGTCATCATGCTGCACCTGAATTGGCGATTCGCTATTTTGCGATTCTTTATTTACGATTCCTTAATTGCGAATTCGCAATTAAAGGGATCACAAAATAGGTATTCGCATTTTCTCAAAATGCAATTCGCTATGAATCGCAATTTGAGACTCGCAAATTCCGATTTTGATACATATAGCCCATAATCACATTTCAAGTACTACATAAAGAGTTCCTTGTTTTCTTATGGAGCAGCTTATTGAAAACCCACTGACCTTTTACAGAAGACAGCTGAAATCTTTTCCATGGTTTACCACATATAGTATGTCATAGTTTGGTTGAGGACTTCTGGCATTCTGAGGTAAATAAAGCATTGCAACCATGATAACCTCATCAATAGTGAGGACCTTCAATTTCTTAAGAACTTTATAAACGTCATGACAAGCATCACTAGATAACCTGAGGTACTCCAGTTTGTTGCCATGTTCCACTGGCAAGATTAAAAGACAATGCAAATGTATAACTTTCCTTCTGTATGCTGCCATTCCACTGGGTGCTGGTACAACAGAAAAAGGTTGCAATCTCTCTTGTATATATGAATGGAGTAAGCACTTGTAAAAGGAAACTTTTCTCAGTGCCTGCCTGACCACTAGAATACAGAAGCATAGGCTTGGTTGTGTTGCAGGTGCATTCAGATGTCTCATGCTGAATTCCATGGTTGACTGATGCTACTATGACCCTGAAAAGCTGTAAGTGCTATTTATTACATTGAGTGTCAACACTATCTAAATCAATGGACTCACCGCTCATGTGATCCATATGATTTTCAGCTTAATTCATAGCCATGACTGCCTGATTTTCTACAATAGGCTGACAAAATGGATCTTGCCTACCTGTTCCGGAACTCTTGTTCCCTTGAGAACTTTTTTTTTCAACTTTAGCTGCAATTGTTTCAACATTCAAAATCTTTAAGTATGTTTAAAAGACTGGATGTTAAAAATGAATTTTCATTGCACTTAAATCATCCGTATACCAGAAAGAGTGATCTAAAAGATCTACCTTACTACACCAAGGTTTAACATTGCCAAAGAGACATATAAAATAACTCTTTTTGTGCACTCTGACAACTTAGCTTATGAGTGACGAGTTGCTTTGTTGTGCCTCACTGACCAAACGTCGCAGCCTGAAACTACAAAGTGACATACTTCTATACATTTCTCTCAACATTGTTTATGTACAGAACCCAACTTTGTCAGACAGTCATACGTTCTCTAAATGAACACTATGATTGAGATAAAGTGTCTGTGATGGTAGTTTTCACTATCACAGTACAGTCTGGTTCTGAATGAGTGAGATACAGTATCTCAGCAAAGCAAAGGGCTCCAACTCTCTTTTTCGTGATGACACAGGACCTAAACTGACCCAAAGGATATTCTTAATCCTGCTGTATGAAATGAATGAAATGAAAGAAATTTGTACTTGTAAAGCGCACCCATACCCCCAAAGGGGTGTCCAGGCGCTGTACGCATACCGCTGTGGAACCCTTCCTGGCTTTTCCCTGTGAAATGTCCACTCCTGGGCACCCCCAGGGTGAAGCCAGGCATCCCAGCGCTGTTGGGGCCGTTGTGGAGATTAAGCAAGCTATTGCCCAGAGTTGCAGAGTGGGACCCATGATTAGAATAGGCACCGAGGCGAGAATTATCAGGTCTGAGGAAATTGAGCCCAAGACCCGCCGAGGCGGGAATTGAACCCTGGTCCCAGGCCATATCTCTGCATCAGGGTCTGCCGCTCTAACCATTGAGCCACACTTCTCCACTAGCTGATGAGCTTGAAGAACTCAGCAAATTTGCATGTTTCATACGAGCCTCTATACTGGTGAAAAAGCATTGAGACTGAAGCTATGCAACTTCTTAGATACATATTTCTATGCTGACATCTCTTCCCATACGTCTTTCATTTCTGTCTTTTCAGACTTAGTTATATAAGAAGTAAAATATGTTACAACAGTAATTGAAATATCTTCAACAAACTGAATGCCCATATTTGTATTCCACTTAGACAAAATGACAGGGTTGCATTTGTTCATAAGTTTGCAAGTCTCACTTCTCTTAATGTTGTAAGTGATTTTCCTTGATTTACTAGTCACAGTATGTATGACTGGAGGCATGAAACTGTTTCCTCTTCCTTTAGAAATAACAGGCCTAGGGGAATGAAAGCAACGTTTTGTGTAACATTTCCCTTTTGTTTTGTATCCATATTGCCAATAGTTTCTTCATTTATAGGACTGAAATCTCAACACTTGCAGTCTAAGGTTTTTAATCTGAGACTCATTTGGAATCTCACAATTAATATACTGCGTAATAAATAGGAAACCCGATTCTGCACTGTCCTCTCCAAATTATGGCACAGCTTTTACCCACAATAAAAAGTAAATATGTGGTGCACCTCTCGCTTGATACTCCTTCCTTCACATGTATTCAACAACTTCAGAAAGTGTAGGATTTTATTTGTTGCAACTGAAGCGAACTACGACTTCAAACCTATGGCTGAAGTATCTACAGACATTTCCTGGGTGTATGGAATACATTTATCCCGGTGTCTTAAATTTGATACTAGCAATATTTGAGTTAGCTTGCCTGAGAAACTTGTGGAGATCATCCAAATCATACTCCGCACAAATTACAAACCAGGAAAGTGACACTAAATTACACAACATATTAACTCAGAATGTCGATGGAACCAGTATTCATTTGTACCAAATTGACATGACATGAGATTCATGGGGTTTCACTTAAAAATGTCATCTTTGCCAACAACTTTCTCAAGAAATTCCCCTGCATTTATGTTAAGAAATCAGGCTGCTATTTCGAGAATATATGGTGCAGCATAGCACACATCAGTCAGTTCATTTTCAAAAAGAAGATAAAAAAAGGTATTTAAAGTTCTGTCTTAATTGTGGATATTCAGAATATAGTCTTTTTGACCTATACTCAGAAACAGGGATCTGTACTCAATGATTATTATAACAATGTCCTCCTGTGGAAAAGAGAAGTTAAAACAATGGGCTTGTAAACTCTTCTCCTACACACTTATAAGCTCCCCGTTGGCCTGCCTCATTTAATAAAACTCTAATGTATCACTCATTACATCTCTTCTGTGTACAAGGTGAATACTATAGTGCTCATAGGTGTACTCTGCTTTACTAGAATGGACACTCTCAAACCATCTACTATCACTATACTTTGAAGGTTGTGTGCAACGTGAAGACAAATGTTTATCGATGTCTCCATCTTTAAAATACTTCTTTTCTGCTTTCAAGTATACTAAAGTTTTCTTCACCTTATGTAAGCTAACAAGTTCTTGATACATTGTTCTCTTGTTTGTTGGCACACAATTCACTAATAATACTGGTGTTCCTTCAATTTCTCAGTCTCCACCAAGAGTTAGAATGTTCTCCTTCAAGTTTAGAAGATATATCACTTTCACTTTCAGCCATCTAAAAATACAGTTGGAGGAACTTTTCCAGTTTTTGGGTTTAGACATGCTATAGCTTGAAAAGGGTGCACAGTTTGGATGACACTACTCTCATTAACATTCAGCTGCTGAAGCTCAGCAAGAATTGGAGAGATTTATCCATTATTAAGGATGCCTGGCATTTTATTATAATACAAATTTCTAATGCAGTAGTTGCTGGCAACTTGGGTTATACATAGATCAAACTGTTCCTCAGCTATTAAGGATAGAGCAAAATTAAGCTACTATATCAGATCTCTGTCTTCAGTGTTTGCACTAATGTCTAACTTTTCTGTCTGCACCTTGTATTTGTGTGATGACTACACAGTTTATTCAGAGTTTCCGCTGATGCAGCTATACATTTAGCAATTTCTTTCCTAAAACTGTCTAGCATGTTCTTTCCAGTGATTCTCTCTTTGATAGCCTCCACTACTACTTAACTTTCCTCATTCTCTCTGCCTCGCCAAATGTACGTAATTTGAATGTCCTCTGAAATTCTTGTTACATCAGAGTGACTTCCATGTAACAGTGCACTATTAATTGCTTATAGATGAAGTGTTGGACTTTTCATAAAATACATCTTCTAATTAGAGAGTGCATCTTTGTCTGGGCAATGGAGAGCATCTGAATGCTGGAAAGTACTGTAATATACTTGCTTTGAAAAACAAACTAAAGCATGTCCTCACACATTTGAATGTTTCCGAACTTTGCATGGATCAAGGCTTTGTAGAAGTTTTAGTTTCATTTACTGTTCCTCTGCTATACTTGTTTAAGAAAAATCTGAGCTTCTTAATTAACTCTTGTGGTATGTTACAGATATTACTGCACTGCCATAGAGGAGCTGAAGGATGTCTTTGCAACACCTGATTACAAACTGTATCTTCTTTGTTTCTTGGCACTAACTTCTCCTTTTGCACTGTTGTATTTTCTGTCACTTTATATGCATGTGGATTTCTGTCAATTGCAAAAACAAAAGTATGTTGCTGGAAATAAATATCATTAAAAAAAGCTTCTGTACTGAAAGTATGTTTCCAATTTCCCTCAAAAACCACAAAAAAGTTTGGCTTATTTACATTCTGGCAATACTTCTTAAATGAACTCACTAACCTATTTATATTTTTTATTCTATTAAAAAAATAATAAACAACTTACTCTTTAGAGCAAATGACTTCTCTGCAAGAGTTTCTCTAAACTGTTTCTATATGTCTAGCAAGTCTCCTCTTTACCTGCTTCATTGCCTTCATAATATTGTTTTCTACACTATTGCAAATTATCGTTTCACAAAGATCTTTAAATTTCATATTTCTTACAAAAGTATTATCATTCAAATGTTTGGACATATTCTTGAATATTCCTTATCTACCTGGAACCGTTCTTGATATTGGTGTTACATGTGTTTCACTAACTCCTTCATTCCTAACGTCTGCTTTTCCTTCATTGACGTAAAGCCCCTATGGTCTGAATCCATGTTTTGTAGTCCTCGACCCCATCTTGGATAATGGAACTCACCATCTTTTCAATCCTAGGCAATGTAAGTCGCCATCTTTTCCAAATTATGCAGAATCATTGTCATGTCTGCCCTTTGATACAGATGTCATCGACCTTATCTTTCTAAGAACTATCAGAGCAATAAGTCATTTGACTAATGACATGTATGCAACACCTGATGCAACATTCGTCTGGGTTTAATTGTCTACTTTTCACAATGTCAAGTTTAAAGAGGGACATATAGACATATAACCAAAATGGTGTAGTTTGAATTTACGTCCTTTTACCTTACATGTTCATAAGAAAACATCTGGGATGCACACCTTGATGTACATGATCTATGTCAGACATTCCTAAACTTATGCCAGAAATTCCAATTTCTGATAAGATTTAGTATATAAGGACTGCCAATTAACACCTTGTCAGGAGAGGTCCTTCGCCCACATTATCGCCTGGATTCTGCCACAGATGGTCTCACCTACTGCCAGCAAACTTTACACTTTGCAGAGACTGCATCTAACCTGAAGCCGATAAAACTGAGTCCCAGAGGAAGACCGTAGCATGTGCTTGCTCTTCACCGGGAACACCGTCTTCACACCTCTGCTTATAAAGACAGCTTTCGCCATCAATAAGGTATGCAGTGCATCTCTTCTCCCTAAGAAACTCTAGACTGCAAGTTGCTCTGCCTTCCATGCTCTTTTAGTATAGCGCATAGCAGTAGGCATTAGGGTGTTAGGTTCTAGATGGCATTTTAACCTGGTTACAAATGTTCATTTTAATCTTGTTATTTATAATGTGTTGTTTTGCTGTTTTTATAATATTCTGTGTGGTTATTTTAGACATACTGAGAAAAAAATCATTCTGCTAGTAGTAAAAACTTTTAACTTAAAAGTGTTCTTTCTTCTTAATAAAGTGTGTGTGAAATTGTGAATAACAACATAAGATTTGCTACTGTTACCAATATGCCCCTGACCCCTTTCTGAGGGAATGTTAGTAACACAAAAACAACATCTCTATTTCAATCACACATTGAATAGTCTTTTGCAGGCCTACAATAACTTGTCTTTCACATTCATCATTGTTGCATTGAACAAAGGACACCTGTGTCACCCTTTGGTGTGAAAACACACCTTGTAGAGCTACCCCAAAGTTGAGGCTTACGCAACATCTTAGTTTTTAATAAATGCTTAACTTCTCTAACCCATATTAGGGTTCAGTTACACACTTTTACCTGAAGATTGACCTGACTCATTTGCTATAGATTCAATATGTCCTTCAGTTTCTTCAATATGTCTTGCCAACTTTGTCTTTTCTTCTGCAATTTTGTTGGGATAGTCTCTGCTAAACTTGAACATCTGCAGTAGCAAGGGTGAGATAATAAAAAGAAATATAGTTTTAGAAGTAAAATAATATACAGTAATTATTTTATTGTTTAAAAATATTCACAAGTAAGTATATAAATGATATATTTGTATAAGAAAACAAAACAAATAATACAGGAAAAATGTACATCTGATGGTAAGAGAGTGCAGATAGATGAATGTGTTGCATACCCAAGGGAGACAGACAACATGGAACAGGAGGAAGACAATGTACTATAAAGCAGTAGATACATAAGGCATAGACTACCACATGCAATTATTGACACAATTAGAATCTATATTTGTTAGGTATTGTGAGAAAGTGAATTATTATTAGTTGGTGAGTTGTTATGGTGAGTAAAGGTTTCAGTAATTTTAACCTGAGTTCAACCCCTCGTAGCTATGGCAAAGAGCAGACAGGCTTATCTTATGTTAATGTCTAAAGCATTTAGGAGTACAAAAACAGTTAAAAGGTTGAAAACACAACACAATAAAAACCCTTTTCCAATTTATATAAATAGAGAATATTTTAATGAACAAAAGATATCAAAAAGCTAATAAGGGGAAGCAAAGATATGAATTTTCCAAGTTTTAAATAAAAATAGCACCAAAAATTGTGAAGCGCCAACTGTGGGCAACTGGTTGTATTAGACAAGGGAAAAGTCAAAGTTGAGGCTGACTGCTGTTGATCACCAGTTGGAAACAAGGACTGGAAGTGTCACTCTGAAAGATGTAACTTCTTTCTTGGTAACAGTTCTGGACGTCGACTAGTCCTTAGTTAGTTTCTCAGTGTAAACGACAACAGATGAAAGCTGAAGCGGGTTGATGGAAATGAGTTGCAATAGAGAGGGTCCCAATGCGGTCAGTGATGGAGGCAGGAGAAATTTGAGTTGTTGCACCTTGGTGGTCTTCGGTGCAAATTGAGTCCTTGATGAAAACAGCAATGAAGAAGCCCCAGCACGGATCTGCTATTGAGTAGAGAACATAGCTGATGCTACGGCGAATGTTGCAGTGATATTATCAATGATGTCATAGAAGATATCATTAGTAATGTAATATGTGGGGTAATTAGCAGTGCATGGCTGGGAAGCGAGTTATAGATATCTTAGGGCACGAGTTATAGTTACTTGGGATAACTGGTGAATTTCAGTGAGTCTAAAACATTACTGACCATGTTACCTAACAATAACATTACATTACCTTTGGTATTTTTTAGTGAATTTCTAGTTTTTTTAAACATAAAGTAATATTTAATTACCATACATAAATCCAACCTTCAGCTATGCACAGTGCATGGTTGGCTGCAGGGCCTGGCCCCCTTCCCTTAAAAAAATACATAGGTTCCCAGGGGATGGGATCCCAATAGCTGAAAGAGGCACGGGAGGGGCTGCATGTCCCTTCTCCCCTCAAAAATAAATTGGGCCTCAGGGGGTGGTGTCCCTGTGGCCAAAAGCAGCCTAGAGAGAGGTGACTGCATGCCCACTCCCATAAAAAATACATTGGGCCTCAGGGGATGGGGTCCCTGGTGCCACAAATAGCCTGGGGAGAGGGGCACATGATACAGTGTGCATTCTATGCAACAGTTGTAAAAAACTACACTGTTTGAGAAAAATAACCAAGATCTGAAGGGGCTAAAGATCATACTACCTGCACCCTTCATACTGTGGTGAAAACTTTACAGTTAGCCCATCTTCTGAAACAAAACAAGCATGCATACATAGGTTAGTGCCTTGTACCCACACTCTTCTATGTAAGTACAAATTATCTTGCTGACACGATTCTCTCTTATAACTCAAGGCTTCTTACAAAAGCTAGTGTCTGCTATGTAGAATCTTTCTCCTGTTAGAAACTTTTTCTGCAGAACATAAATGTTGTGTGGAACAAAATGAGTACAAGTCAGCTGTAACTTGCACACAGATTTACTCTTGAATGCAAACATGTATATTGTGTTCAGGACCGCTAAACAGTTATGGTGCATGAAGAACACATTCCTTTTGTAAACACTTACTCCCATTAGTTGGACACAAGCTGTACAAAATTACGTAGAAAAGTAATATGGTAGTTAGCCACCACTGAGTGAACTGTAAAACAAACCAGCACTCTCATTGGATGATGTCATCAGTGATGTCATCAATGATGCCATTTGAGATGTCATAAGTGATGTCATAAATTATGTTAAAGAACATGACATGAGTGATGCCATATTTGAGTCATAAGCAGTGCATGGCAGGGGCGCGAGTTATAGTTAGCGCTGCTGGTGAATTTTTTTAAATTTTTTTTTGTTCAAACTTTAATGTTGTCACTAGCAAATTCACCTAACTATAATGTTACTTTAACCTTTCATTTTTTCAGTGAATATATGTATATACCTATCTATATATGTATATTCATAACTTTTCCTCGTGATACATCCTGCTGCTAGCGGAACAAAGATGAGTGCAGACCTCCAATGGTGCAAATATTTTTTATTATTTTCAGTCTTCTGCCATAATGCGTTTCGGCCGGGCAAGCGGCCTATGTATATTCATATACACACAAATATATATATATATATATTCCAATCAAACCCGCTCTCCTTCAATCTTCAAAGCAGGCACCGGCAACACAGAATTTAGGAGAAGTGTTTATTTAGGCAAAAACACTCGTAGGACGACGCGTTTCAGTGGACACAGCCACCTTGATCACATAGCACGGCCGCCATTACTAAAGCCTTAAATACCACTAGTGAATACCAGACAGGTAATGGCCATAGAAAACATACTCATGCATGCATTCATGGAAAATGTGAAACAAATTATAAAAACACTGATGTTTCATTATAAAATCCAAAACATGAAACATGTAGCAAATTGGTTCGTTACTATTGCGACATAGAAATCGAACATACAAAATTAAACAAACTTATGCTGAACAAGGTAAAGCGACACAATATGGTACTCTACCAGACCCCAGGCATAATTAGAATGGTAAACTACAATGTTGCCTTGGTGTTTTGGCAAGCGTAATCTGCCTGGATCACACATAAAGATTAATGTGTACACTTTTTGTGTGGCGTGGCTCCAGCTGCAAAGACGGAATGCAAGTAAGGGATGGGGACAATGCAGTTGATTACCAATTTATATCATAACAAATGTTGATGCAATCTCGATGCTACTGCACTACGCAAGGAAAGCGAAAAGAGCAAACTCAACCCGAGTGGCTAAAATCATAGTGCAAATGTAGATCCCAAGTGGACAAACAAATGGCAGACAATTAAGGCGACATGTATTGTCAGAATCAAAAGAAACAAAGGTTAGTTGGACAAGTGTCCCTGACGTCCCTCCTCAGTCAAAACATACAAGAGACAATCCTCCCGCTGAACCTCCCACACACACAACAGCAAAAAGTTACCTGATCAAAAATTAAATGCACAAAATTGTGAAATGAGTGTTCGACAACTAAAGTGACACTAACCCACCCAAGTGAAAAAACTAAAAGGGAATGAATATAAAGGCCAGCAGAGTATTCTGCTTACAGCTGGAAGTGCTGGAACTGGGCTCAAGGAGCGTGAGGAGCATGCCCAATGTAACTAAAAAGCGGGCATATTACAAATGAATATACAATTCCTCGTCCAAATTCAGACCATTGGGGATCTTGCTATTAAGCAAAATAATATAACGAGACTCGAGTCTACGCAATTTGAGTTCCCTGTTGCCACCCCTTATGTGACTAGAAACTGAATCTATGACATAATATACCAGATCTGCACTGTTGCCCCCATGTACGTCATTAATGTGTCGTGCAACAGGATATGTCTTGTCATCCTTAACAATGGCTCTTAAGTGTTGACGGATTCTTATGTGAACCATATGTTTAGTACTGCCCACATAGCGTTTGGGACAAGAACATTGGAGCACATACACCACATACTCACTCCTGCAATTAAATGAATGACTGATTTTCAAAGTGGTGTTACTCAGAGGACTGTATACCTCACTGGTGTTTTGGCCGATGGTACATGCCTTACATTTATGACATTTATGGAAACCTGGGGGCGGTGCCAACCAAGACTCTGATTTGGCCATTTCCGGATTACTGGGACACAGTTCTCCCCTCATAGATTTAGCCCGCCTAAAAGATAGGAGTGGATGTTTGGGCATAGAGGGTCCAATGGTGGGATCGCTACGAATCAGATTCCAATGTGAGTGAAGGATGTTCCTCACTGTCTGGTGGTAAGTGTTATACCCCGTAATCATTCTCACAGAGCCCTGTAAGTTAGATTTAGTTTTAGTTTTACTGGGTTTGAACTACAATGCCTCTCTAGGAATGGATTCAACTTTGGTCTTTGAGTTATTCAACACCTCAGGGCTGTAGCCACGCGCACGGAATCTGAGGTCTAGCTCAGCCTGTACTTCCCTCAAAGACTGAACCTCGCTGCAATTTATTTTCATGCGCAGGTTTTCCGCATAAGGAATGCTGTGCCTCAATTTGAGCGTATGAAAACTCTGCGCATGATGTATGGAATTGCCCGCGGTCTCCTTGCGGAAGGTCCTGGTGTGGATTCGATTGTTGTGAACAAAAACCTTCAAGTCTAGAAACTCGACCTCACTTTTGCTGATGTTACTGGTGAATACTAGATTGAGATCATTAACATTAAGCCGATCCACAAAGGCCCTAGCTGATTCTATGGACCCTTTCCAAAGCACAAAGAGGTCATCGATATACCGTGACCAAAGGAAAATTTTCTCAGTCCATTCTTCTGAAAATTCCGAGGTGAGCACCTGCTCCTTCCACCAGCCCATATACAAGTTCGCATAGCTGGTGGTGAAGCAGGTGCCCATCGCAGTTCCCTGCATCTGTTTGTACAGATGTTTATCAAACAGGAAAAAGTTGTTGTCCAGACACCACTCTATCATTTGTAGCAGCATGATGGTGTGTTGTTACGAACTAATGGCTCTGGCACCCAGAAAGTGTTTGATGGCTCTTAGACCTTGTTCATGTGTTATGCTGGTGTACAGGGATGAAACGTCTAACGTCATGAAGACATACGAGTCATCCCAGACAGTGTCATAGATTTTCTTAAGGAAATCACCTGCGTCAAGTATGAAAGATGATAAGTTTCTAACAAGGTCCTGAAGGAAGTAATCAATGTACTTGGAAGTTGTTTCAAATAATCCCCCAATGGCAGATATTATAGGTCTCCCGGGGGGATTGCTGGCGTGTTTGTGTATTTTCGGAATTAGATAGAGCACGGGAATCACAGGATGTTCAATTTTAAGAAATTTCAATTCATCGTCATTGGGTAACCCCATGCCGCGCCACTTAGACAACTGATTATGAAATCCCTCCTTGACCTTTTTGTAGCTGTTGGGGGACATTCTGCTGTAGCATTGTGCATCATTTAATTGTGAATAAGCCTGAGTTTTATACATAGACAATGGCCACAACACTATATTGCCCCCCTTGTCAGATTGCTGGATAACAATGTCATTTCTTGCAGAAATCTTCTGCATAACCCCATTGATTTCAAGCAATCTGCCTGCATTATCAATGTTAAATTGTTTACTAGAGTCACATGCAAGTCTTTTAAGGTCCATGGTGACCAATTCAGAGAAAACGTTCAAGCCTTCTCTGGGCATGACTAGTGTAAATATCGAATTCGGCTTGAAAGGTGAGTGGACCCTGCACCCCAAATCTACCCCCAGGTCTATGTCAAGTGGTCTGTTATCTGAATGTCTCTCTCTTGCCAGTTGATCCAAGTCTTGGAGGAGTTCCAGGTCCGCCACTTGTAAATTCGCTGATACATTTGTGGCCACTTGGGGAAACTCAGATCCTGTGGAACGTGTGTGGAAATATTTTTGTAATTTAAGCTTCCTGACATACTTAAACAAATCAATTTTAGTCTGTACATAGTTGAAATTAGTAGGTTTGCAGAATGTAAGACCCAAAGAAACAATATCTTTGTCTTTGTCACTTAGTTCCAGTTCTGAGAGATTAATAACAGTTTTAGCGACCCCCATGTTTATTTCTTGGAGCGGGTCTGTCTCTGAGCTAATGGATGTTCGGTGCTTCCTCCTTCTGTTTTTCCTCTGCCTCTTCCTTTGGGATTGCCAGTTTTGTCTTTCCTTGGTGGCCGAGGTCTTAGATTTAATGTCCGATCCAGCCGTAAAAAACGCAGCTCATCTTCAATAGAAGTTGGTTCACCACTGGGGCCCTCATCTGGGTCGGTTTCTACCTCAGAGCTTAAGTCAGAATTGCTCGCAGCCACCTGAGTGTGAGTTGTTGAAAGTGTCTTGTCCGACAACTGTTGACGTCTGATGTTGTCAAATTAGCGGGCAAAGGTGTAAATCTGCCCCCTCTGGTAATCCAGCTTATCTCTGAGAAACTTGGTAGCTTTGCGTGTCTTAATAACCTGCTCATGTTTTTGTAACCTCAATTGCATGTCCTTTTCAAATTTAAATATCTCTTCTTTGTCAGGGTACTGATTGATATCACTTTGCAAAGCCTCAATGGCAGCTAGAATTTTTTCTCTGTCACTGTGGGCCTATTTGATTAAAATCTGCAACATTCTGCGTGATGATTCAGAGTTGTTGTCCGCCCATTCCTTAAGCATCTCCTTGTCTGGATTTTCATACGTTGGCAATTAGTATGTGCAATCCTCGCGGAATTCTGCCCACCTCGAGGTTCTTGGAGAGCGATTTGTGCTCCCACCACTTAGTGATTTCATTGCGGCATAATTTCTCGAGTTCCTTAAATTTATTGCGAATGCTAGCTTCCGGTGTCATTGGCCTTGCAGTTGCAATTCCCAGACTGTCACCAACAGATTTTATTGCCTCATCAAACATCTTATCAGCCACTTCCTCATGCTCCTTGAGCCAGTCCGACGACATGTTTGCCCTGTCAATGAATGTTCCTCCCAAATTCCAACGCTGTGAATCACACACAGCTGCCTCTCCCTCTACAAAGCCAAATATTGCACACGGAATACCGAGAATGACTTACCTGTACTCCGGGCACCCTCCGGCTCTCCGGTTACATGCTCTGTGAACGGCAGCCGCAGGTGTGCTTCAAATCAGCTATGTGGGGGGGATTCACGCTGTAGTCTCACTACGAATTCCAAGGATATGCTGGTGAGCGCGAAGCACCAGAACGAGGGGGTGCCGATGAGACGAGCCAGCACGCTCGTGAATACATTCCAATCAAACCCGCTCTCCTTCAATCTTCAAAGCAGGCACCGGCAACACAGAATTTAGGAGAAGAGTTTATTTAGGCAAAAACACTCGTAGGATGACGCGTTTCGGTGGACACAGCCACCTTGATCACAAAGCGCGGCCGCCATTACCAAAGCCTTAAATAACACTGGTGAATACCAGACAGGTAGTGGCCATAGAAAACATACTCATGCATGCATTCATTCATGGAAAATGTGAAACAAATTATAAAAACACTGATGTTTCATTATAAAATTCAAAACATGAAACATGTAGCAAATTGGTTCATTACTATTGCGACACAGAAATCGAACATACAAAATTAAACAAACTTATGCTGAACAAGTTAAAGCGACACAATACGGCACTCTACCAGACCCCAGGCATAATTAGAATGGTAGACTACAATGTTGCCTCGGTGTTTTGGCAAGAGTAATCTGCATGGATCAAACATAAAGATTAATGTGTACACTTTTTGTGTGGCGTGGCTCCAGATACAAAGTCGGAATGCAAGTAAGGGACGGGGACAATGCAGTTGATTACCAACTTATATCATAGCAAATGTTGATGCAATCTCGATGCTACTGCACTGCGCAAGGAAAGCCAAAAGAGGAAACTCAACCCGAGTGGCTAAAATCATAGTGCAAATGTTGATCCCAAGTGGGCAAACAAATGGCAGACAATTAAGGCGACATGTATTTTCAGAATCAAAAGAAACAAAGGTTAGTTATATATATAGATAGATAGATAGATAGATAGATAGATAGATAGATTAGGGGTGGGTAGAGTTTGCGGATTCCCACTACGTGGAATTCTGCGGAGTCGCAAATGCCGCGCTACACAGAGTTCGACGTTCGGGCGGAGTTTGCCGTCACGCCAGTTTGCATTGTGGTGGGAACGCAGAGTGCATCCGCGTGCTCCAAAATTGCACCGGAATGGCACTACACGGTCCTGAAGTGTGCTCGCATTCTGAATCAAGTGCGAACAGCACCACGTGGTCCCCTTGGGTGCGGCCATCTTCTTTTTCTGCTCTCTGTTATGGTGTTGGGCCAAATTTTTAAACTCTTGTTAATCGTTGTCATTCCTTCTCCTTTATTACTTTTCTACCCCTAATTTTTACTTTTTACAATAGTGTGCGTCTTTGTGTTTGTGTATTTTCTGTTTTTGTTTAAATTTCTTTCGTGTTTCTGTGACTTTTTTGACTTAGTTTATTTCCCCTTCTTTCTTTCTTCTTTCCTTTCCCTTCCTTTCCCTTCTTAGTTTATTATTTCCCCACCCAGCGCCATGGCAGAGAGGCATCTTCCATGCGGGTGGCACCACTGCCCAGGTGTGCAGCCCGGTCGATCTTTGGAGAGAAGGAGGTGGCAGCACTAGTTTTTTTTTGTGCAGCACCTCCTCGCCTCTTTGCTGGCAGCAGGCATCAGCCCAGATAACGGGTACTCCCAGCAGGAGCGTCAGCGGTGCTGGGGGACAGTGCACCGGTGTGTGCGGCACACCAGCGAGTTGTGCACACCGCCCAGCAGCTGATGCACTGCTGGGCCGACAGTCCCAACCGGGAACAGAACCTGCTCGACCTGCTAGGATTCGAGATTCCCGGGCTCGGTGACCTGCTCGACCTGCTTGGCATCGAGATTCTAAGGCTTGGTGATTATTAATTATTTGTTGTGAATGTGTTCTAAAATGCAAAAAATTAAAATTCCAATAGCATGCTGCTCACACTCAGAGGTAAGTTATGTTTAGTAAAGTTTACGCTGGTATTTTATTGTTTATTGATCCAGTTTCTAGTTTCTGCTAGGCAGGTGCCGCTGCATGATAGCATTCATCAGGCGCTCGCTTTGGCTGATTAATTAAGAGGCCATTGCAGACTGCTTCTTCTGTTGCTATAGTGAATCACTGAGTAGCACATTTTCTCTGTGACTTTGTTTATGTAGCTTGTACAGTTCCTGGTTATTTAATTGAATTCACAGTGATGTTGTGAAGCATTCATACATGCATTGCAAAAAGGGCGACTGAGCTGGCTCATCAAGGATGTTGAGCAATGGGAATAGAATAAAATCAAAGATTGTTAACGGCAATACATTATGCAATACATTAGTTCCAAATGTAGTTTTTGTTAAGGAGATTTGGAATATGGATTTAATGACAGTCGATAGACTTGAGTCGAAAGAAACTAGTGGTACTATAGGTGATCTGCTTTAGCGACTGCGTTTGCTTTTCATAAAACATATTTTCCAGGAATGGCTTGTCTAACATTGTGAACCAACCAATCAAATGCCCAGAGTGATATTTGGAAGATACGTGCTAACTGACCTGTAGTGCTGCATTGCTGTTGGATTTGGGATTTGGGATTGCGTATCTGGGATCTAAATTATGTGTAATATTTTATATTCTAGCCACACAGAACATCGGTGATGCCATCTTCAGTGCCGCTGCAGGAGGAGACGGCGATGGCTCAGTTGCTGAGTGAGAAGCAGCAGCAGGGACGGGCAATGGTAAGTCACATATTTCTTGCAATTACTATACTCACTTGGTATTGCCATGGCATTGCTCTTCGTCGTCATGAAAGATTACTGTGAGGTGAACACCCCCCCCCCCCCCAGCTTTACCAGCCACAGCGGTGGTTGAGTTATTGTGGACTCTTCTATCTGCAGTGCAGCAAAATCTCATATAATGAGCTTTGATGGCTTAAGGGAGACATGAAAGAACGGAAGGTAACTTAAAAGAAAGGTATATGAGTGGGCCATTCTTGGCATGTGCCCTATTTAAACATGTGATACCCATGTGTAGTGATTCCAGAACATATATCATGGTTTCCCATAACAGATTAATTTACACTTGTTCAGATTTTTCTCTTTTGAATTGAACCATGACTGAATAAGCCAAAGGTGATGAATCGATGATCAGTGTAGTGGACCCTCTATTGTTTATAAAAAAAAGCTCTACCCCTGGCGTGGCCAACCATCATGGCCGCAAGGACGTGAATCCGACCGGCTCGGCACTGAGCCCCTTGAGTTTGATCCCCATGGCACGCGGCACTCAGTGAAACCACCCGGGGATACCGGTGCCCAGCGCGCGATAATAAGCGGACACATTTAGAAGCTCCACGAGATGGAGGGAGTGCTCATTCCGAGCCCAGACCGGGACTGAGAGGCCGCGGAAGAAATGCAAGATGGCGATGGCGGCCGGCGGCTGTTAGATGCTGCAGCGGGAAGCCTCCCTGCTGACCACAGCCGTGGTAAGATCCCCGAGCCGGAGCCTGCCACGCGATGCTGCCTCCCGGGGGGCCTGCTCTCCAGCGCCACTACCGAGAGGTGGCTGGACCTGGGGCTCAGTGAGGCCAACAGCACTCCCAGCGATCCAGCGGGCTGGGGAGGAAGACGGCATGCTACTCAGCAATCGGGCTGGGTGGGAGAACAATGATGGGGAGCAGAGGGCGAGAGGAGGCGGCGGGCTAGTCTTGCCCCATTAGTCTGGACCACAGCAGGGTCAGGCAGATCTTGAGGACCACTGGAGCACTTAGAGGGACTGTGCCAGACCCTAACATGGTGCTCCGGGGACTCCAGGCACCGCATGCCACAACAGGAAGAGACTGGTCCTGTACAAGGGCCGACTGGAGCTGAGATGCCTGCGCTCTTCAGTGGGAAGCATGCCCCACCAAATACAAAGACACCCATGAGTCTTGGCCAGGAAAACCTAGGGGGGCGCCACATAGGTCTACGCTTACGCTGCTGAAGAGCCCACCCACATAGACACCCTGAGATTACAGTGAAGGATCTATCTTCGCCCCCTGCCTTCACGCCCGGGCCAACGGCACATACTGATTGAAGGTGGGACGGTGAGGACTGTGACACAAGCCCCTATGCCACCGAAAAATCTCTGCCCAATAAGGTCTCCAGTTATTTCGGTTTGACCAGTACTGGTGTGGGGGAAGAGGAGGAGAATCCAACGGCTGCAGGGATGGCACTCACTTAGGAGGACCTACTGGCGACCTTAAAGGAATTCAAGAGGGAACTTAGAGAAAACATCAAGGTGGACATAGGCGCCTCGTTTGATGCCTTCAGAGCAGAGATGGGAACAAAACTAATTGTGCTGCAGGCAGACGTGGACTTGGTCGGCACCCACACCCTGGATGTAGAGGAGAAGTGCCAAGAGCTCGAAGGCCGACTCATGCCCTTTGAAGAAGGCGCGGGATGTCTCGCTGCTCAGCTGAACACCACCCTGCTAAAATGTCAGGACCTAGAAAATCGCTCCCTAAGGGATAATATAAGGATGAGAGGCCTTGTAGAAGGAAGTGAAGGATCGGACCTGGACGCATTCATGATGGGCCTCTTCTCTAGCGTCTTGGGGGATGTCACCTCGGAGGTTCGTCTGGAGCGAGTACATAGGGTGGGCCCACTACATCAAGGAGAGAATAGACTCCCAAGGGATATCCAGGCCAAATATAGCTCCTTCAGGGTCAAGGAATTGATCCTTAGGAAAGCCAGATACAGTGACTCAGTTAACTTCCAAGGCACGAAGTGCTCCTTCTACCAAGACGTGGCCCAGGCCACACTAGCTCATGGACATCAGTTTGTCAGATCACCGCTGCTCTACGAGATTGCCAGAAAAAAATACCGGTGGACATACCCCTTCGGGATAACTTGCTCCCTCGGCAACAAACAGCATCATTTCACAGAGGTGGAGGGAGTGGTGGCCCTCCTTGGCCTTGAGAAATCACCTCCATGGCAGGAGGCTGCTGCAGGGTGTACATGTGCAGAGCAGCCGACGGAGCGACATGCGCCTGGTCCTTGGCAGACGCTCAAGAAGGGGGGTAAGTCGGGGAAACGTTGACAATAGGCCTTCACCCACGTTTCGGCACCAGGTAGAGTGATCCCACCTCAGCCATTGCCCGAGTAAAGACTCCACTATGAGAAGGAGGTGACACTGGAAAAGAGGCGCTAGGTGCCAAAAGATCACAGATCCAGGGATCAAGGAGAAGGGAGAGCTTGTTTCGATGTACACTGATATCAGACCTTTCTCTGGCTCTCTCTCTTTGACTCTCCCCAGTTTGAAAATATTGGCTCGGCAGGAACTAGTGTCCAAAATCGAACACTCACGGGGCTCAGGGAGCAGGAATGGTCTTGCCCCAGAAGCCACCAGAATATGAAGGCCTTTGGCGGCCCGGTGGACTTCCTAAACAACGGTTATTGGTTTAGTTTATTGTTAGTGTTTTTAATGTGGTACCTATAATGTGTAACTTTTTAATGGATCGATGGGGGGGGTGATGGCCGGGTCGGGGAGGCTGATGACCGGGTGGGCGAAACAGAGCTCGGGTCCTTGCTAGGTACAAAACTGTATTAAAATGGTAGTTAATTTTATGTCATGGAATGTAAGGGGCCTCAACTCCCCTAACAAGACGGATTCCTGGGGGACCAACAGGCACACCTGTTCGCCCTACAAGAAACCCATCTTAGAAAGGGTGGCCTTGCTGTTTCACTCTTCAATTCACTTTCAACTTCACGACACCAAAACAGACAGGGAAGGTAGGTTCCTGATGGTCCGGGGGGGAGCTGATGGGATGACCCTTTACCATTGCCACGGTTTATACTCCCAACGTGGGGGAGTCGGATTTTCTCCTCACATTTCTTTCTACTCTGGAGGGTTTTGCATCGGGGGACATTGTCTTAATGAGAGACTTTAATCTGATTTGGGATCCCACAATAGACACTACGCACTCACAGATGGCTGCGGGGGGAAGGTCCTTAGTAAAGCACTGAAATCATCTCTGCAACAAATGGGTCTGCTGGATGTTTGGAGGGCCCTTAGCCTCTCAACGCGCAACTATTCTTTTTTCTCCCACTCCCACAGATCGTACTCCAGGATTGATTATATTTTTGCCAGCCAATCACTCATAGAGTCCATTACGAGTGCCCAGCTACACCCTATAAGCCTCTCCGACCACTTCCTGCTAGCAATTCCCCTAAACTGGCCGGCTCCACGCTCCAAACTGGCTAGGTGGTACTTTCCCGAGTCAGGCTCCTCCTAGATGATCTACGAAAGTTGATCAATGACTTCTTCATCACTAATATCTCCGCAGACACCTCTCACTTAAATAATTGGGATGCCTTCACGGCAGTCATACGGGGACAATGCATAGCACTGACCACCTCCTTGAAAAAGTTCCAGTCGAAGGAAAGATTATCTCTAAAGGGGTTTTACCAGAGGCAGAGAGGGCACACATAGATTCCCCGTCCATCCACTTCCTGCGGAAAGTCACTGCACTAAAAGGAAATCTCCAAGCCATCTATACCAATAGAGCAGAGAAAACTATTTTGCGCCTTCAAGCCCGGGAATATGAGGGCAAAGATTAAATTGGCCCACTGTTGGCTCGACAGCTCAGAGCGAAACAAGAAAAAGAATATGTCAAACAGATAATCGACAGTAAGGGGCGCATACACCTTAGTGAGGCGGGGAAGGCAGAGGCCTTCTGAAACTTCTATTGTGCGCTCTATACGGCGGATCCTCCACTAGATCAAGATCAGTCCCATTACCTACCAAATTAACCTACCTCATCAATATTAATCACGTAGGTCGCAATTTGCAACCCATTAGGAATCGCTAAAATCACAGGGATGGTGGCCTGCTGGAGAAGCAGACCACCATGTCTGTGATTGCTTTTAAATAAAGAAATCCTTTTTTTTTTTAAATGTGGTCTGTTTTCCTTAAAGGAAAACGGGATGTGTTTAAAGAAGAAAAATTAAAAGTTTTCTTTTCATTTAAGAGCAGACAGTGGTCCGTGAGACCACTGCCTGCTCTTAAAAAATGTTTTTACGAACATTCACAAAGGGGAAGGGGTCCCCTGGGAACCCCTTCCCATTTGCAAATGGGTTACCACCTACTTGAAGTAGGTGGTAAACTGCAAATGTTTAGCAACCACATTTCAGTCGCTAAACATACTTACACACCACTGCGATTCACTATTAAGAAGGGACGCCCTAAACACGTCCCTTCCTAATACCGAATTGGTATGTATTCTCAATTCCAAACTGCAATTTGGTAACATGTTACCGAATTACAATTAGGGAATGATACATGCCAATATGCATGCAAATCGGTCCATTTGTAACCAGACAAATGCTTGATACATCCGGTCTTTGGTCACTGTACCATTAAGCTACTGGCTTCTAGCATTCCTGAGCTCCTTTAACAAAATATGTATGCAAAACTGGGCTGAAAAAAATAACATTCTCTTGTTTATGGGGACAAGATTCCAAAAAACAAGTCAGTAACCTTCAATTGTTTTATTCCATCTAATGTTGCTTACTAGATATTGCAGAAGTTGAGTACTCCTGTTGTATGGTGCATGCAAAGACCTAGACGCTGCCATCAAAAGCATTCACTGTGTTCTTCTATAGATTAAGCTGGAAAACTTCAGTTGTCCCCAAGAAATCATGTATGATATCCAACTTTAAATGGCAATACCCCTGCAACTGTCAGCATAATGTTTAGAAACGACTATATGTCATGTGTAAATACTGGCAAAGGGCTTAGCAAGAGTTCGCTCCCTGCACCTTTTCTATTTAACTTACTCATCTCTTACTTAGAATTGTAACTGCTGAAGGTGAACTGGATCCCAAACAAAGTTGGTTTGTAGTATATCCCAGTGTCACACAACCATAAGCTTACAACGTCTTATTGATTGGTAGCTAATGTGTCTCCAACTCACTACAAGTTAAAAATCACTCAAAATCTTAAAGCACCAAATTTAGAGAAACAAACTTCTGAACAACTTGGATAATACAGTAGTTTGATCTGCTTTGGGAGTAAAGGTACAGGCTCCCTCATTGATGCAAATTGATCATTGATAAAAACGTAATTAGAAGACTAAAAAGATTGAACAATTGTTTGATTAATCACCCCTTGTTTGCTTTAACAGTATGTGGAACTAGTCCAATACCTTGTGCAAGATGCAGTCATTCGGTGGTTGGACTATAGGGGTCTCATTTATTGAGCAGAAGGCAGAATTTTGAAAGATTCATTGGTCTCCAGCAAATGTGTAACGAAGTATGCTATAAAATTAGACCTGTACGTATAATGTGCAAAGGTTCAAGCGTGATATACCCCCTTCATGGACATAAACATAACAGTAATTACTCACTGTGATCCTTGCATGGAATAGGGTCATCACTTCACTCAAGTACTTTAGGGACAAGCTGCAGCCCTGAAGATTTCACCTACAAATCATGGATTTCAGGTCTGTTTGTCTAATTAGTTCAATGGAAACAAAGATAGGCTGCAATACCCTGAACACATTAGGCTATCAGACTAACGTCAAGGACTGGAAACTGTGATATTAATGACCTGGAGGGAGGTGGGCCCCTAGCATAGAATGCTAAACTGTAAATCATAACATGCATTCCTTCTGGGTTTTCCTGGATGAATACTAATACTAAAGGTTTGTTTGAGAAGAACATAAGGAATAAAATATAACAATGACCTTTTAATCAAGGCAAACATCATCTGAAGAACACAAGCTCCCACAATGATTTTTACAAATGTTTAGTCCTACTCTGTACATGGAGTACCAATGACTTTTTATGCAGTTCCTAATCTGTTTCCTTTTCTAGATTGCATAGGCCTATTTTATGGGAAATCTCTTGAAAGTCCTAAACATAGACTATGATGTTGAGTTGTCAACTGCTGACATGTGTACCTTAAATTCAGAACTTGATATTGGAAAGACAAAAAGTTCTTCATTTTATATTTTCCTATAGGAGTTATGAATTAACAGCAGAATGCACTGAAGGTACTTGACTGTCTAAAATAAGTCACATCAAGGCACTTTTTGTATCTGTCAATGGTTGTAAGTCAGATAATCATAGTCAGAAATGTCCTTGGACATACAAAGTGTTTTCTAAATGTTATTTACAAAAATATGCATCCTATTCGGTGGAATTTTTCTAAATGATACTTTGGACCGGATAAACATGCATTTCATGACTTGTTTATGTTGTTCTTAAGAGGGCCTAATTGTGAAGAGATGTGGGTTCTATAGCTTCACCCACCATTGTTCATCAGACTCAAGCTGGACTTCACCAAGGAAGCCAAGTGCAAGTGAAACACCCTTAAGTGAGAAGAGGGTCTAGAAATTAAGGCTTAACTGTTTCTATTGGGTAAGGACTGATGCTGATGTGCCTATGAATATCACAGATGCGCTAAAAAATTATTGACTGGAAGGCATCCCAAGGTCATTACCAGTGACTGACTTTATTTGTCTCACTGCATCTCCCTTTGTATCTGGAGCCTTTAGAAGAAAGCTCTGCTTTAACATATTATTGTACAGTTCAGGTCTTTGAGGTTGTATACTGTCTACAGCAAATGTCAATACCATGCCCCGTATTTGTACCTATAACCAGATATAAATAATATTCTCTGTTCTAAATCAGAACTATTAGACTAAATCACTGATTGCCACTTGTCTCTGCTGCAGTTGGAGCAAAGCGATAATTTGTACCCTTTATTTTTGCAGTAGCAGTAATATGAATTATGTGATGTATAAGTAGGGCTCCCGGTTTTATGGTATTTATTTTTGGGACATTTCCGTCTGTATTTATCCATATTTATTTTTTGCTAATTTTATCTGTATTTATCCATATTTATTTTGGGTTTTATGGAAAAATGAAGCTGATAGTAGTATATTTCCACATTTATTTTACCGGTAAATATGCACTCATGCTTGAAAGCCTACCAGGTATCAATGCTGTAAACACCCACAGAAGATAAATCAATGCACTTATAAGAAAATATGCAAATTTCAGTATCAACCTTGCACTTATCTACTCCTGTTAAAGCCTCTTTACTAAAATTTCTTTCTTTTTTAGCCCCCTTACCTATCAATTTACACAGCTATTGGCCTGGCAGTCATGGCAGACAGTATTTAGAATTACTCAAAAAGCAACACAATTTCTATTTTTATCCACATTAAAAAATAAATACAGATAAGAAAATAAATGTTTTCTGTCTGTATTTATCTGTAAAAATCTGTAAAAACGGAAAACAGGGAGCCTTATGTATAAGATACAGTTTGGCCCAGATTACAGTGACAGAGGGTCTTGGAAGGGTGTTTTCTCTTTAGTGCCAAAGTTAATTTGCAGTACTGTGCTTCTAGGAGGCATGTGCTGGGTGTTACTTGGGCGGATCTATGCAAGTACCTATAGTTTTTGACACAAAGACAGATCTCCAAAGATAGCCTGACTGGATTTGACATTGAATACGAACACGTCCGTGAAGCAGGAGCTAGCAAGTGAAAATGTTTTCATCTCTCCAAATATTCCACACATTACACGTGTGCTGCACTGTAAAAGCACATGTGGAATGTATAGAACATTTAAGAATGGGCCTATACATAGGATTTTGTACTAGAGAGGTGTGCTTCCAGCGCAAATCCTATGCTAGACAGCAAACAAACAGCTCTGCGCCATGGTGCAAAGGTTTGCATGGCACTGGGCAGCCTGCATAATGTGCCAGCACTGAGGATGGCAGTGTTGGAGCAGGTTCCGATTATCAAAAAGATGAAAACAGCGAAGCTTGGCAATTAGGAACAGTTTAAGTTTAATTAAACAATAACGGATGTGAATAGCATCCACGTCTCTTACAGTTGCGTGCTGGAATTCAATTTGCAATAGGTACATGGCATGCTTTATACCGGACAGAGGGTGCAATAAAGAGAAGCTTGTCCCCCTTTCAGCAGGTTACTGGTAGAGTAGGTCTTAAATTGTGTGTTTAGATGCTTGATCCCAGATTATAGAAGGGGCCATCAATACCAACTGGAGGTCACATTCTGAGGTGGTCCAGGTGGGTCATATGTGTTATCTAGGGTGACGCTTACTACTAGGCATTGCTTGGACTTTATCTGATGATTGCAACTGACCGGTTTGCTCTGGCACTGTTTCCTTGGGCCAAATGCAGGTCCTATGTTGTGCATTTATTTGTGTTTGTGAGTGTGTGCATCTGACTCGTTTCTCTAGGTATTACATCCTGGGGCCGTATGTGATTAACTGCTGCAATCTTCCACGTGTGTTTGAGGCTTGTTCCATATCTGGTGTTTCCATCATGGGATGCGCTAGGGGGGAACAGAAGGCAGCTGTGTTATGTTGATCTGATAAAGGGCCACCCTGAAACCATAACAAGTGTTTTATGGTGAATGTGGGCAGTGGAGGCAACAATTGCTTTGTGGTGTGCTGGACTCCTAAGAGCAGGACCTTTCTATAAATTGATTCGATGCTAACAGCAGCAACAGCAGACCATTTTGTATGGTATAAGCTGTTTTCTCGCCCTGCTAAAAGTACTGAATCTGCCCCTATGGAAATGGCAATGTATCAGACATCGTATACATAAAGAGGACTTGAATTGATGTGTACATCACTGGTAAAACAGATCTCTGCTTTCAATGTTTCTCTATTGACCATCCTTTGCCGAGCATGTTGCAGAGGGCATCTTGTATACATAATATAGGAACTCTATAGGTCTATGGTACTGCATTCTTCATGGTAATCTCTGTGGCCTTAAGCAGTTAATAATATTTAAGTGAAAAAGCATAAACTGTATTAGCCAGGACCAGCAATGACACTTGAGAGTGTCTGTGCCTGCTGCACACACTCAGGGCATGTCCTTTGCCAGTTTCTTGGTCTGTTCACAGGGTCACAGCTGTTAATAATCCCCTGACCCTCCCTCTGTGAATGCACTTACTTGTGCCTTACTGGTTAAAGGCTCTTCCTTCGTGTGCCTTGGCTCCGTCATTGGGGCCTCGGGAGCCTGGCCTCCGGAGCATCATCTGTAGGTAAGCTGTGCTCAGATTCTGCAAATACCTGGAAAAATATGTTGCTTCAAAACAGCTACATAAACAAATACATAATACATATACCTTTGGCTGTGAAACTGCTGGATTGATTCAATGAAACTGAATTCTGCTATTCGGGTTGAATAATATTTAATTACAATGTATATTCAACAACTGCATGATGACAGAGGAACAAGCAAACAAAAGTACAATACTTCTAATTAAATACCAAGATCTTTCAGATCCGTGATAGGCACCAGCACACCTGATCCCCAGCCTGCAATCAACTGGAAAAATCATGAAAGAAAATTAAAGGGGTCAACGGACCTGGGATGTGAAAAATAGTGAACCAATTGTTTAAGCCAAATCTAATCTTGCTTATAACTAATCTTTACAAAGCTGTCGGTAGAGACACAAAATGTTGAATTGAGTCCTTTTCTACAGCAGTAGACTCTAATGGGCATATTTACAAGCCCCTTTGTGTCACTCTTGCACCACACAACATAGTGCAGGAGCGACGCAACTTAAAAATGACATTTATCAAGCTACGCAAGGCCACCTTGCGTGGCCCTGACTGGCTTCAGATATCTTGAGTAATGCGCAGTGCAAATCGCACTGCGTTGCATTACTGTGCTCCAAGGAGGCGTTTCCATGGGTGTTACCATGCAACATCCATGAATTGCGATGCATTCCCAGATTTACCAGAAGTGATAGACATAGGAATGCGCCAAAAACCTATGCCTCCCCAGGTGAGGCATAACGAGGAAAAATGTATGTCTTTCTCCTTGTTTTTTCCTCTTTCTATGTGTGATGCATTCTCACAATGCAGGCACCCTTGCACCATGGTGCAAGGGTGCCTGAATTGCTGCTAAGCAGACAAAAGGGCCCCAGTGCAGGGGTAAAGGCAAGAATGCACCGTATTGACTTAAATATGGCACATTCCGGCCCTTTCCCTGCCAAGGTGACTTGCTGCACTGCGCGAGTTGCCCATAAATATGGCTCGAAATCTCCCACTCTTCACAATGCATATAGCCATCATTCTCTAAAAGTGACGGAAAAGAGACATGCAGGGCCACGTTTACTGTTTTATGCAATGCAGCACAGCAAGGGAACCGGCTGCACTGCATTGTGTGAAAGATATGGAGCATTTCTGCTCTCTCCTTGCACTGGTGCAATGTGGGCTGCTGGCACCAAGGCATGCATCTTTGCACCATGGGGCAAGGGTGCCTGAGTTATGGGCAAGATTGTTTTGTGCAGGAAGGCAGACCTTCCAGCACAAAAACAATCCTTGGTGGCATATTCCTCTTTCTCTGCATGCTCCAGAATTAAGCACACATGGAAAGAGGAAGTAACAAGGAGAACTAAAGATATTTCTCCTTATTATGCTTCTGTTGGGTAGGCGCACCATTTTGGCGCAAACCCAGGTTTTGTAAATCTGTATTTGTGTCAAAATACATGGGTGGACATATGTCCATTCCCACCCCATGTAACGCCTACCCGATGCAAAGTAACTCAAGGCGGTGCTACGCGCTGTGCTGTGTTTGTTTCTATTTACTAAACTATGCAAAGTGGCTTTACATAGCTTAGTAAATGCCAAAAAGAATTTTGCATTGGAGCTGCGCCTCAAAAGTGACACAACCCTGATGCAAAATCACAGTAAATATGTGCTGCGGTGTGCCATTATAAATAATAAACATATTATTGTAATTCCACTCAATGTATTTTTTTGCACTAGTTTCCTCTGATATATTTCCAGCAGAACCTCTTGTCAGACCCCATTTAGGGAGTCAAGGGGCAAGAGCTAGCTACTGGGCCTCAGCCATGGGGGTGAAGCTGTTTGCCTCTGATGTCCCAGGGTCTGTCTTACTATGGCTCTGCTAACTGGGTGAATTACAAACTCTTCCACACTTGACTCTTAATGGCAGCCATTGTAAGCTGTGACAGGCTTCTCAAGGAAGTAGTGTGGTGGTGGTTGAGCTCAGAAAGCAATAAACAGCCAACTACCCAAAAGGGGAATATCTAGCTTTGTGTTAATCTTTTCAAGAAAGAACGTAAGCTATTACACAACACAACGTAATACTACACACTATTATCAGAAAACAATTGAGTGTCACTGGACTCTAGGTAATGCAGCACCTCTTACCAGTCGTGGCTACTGTCTATATGCAGTGGGGGTTGAATTTAAAAAAAAGAAAATCTTACCTGATCCTGCAACCACCTCGCGCTTCAGTGCTCCTCGTTCTCCTGCTGCTCCTGACAGTCCTTGGGACAGACTCTCCGACCAATTCAGACGCTGCTCTCATACTAAGAGAACAGCGCCGGGATTGGCCTGAGCGGGCTGGTTTGACACTCTGCTCAGGCACAGGAAGTCTGTGCCAGTTCTTCACCTGACTGTAGAATACAACTGGGTTAGAGAAACCTAACTGAGCATGTCTGTTTTGCCGGCCTAAGATTATCCCCAGCCCCGCCCCTCCTACACAGGCTGGCTCGGCCAGTAGCTGAAAACTAAAACAATAATAAAATATTATTTTATTTTTCAGCTGGTGGCTCTGAGTCAGTGGGACGATGCTCCTCCACCATTTCGGAGGAGCTGCGGCTGCCTCTTACACTCCTTCACTGTTCCCACTCTTTTCCCGGTTCTCTTTGGGACCATCTTTTCTATGGGGCCAACAGTGGTAGCATGAATACAGTTGAGGTACAGATACAATCACCCCCAAATATGGTGTGTGCATAGTCTGAACAAGTTGCTTACCACTCACTGTTGAAATCAGTCCACTCAGGCCTGGTGTAGCTGCACCGGCCTTTGGGATGCCGGCACACTCTAGCTGAGGGTTGGCGCTCCAACAGGCAGCTCTTTGCATCTTCTGTTCAAGTCACGGGGCCATGTATGGCAATGTGCCTGCTTAGGATCCTTTTGCTGAGCAAGAGCAAGAGCAGGAGGCAACAGTACTGATGGCTTGTCATCCTGACAAGACAGTCAGTGATGATCTTTGGCATCGGGGTTTTGGCAATGCACCTGCTGAGGCTGGCAGGTCCTCGATAGGGCCCTGATCAATTGAAGTGACACTTGGGCAGATGCAGACCTGTTGGGCTGATCACGATTTCAGAAACTACAGCCCTGTATGTGCCAGGCACAACATCAGAACTTCACAAGCTGCTTACACCTGGTCTTGCACTGGCCAATCATCTTTTGGGCAGTTAAGGTCACACAAGGGACTATTCCTCACTCCTTCCTGGACAGACACTCCTTTAAAATCGAAAAGTGCATTTGATTCTATATGTTCCTGCACTGTGAATTGCACATTTATTGAGACATCGAACTCATATAGTCCTCTTACAGCCAGATTAAGGTTGTCTATTTTAGGTCCAGGAGAGCTGGGCCCATACAGATTCCTCCTGGACTTTGTAAAGGTAGCCTGGCCTTATCCTCTTCATTTTATTGTCTTTGTCTCCTCTTCCAGCTACAGGAATGCAGGCCTTACAATTTCACTCACTGGGAAGATATCCTCACCTCCGTCATGTGGCACCTTTTTTAGGGCCTCTCCAAAAGTACCAAATATTTTACTATCGCACATGCTAATAAGTAGAGTCCACGTATGTGTAGCTTTTCCATGTCGCAAACGGCCCGATTTGCATTTTTCTATGTACAAATTCCTATTTTGCGATTTGGTAACCAATTACCGAATTGCAAAATAGGTTTGCAATTCGGTATTAGGAAGGGGCCTGGTAGGGGCGTCCCTTCCTTATAGCGACTCACAGTGGTATGTAGCAATGTTTTGCAACAGAAATGTGGTTGCAAAAGATTTGCGTTTTACCACCAACTTGAAGCAACCCATTTGCAAACATGAAGGGGTCCCCAGGGGAATGTATGCAAAAATGTTTTTTAAGAGCAGGCAGTGGTCCCATGCCTCACATAAAATGAAAGGTAAACTTTTTTTTAAAACACACTGATTCCTTTAAGGAAAATGGGCTGCATTAAAAAAAAGTTGCTTTATTTAAAAGCAAACACAGGCCACCATCTCTGTGTTTAAGCAATTCCTAATGCGACTCAAATTGCAACCTACCTCATGAAAATGAATGAGTTAGGTTAGTTGCGACCCCATTAGGAATCGCTAGATGTGTCAAAGACACATTAGTACATAGGTGTTTGCAATTACCTAATAGCGAATCGCAGAAATTCGCTACTAGGTAATAGCAAATTGAAACAGACGTACATGTGGCCCAATGTTCCTTTCTACAGTTTTACCTTCTCAGAGTGCATGCTGTCTCAGGAGCCTACACAATGTCCCCAAAACCTTGCATGAACATTTTGACCTTGCGGTCCTCCTTTCTCTTTAAATGACCCTCTCCTTGCTTCCCATCCTCTGCATGCCTCATCACTCTGAGTACAGCTCCTCTAGGTCATGTGCATGTTTGCATTAATCTCTATTATTGTGTTTCTGCAAATTGGCCACACCTCTTCTCAAAGAACCTAGCCCATCCCCTTTCAAAATCACACGCTGCAAACTATCAAACCCCAATCTCATCTAGCTCATCTAATAATATCACCGACTATCTGCACAAACTCACAGAGCGCCCCACTAATGATCACACTTATCTCCGACCAATTTACTCCACTGAAAAGGTACTGGTGTAAATGCAGGGAATGGTCTCCTTCAGAGTGCATAATTAACCCCAAGGCCAACAACCACCAATAGCTGCTGGATTCATCACTAACCTTGGGATCTGGAGTAAAGTGCTTCAAAGGCTCTTCTTGGGTAGTAAGCGCTGTATAAATGAAATTACGACATTATGTACACTCACTGTGCACCTATATGAAGATGTTAGCATAACAGTACAAACATAAGAGCACACGGTTTCACCTGTACTCTCCCCACAGCAGAGATGCACATTCACTAAACGAATAAAAGGAGATCTTTTTCTCTCTCTCTGCTTTTTCTCCGAGGAACGAAGATATTAACTACTAAAGAAAACATGCAAAACTGATTTTTTTAGGAAATGAAACCTGTGCTTTGAGGGGGCCCACGGCCATCTAACCAGTTAGCCCAAATAATGCAGCATAAACGGCGGTCTATGCTCTTGCACACTTGCGAAAATGCATCATTCTACATAACATAACGTGTATTTGTTAAGCGCACGTTCACCCAAGGTTATCTTGGCGCTGAATAATAGATGTTTATTGTTACTCAATTCAATGGTACTCATTTTATCGACCTCAGAAGGATGAAAGGCTGAGTGGACACACCAGAATTTTAACCTGTGATCATGAGGTCAAACACAGGCCCCTACAGTGGAGGCATTAGTCCACTAAGCCACCAGACCCGGTTACGATCCAGCCTCCAGCCCCAGTTACTTCCTAGCCACCAGTGCCGGTTAGGACCCAGCCACTAAACCCGGTTAAGTCCTACCCTCCAGCGCCGGTTAGGACCCAACCCCCAACCACAGTTAGGACCTAGCCACCAGCGCCGGTTAGGACCCAGCAACCAGGCCTGTGTTAGGACCTAGCCGCAAGCCCCGGTTAGGACCAGCCACCAGCCCTGGTTGTGACCCAGCCACCAGCCCCGGTTAGGACCCAGCCACCAGCCCCAGTTAGGACCCAGCCACCAGACCCGGTTAGGACCCAGGCACCAGCCCCAGTTACGATTCGGCCACCAGACCCGGTTAGGACCCGGCCCCCAGACCCGGTTAGGACCCGGCCCCGGTTAGGACCCAGCCACCGGATCCGGTTAGAACCCAGCCACTGGATCTGGTTAGGACCCAGCCACTGGATCCGGTTTGGACCCAGCCGCCAGCCCCAGTTAGGACCCAGCCACCAGCCCCAGTTAGGACCCAGTCACCAGCCCTGGTTAGGACCCAGCCACCGGACCCGGTTAGGACCCAGCCACCAGACACGGATACGACCCAGCCACCAGCCCCGGTTACGACCCAGCAACCAGACCCTGGTAGGACCCAGCCACCGGACCCAGTTAGGACCCAGCCACCAGCCCCAGTTAGGACCCAGGCATTAGCCCCAATTAGGACCCAGGCATTAGCCCCAATTAGGACCCAGGCACCAGACCCGGTTATTCTAGGCTTCAAGATGTAACCTCATCCTTTTTATGTGACACAGTCAAAGTATTTTTAAAACAACATGAACGCTGCCTACAGCACATTGCATCAAAGTAAACACACATAAATGAAGTCTAGTGAGAGGAATATGCTCAAAAGAGGTGCAGGAACAAGCAGACCTCAGCATCCCAGTGACAGGGTCCGGTTCAACCAAACACGATTGGAGTCCAGTCTTAATCTCAGCCTGGAAATCCGTGATTTTATAATCCTAATCACGTGGACATCTGGCGTTCAAGAGACAGGAAGTCTTCTTTTAATTCATTTATTGAAGATTTTTACAGGGGACCAGAACCTTGAAAGTTTTCTTAAGGTCCAGAATCAACAGCCAAAAAAGCCAAGACGTGTCGCGCGACTGTATGAGTTACAGTATGCTGCTTCCTCGGAGCCTTGACTTCTTTCCATATACTTTAAGGATTTATAGTGGCTTGAATTCATCTTTATTAAGAAGCCACGATAGAGCCTGAGTGGCTATTATAATCACAACTGATGGACACTCTTTGGGGCATATTCTCAAGGAGCTATCGCCGAGTTATCGGCACTTTATCGCAGCCAAAGTCGCGATAAATTTATCACCCCATTCACAAGCTGGTGTTAACAGCCCATAACACCAGTTCTCCCGGGATAGCAGCTGCAAAAAACATCGCCACAGATGACCCCCGCAACTATCGCTAATGAGATGCAGAGTAGGCGTACCCGTGCAAAAAGCCGCAAAAACACCACTCCGCAACATTCTCAATGACCAGCCAGATCGGCGACAAGACCACAAAACAGGCGATAAGGCACGTTAGCAGCAGGAAACTAACACCTGCTCTGACCTGGTGCAAAGTCTGACCACAGCCTGCACCACAAAATGGAGCCCAGCCCAGAGCCACACCTGAAGGGCAACAGATGCCATGGAGCCACTGATCATGCAGCTCGGAGCCCCAACAGGGCCACAACACCCACCGCCATCACCCCCAGGACCCCTCCTCCCCGGGCACCACCCCCCCCCAGCCAAAGACATGCCGCATCAACCACACAGAATCACGTACCAAATAATCCGCATGATGTCGCACAACCACATTTGGTGACATGCATGTGTCGTCACTAAAAATGAGCATCACACATACACCTTCGACGTAACAAATGAAAATTTATTCAAAGAGACACAGAACAGAAATGAAGACACAAGGCGGCTCCCCTCGGGACAATCCATAGGTCACAGCCTGCAAGACAAAAATCATGATCAGAAGGTGTGTCTTGCACACATCAAAGGACAGAGAGAGAGCGAAGGAGAGAGAGAGAGAAAGAGGGGGAGCGATAGAAAGACGGACAGAGAGGGGAAGCGAGAGAAAGACGGACAGAGAGGGGGAGCGAGATAAAGACGGACAGAGAGGGGTAGCGAGAGAAAGACGGACAGAGAGGGGAGCCAGAGAAAGACGGACAGAGAGGGGGAGCCAGAGAAAGACGGACAGAGAGGGGGAGCCAAAGACGGACAGAGAGGGGGAGTGAAACACAGATAACAGAAGAGATGGACAGGGAGAGAGAGAGTGCCGACAATGCGCACCCAGGCCACACTGCCCACCTGCTGCCACCGGTGTGTCTCCAACCACGTGCCATTACGTAGTGCAGTTCACCAGATCACACATCTGAAACAGATCCGTCATCTGAAACAGAGTCCAGATACATGAATGGCAAAGTACATACAATTGCACAAGACATCATCGCATGTCCGCCCCTGCGCACCCAGGCAGATGCACCCCAGCCCCGCCCGCCGCCCAGCGGTGCATGCCCGCCCCTGCGCACCCAGGCAGATGCACCCCAGCCCCTCCCGCCACCCAGCGGTGCATGCCCGCCCCGCGCACCCAGGCCTCACTGCTTACCTTCCGCCCTTGGCGTGTAGCAATGAGGGCCCACCACGTGCCGCTGCAAGCCACATGCCCAGGGCCCGCGGACATGGCACCCTCCACATCATGCAGCCCCGCTCCGCAGGCCACCATGTCACACATATGAATCTGGGTCTTGATTTCGCCATGGCAGAGGACATACCAGTGCACCCGGCATCATCACAGGCTGCACACCCGCTCAGCCCTTGAGGTGCCACTAACTCTGTGATCCAGGATGCGACGCCACGTGGCAGTAGGCCTGCGCTGCCTGCTGGCTCTGGCCTACACTGCGGTCCAGCAGGGCACACAAATCCTGAGCAGTCCGGACCGCCGGGACGGGGCATCATCGCAGGCTGCACACCCGCTCAGCACCTAAGGTGCCCCTACCTCAGTGCACCCAAAGTCACCGTCCCGTGGCGGTGTGTCTGTGCCGGCCGCAATGTATCCAGTGCTACCAAGTCTGTGTCCCACAGTCATGGGCCCTGTATGATTGGGTATCGTGTTGCGGACGCCGTCATGTCACCTCCGGGCCTGGGGAATGTGATGTTGCAGGGCCCGAGGCCCCCATGCCTACATTGACACCACACGGATGCACCCAGATAGAGAGGGGAAATGGCGTCGAGCACGTGCGCCCGGCCCTTTTTATTGGCAAGGTCGCATGTCCTGTGACGCGTGTGCTGGATGGGTGTGGTGTGGGTGTAAACCAGTCGTGAGGGAGTGGCTGTGGCATGCTGACAACTAGACCTGTGAGCAGCAGATCACTTCAGGAAAGACATTGGACATGTAGCGTTGCCGTCCCCCCCTGTGAGCATCAGCGGAGTGGGCTGGCCTAGCGTATGCCAGTCCAGCGTAAGGGTGTGTAAGTGACCCCGGGGCCCTGGGCATGGTTTCTTACTGGGCTGGACAAGGAAGTAACTCATGCGTGTGTCCCTGTTGTTGTGTCTGCGCCACTCGCACCGCATTCTGCAAAGTGTCACCCTGTGACCCCTGTGCTATGACATGAGCCACATGGACGTAAGAGTAGTCCAGTGAGCCTACATTCATCCATACTTCCACACTTGAAAGACCATAGACATGACACATCTGTGTGAATATGAATGTTCAATGCACGTTCCGTGGAGTGTTGCATCTGGAGCAGTACAGGGCCATGCAAACCCCACATGACGATGTTGTCCCGTGGAGGGCCAGCCAGGGTCCTTCAGGGAATGATGAGTCCAAAGGAAGAGGACAAGTTCAGTCCGCAGTCTGATTGCTGTGTCAATGGCGATCAAACAGCATATGGCAGTCCATGTCGAGGTCCAAGGGGAGTGTCACAGAGTGCATCGGGGGACAGTGGAAGGTGATGATGCAGAGGGCAGTACCAAGCTGAAGCCGGACCTATGGCTGAGATGCATGCTCCTGCGTCCTTCTTACCACGGGGGCAGAATCATCCGCATCTTCGTCCTCTGCTGTTTCATGTGCCTCACGTGTGGGTGGTGGTGTTCTCTCTCCAGCACTGTGTGGCAGTGACACATCAGGGGGCGGAGATGTGGATGGAGTGGTGGCAGCAGCATGCATCCGCGCCAGGCCTTGTGGCAGCAATGCCATGAGGATGGTCCTGAGGTCATTGAGGAACCCAGCTACCTCTCGCTGGTGTGCAGCCGTGACAGCCGCTCGTTCCGCATTCGCCCGCTCCATGGTCTCATTAACCGCCGCATGTTTCCCAACTCCTGTGTGACATCGCTAGAGCCACTCGGACTGGACAGTTGTACTAATCTCTGAGTCAGGGCTCCAGCGATGTCAGCCATGGTCCGTTGGAGAGCATGGAGCGGACTGTGGGTGTCCGTTAGGGACCGTGAGTGGTCCCTGATGGGACTTAGACACCCACGTATGGCATCTAGTTTGTCTGCCATGCGGTCGAAGCCCACCCGCACCTGTTCAGCCAGATTCTCCTGGCACCCCAGAAAACGGCGTTGGAAGGCCATGTGTTCTTCGTGGGGGTCCTGGGAGGCAGCAGTGGTGGTGGGTGCTGCCTGCTGTGTGGTCTGTGCAGGGGGTGGGGTCTCCTCGTAGCTGCTGGGCTGCCCAGCTCCTGGAAGTGGGCTGCGTAGGCTGTCCACGAGCAGTTGGAGGGCATCAGAGTCGAAGCTGTGGTGGTCCTCTTCGTCTCCAGAGAAGAGAGGGTCGGGCTGCTCTGCAGGATGTGTTGATTCTCCCTCTGCAATGTGAAGGGGAGATGCAGTTTAACAATGTGTCCACATGTATGTTGTCGCATTGTACATGTTTTCATACGGACAGCATGACTGGGTACATTGTGGCTGTTTGGGAGGAGCTGCCTATTTGATGGGTTACAGTGGACATTTCGACAACAGACGTGTGTGTGTTTGTACCTGTACAGTATCAACGCACATTTCCCTGCAATGCCAAATGTGATTGGCCAGTGTCTGCACCCAAGCGGCACCAGTTGTGTCCTGTGTTCTGTTGTAGGTGTTTTGCGGATTGTCTCACATCGTTGTCAATGTAGATGTGCTCTGCATGTGATGTATGTGCTGCATTTTGGGGGAGTCACCCCTGCAGCTCAGATTTTGCTGCCCCTTATCCCTTTCATGAGGTGTGCCTTTGACTTCTGTGCTTGTACAGTGCTGACATGTTGCATACTTGGGTACATTGGTCTCTTGGTGGGAGTTGGTGGTCTGGGGCATGTTTTGTCCGCAGATGTGCTCAACTTAATTGAGCATGTGTGCCATTGTGCCCATCTCCCCCCGTCCCCCCAGTCCCTGGTCGTTACTCACCCTGTTGCTGTTGTGTCAGGTCCTGTTGAGCAGTGTCCGGGCCCCCAACTCCTGCCACCGTCTCCCCACTGATGACTGTGGACACCATTTCCTCCATGTCGTCCAGCTCCTCCTGTGGTGCTGGGCTCCCACCTCCAGTCTGCATTGCTGCCTTCAGGTTGTTGGCGAGTTTCAGCTTGGTTTTACGCTTGACATCATTCCAGCGCCTCTTGACCTCGTCCATTGTCCTCTTCAGCACTCCGACTGCATTCACCTTGTCCACGATGGACTGCCATATTCCATTTTTTGTTGCCAATGACACAGTGGAGGTGACGAACAGTTGTTGATGGTGTTCTGTCACCTCCGTTATCAGGATCCTGTTTTCTTGCGGACTGACCGCTTCTTCCTACTCTTCTTGTCCTTGCCCTTCCCTGACCCCGAGGTCCCAGGATGGTCCTCCGGGGGGCTTGTGGGGTTCTGGTTCTCCTCCGTACTTGCTCCGGCAATGTCCATTGTGCTTCGCTGTTGTTTGCCATTTGTTTGTCTGTTGTTTTTCTATTTTTATGGTGATTGTTCCCGTCTGACGCATGTGCATTGCAGGCCTGTAGCTGGGTTTCGCTGATTTTCGTATCGCGATGGGCCTCATCGCAGCTTTTTTTGCGTTGGTGCTTTGCATTTTTGCGGCGTGGCGTTGATTTTAACGCGGTCAGTTGACGCGTTATCTGGAGACTATCGCATGGTATCGCCGTGTTGTGAATACTTGGTTAACACGGCGTAAATTTCCCGCGATGGACTGCGATGTTGAAGGTTGCGTTAAGTAACTTTTGCGATGGTTATCACACGTTCTTGAGAATATGCCCCTTTGCTTGGTGTGGGCTCTCCGTTTTGTTAACGCGCCCTTCCGCAGGTTCGCACAGCTATCAGTCAAGCAGTGATCAGATCAGACTGTAGGACTCACTCTGTCTTTCACAGTGTTATTTACAATACCTCGAAATAACAAAAGCTGAATAACAAAGCAATATATAAAAACATTGTCACTATTTCTGTTTGGCCTCATTTTACGTACAGAATTAAAATGAAGCTAAACATTGTTACAGGCGTCGAGCGACGTAGGTGCACATAGCTCCTTCTGCTGTGGTAGTCAAGGCACCATCCGATTCGATACAGGAAAAGAGGTTCCTGATAACAGGAGCCATCACAAAGGCATTTTGGAGTAAGTTAAGTTGTACTCCTCTAGTACTTTTTACATACTCTTATATCCCTTTGAAAATTGGCAACAATACAGCTAAAAGGGTGAACAAAATGGAAATAAAATGCGAATAGTCATATACAATTAGTATCAGTGCAAATGGCTTACACTATTTGCACTTTTACTACATTTATGAGTAACTACTTCCTGTCATCATAAAGTTTTCATAACTGCCTCCATGATGAACACCATTTGCATCTTTTTCTGGGAGTCATCCCTGCTTCTGCACAGGTGCACTCCTCCTCAGTGCACACAATATGCACAGAGATGCACAGAACGAAACATTGATATCCCAGAGCCAAGCAGCAGAGCCATAGCCAGTAACACAGCTGAGAGAATAGTACAGGTTAGTGCTTTAAATGGGCCGGTACTGTCCGGCACTCAGTACCTGCACTTCTTTGATTTGAGAGGGACAGTACAGGCACTTCTCAGCACTGCTGCTATACATTTAACAGTAGAGTACCGTCACTTCTCAGGAGCAAAGAGGTACTCTAAGCAGTGAGTACCGGCGCTTCTAGATTTCCATTTAAAACACTGGCAGGTAGGTAGTGCACATACACATACCTTTTGTGGCATAAGCATAATTTTGTTTCTGACCGTGGCGTTGCACAAAACTTGCACAACTGACAGTTCAGCAGTATTTGCTTATCTTTTTGATAATCTTGTAAAAAAAGTTTCTTAAGTGTAAAGGAGGTTGCAGTCTGTGTGGACCCTACATAAACAGCAGCCGCATTACACCCCATCTCAGTACAAGCATTACTCGTCCTGTGGGATGTGGGCACTCCTACCCTGAGGTGTGTATGGCTGTGTTAAATCTGTAAGGGCAGTAAGTGTTGCTGCTAGTTGCACTTATGTGGAGTTGGAGCCACAGTGATGAGGGTCACTCGTTTCGATGTCTATCGAACAGATGGGTTTATTCAGGCCACATCTTTGCTTGGTATTTTGGATGGTTTGTGGCCCTTTTATCTGCAGAGTATGTTTAGAGTTTGCTTCAAAGCCTATTCATCATCCTTTGAATTATAATACATATCTGTCGTGATTTGTTCATGATATCGTGACAATAAACCTCTGCCCTGGATATTGGCTTGGAATAAAACAGGTTTTCAACCCTTCACCTGTTCACTTTTCTCTCTCCATCGGTCCTTCTTACCGTGACAATGAAACTCGTTCAAAGTTTCTACACGATGCCTCTAAATCACGGCTCTGCCGTGAGCGTGTTTTGTTATCTTGTAAGTTGTGTAAGAAAGGGTTTAAATCTGTCTCTTGGAATTTTGGAAAACTCACCCTCCTTTTATCTGTCTCTGCTTCAAGAGAAGAACTGGCAGCCTTCTCTTTGAATCTCGAAAGATTACAAGTTTTAGAGTAGCCCCTCTTCTCTGCTATGGTTGGGTGAAAGCTGCTTCTGTGCCCTCTGTGGAAGCTCATGCAATTTAATCCGGCCTCTGCTGACCATAGGATGCCAATACTCTATGGTCTGGAATGTATCTAAACCACCTTAGTTTTCAGAAGTATCCCCTTTCAGTACCTTATACAGGAAGAGAACTTCTCTGTGGGCAGGGCTTTAAGTGGGCCGGGTCTCACCGGTGCTGAGCACCGGTAGTTTTTAAAAGGGGAAAATGACTCTCTTTAAAGGATTTCCCTTCCCCTACAACGCTCACCTGGCATGACATCATGCCGTAACTTTTCCACCAGTGAGAAGTGAGCAGTGTCAGCACGCGCACATCAATGTGCGTGTTGTCACTGCAGTCCGTAAAAAAACGGACCGCCTGTGCCAGGGCACAAAACAGAGCCCGATAGAGACCCGTTTTGAGGCCCCCTTTAAAAAACTGCTGGTGCTCAGACCCGGTGAGACCCAGCCCACTTAAAGCCCTGCCGGGGCTCAGTGTTTGTGGCTGAATGTTTACGCTGGCACCTCCGCTGCATCGTCTGTAGGTAAACTGTGCAAAGATTCAGCAGACGGATGAAGCCCCTGAAAGAATGCGGCACCCCTAAAAAAGCAAAGTAAATGAATGATCAACACAGAGCCCTGTGGCTGTGAACCCTCGGAGCATGTTTCGGTAATTCACATTCAACCCCCGCACTTGCCCACTCTCCACTTCCCCACATCGTATTCCGTACTCGTGAATAAGCCAACATACCATCTTGTCTTGTGGTGGTCCATTGTTGGCTGCAGTTTATTAGGAATACAGGCATATATATATTGCATTACTTTTGTGCGTCATGCATAAGCATTCTCAGCGAGCTGTCATCTTTGCATCATACCTCATTTGTATCTCGTTATACATTGCATTTGCGTATCTCATATATACATTGCCCCAATCGCCGCTTAGACTGACAGTTCGTTGCTCCTGTAATTTGCAGGCTTGCATTGTCTCTTGGCCCTGCTGGGTCGTTGCTTCTTTTGGTTGGGTTTGCCATCTTTTTGCGCGGAGGGGATGTAGCTTCTGTCCCGGAGTTAGGCCACAACTCGCTACCTTGTCCGATTCTTGTTGTGCCCTGCCATCCGGCGGGGGCTGGGCAGCGAACGCCGTCTCCGTTTGCTACCCCCTCGTGGTAGGCCACCACACCCTGCCGTAAGGCATCCCAGAGTGAGTGGTCCTACCTACCGCCCTTAGGCCCAACTCACCCAGCCGTGCGGCATCCCAAGGTGAGTGGTCCTATTCTGGCACACCGCCCTCCGGTGTGTCTCTGTACCAACCATTATCCCCGTAGTTTCTGCCACGCCGCCAGGGTGGCTACCGTCGCCCTGCGGCTCCCCCTCCTGCCCCTTCCACGGCTTGTTCATCTGCAGCCTGCCAGCACCATTGCGCCCCACAGGTTGCCCCAAAAGACCCTTATTCCCTCATCCGAGAGGTGCACCCCGTCTTTTGCATAGAATTCCGGGCGGACCATGTGGATGAGCCCGTGCCGCACTGATTCCATCCCATTCGTTCTGCAGAACTTGCTCACAGAGAGATTCAGTTTTTTCCGTGTGTTCTCGACCGCCTTCTGTGAGTAGGCCCCCCGCCATACGTGTCTGCTGATCAGCTCTGACCATATAATGGCGGATCCCCTGAAGACCTTGCCTGCCTCCGACAAGTCTCTTTGTATGTCTTGTAGGAGGTCTTTCCTCCCTCGGCTGGCCAGATCGTTCCCCCCAAGGTGGATGATCATGATGTCGGGGTGCCATGCCGCTTCCGCCTGCAGTTCCGCGATGGTTGCCGGCAGTTGCTCCCATTTCATGCCCGGTCGGCCGTACCACCTTATGCAGGTGTCTACTGGTCGTCTCTCAAGCCTGTGCCCCTTCAGCCACCACCAGGATTGCATCCGCGTGATGAACGAGTGGCCCACTATCCACACCAAGCGTGGTCTCCGCCCTGCCAGGGCAATAAAACAAGTCATTCGACCGCTCGGGCGGGATAAGCAAATGCTCAGTGCGTTTCCCACTTCCCCCGGCAGGAGCCGTGGCTCAAAGCAGCTGGGGCCTCACATAGGTCCGGTATGCCCTTGACCACCATCTTCCCACAGCTTGTATCCCGGCCTCGGGCATCCCGTGTTGCGCGGCCATTGTGGCGGCCCCTATCCGGAATGAGTGGGACCCGAAACCTCCTGGCGGCAGCCCTGCCTTGCTGAGTGTCAGGCGCATGACAGCGGTGAACTGGAATTTGCTCAGGTGTGTGCCGTCGATGTGTTGAAATAGGGGGCCGCCACCGGCTGGTCGCAGTGTTAGGTAGGCGCGCAAGCAGCACACCGCGCAGCAGTTCCTGTCTTCGATGCACCGCAATCTCACCACTACCCCTCTGCCAGCCTGATCTGTCTTTGATCGCCTCAGTTTGATCTCTATCTCCCCTGCTTTCGGTGTAACATCCTCGGCCTGCAGGCAGCGCGTCGCTGGTCCACTCCTAGCCGGTGCTACTAATTCGCTGATGCGGAATGCCCCGAAGAATGCTGTGGCAAAGGCCGCCCTGAGCAAGAGGAGCTCGAAGTTATCCTTTGCAGTGTCCCGCAGTGCTCCCAACAGTACCCCTAGTTTGGTGTAATCTAACGGGCGTCTGCTGTCTTTCCGCACCCCTTCCGTGCGATTCCACCCCTTCATAGCAGCCTTGATGTATTGTGTGGCCACGGGGTCCCGACCGGTTTCCAGCTTGGCGTAGTATGCCACGGCGGACAGGTGGGCTTGTGCCCATGACCTAGATTTGCGGGAGTTGAATGCCCACTGTATGAAACGCTCTGCCGCGCTGAGTGTGGCCGTCGGATCGCCCAGGGACTGTATCCCCCCACCCGCAATACGGTGCTAATATATGTCTTGTAGCTCCTGGCAACCTCCGGGGCGAGGGCCTGGCCAACCAGCTCTGACAGATCTATCCCCCAAGGTCCCACAGCTGGCCCGGGAAAGGGGTCATGGTCTGCTCTGCTCCAGGGGCCAACTCCCTGAATTTCTCCATCCTTGCCCTGGAGAGGGCGTCGGCTACTTCGTTCTCCACCCCTGGGACGTGGCGCGCTCTTAGGTCTATGTTGCCTTCCAGCTGTAACTTAACCAACCTGCGCATTAGTCGTAGTGTATCTGGGCACCTGGCAGTTCCCTTGTTAATTGCTTGCACTACCCCCTTGTTGTCAGACCATAGGGTCAGCTTCATGCACTGTAACTCTTGCCCCAGATAGTGAGCGCAACTATGATTGGGAATAGCTCTAGGAAGGTGATGTTGTTGGTCGTGCCCTTCTTGTGCCAGCTGCTAGGCCACTGGCCTGTGCACCATTTGGTGCCCAAAAGTGCCCCAAAACCTGTGCTGCCGGATGCATCCATGTAGAGCGCGATCTGTTTGCTCGATACCCAGCCTTCCCTCCAGATCAGTAACCCGTTAAAATCTGTCAAGAATGTGTCCCACATCATCAGGTCCTTCTTTACCTCCGCCCCGAGCCTGACGTGGTGGTGCTTGTGGGTGAGCCCGCTCGTTAGGCGGGTTAAGCGCCTGGCGAATGCCCTGCCTGCTGGGATGACCCTGGCCGCAAAGTTCAGCTTGCCAATGAGCCGCTGTAGTTCCCTCAGTGTGGCCTTCTCTCTCCCACAGAGGTTCCTGATTTCGCCCTTAAAATCCTCTACCTTCTCCGGTGGGAGCCTAGATGTCCCTGCGACTGAGTCCAGCTCTATTCCCAAAAATGTGATTTTTGTTGTTGGGCCCACCGTTTTTTCAGCCGACAGGGGGATCCCCAGTTCCCCAGCTAAATCCACAAATGCTGTTAGCGTGTCGCCGCACTCGGCTGACGCCGCGGGGCCGGTGAATAGGAAATCGTCCAGGTAGTGGATCTTGCCGCCCGGGGGGTGTCTGGCATGTAGTGCCCATTCTATAAATGTGCTAAATAGTTTGAAATAGGCGCACGAGACCGAGCAGCCCATCAGCATCGCCTTGTCAAAGTAGATCTCCCCCTCCCATTGGAAACCCAGTAGGTGGAAACTTGAGGGGTGAACCGGGAGTAAACGAAAGGCTGACTCGATGTCCGCTTTTGCCATGAGGGCCCCCCGGCCCATAGCCCTGACTAGGTCAATGGCATCGTCTATTGTGGCGTACGTAACCGAGCATACGTCTGATACTGATCCCATCGTTGACGGACGCGCCGTCTGGGAATGACAGGTGGTGAATCAGCCGGTATTGCCCTTGCTCTTTCTTGGGGACAACCCCTAGCGGGGAGATCACCAGGTCCTTCCTCATGTGGGAGGGGAGGGGGCCCTCTATCCTACCTAAGGACCTTTCCTTCTCTATTTTCTGCGCCACCACCCCAGGGTGCCTCATGGCTGACTTTAGGTTTCTAGCGCTGCCTGGCGGGAGGGAGCCTGTAAAGGGGATCGTGAAGCCTTGCTCAAAACCGAGCACTAGTGTCTCGGCGTCCGTCTTGATGTGGTAGTTATTGGCTAGCCTGCGCAACATGTGCGTGTTGATGGGGGACCTTGCTAGCTTGTAATCTCCATACCCCGTTGGCCCCCCTGCACTCCTCCTGCATTGGTCACTGCTTCTTTTTCTCTTTTTTGTCCCCTCCATGATCCTTTCTGCACTTGCACCCCGCTGCTGGGTGACCCCCGCCGCACGAGGAGCAGATATGTTGAAATTTGCAGGACGCTCCGTATGTGCATTCGTTTGCTTCGAACTTCCAGCATATCGCCGGTGCCCTGCTGTGTGATGCTCTCCCTGAGCTGCCTTGTCTGGTTTTTTGAAAGGGCCTCCCCTTCCCTCTTTGTGCGAACCCGCGAAAGGACTGCTCGTTCCTGCCTGCCCAAGACTTAACCTCCCTAGCCACCATCATCTTGTGGATGAAACCTGAAACGTCCTCCTCGTTCCACTCCATCTCTGGGTGTGTCTGCATTTTTAGCCTGAACCCCTTGTCGTACTCCAGCCACGCCTTGCCTGGGAACTGCCTCTGTGCGTTGTGGATGGTGGCCTCGTAAAGCCATAAGTCGGCTGCGCAGCGCGGGAATTTCTCCACTATTATGCAGGCCATTATGCGGAACGCGTCTAGCCAGTTATCAAGGTTCTCTCCTTATGCTCTTTCCTCCTTTCCCTCTTATCCTCATCCTTTTTGTCACAGGTGGTCAGGTCAAGGCCTTCTAACTGTATCTCCAGGAGTGAGAAGATATCAATAAACTCCTTCCTCCAAATTCTTTCTTTCACCGCTAACGGTATGAGGCTGGCTAGTCCTGTAGTCCTGGTGGTCAGTGACGCTGGCCCTGGGGAGGGCCGTGTGTAGGACCCGGGTACTGCCATTGCGGCAGGCGCGGATGGTGCTGGGAGGTGTATCCCCATGCCACTGTGGGTGACCCAACCTCTCCCCCAACCCCGGGAGTGGGCTGCCCCCCTAGGCGTTGCTCGCGTGCCTGGCCCGGGCTAACAGGTGCCATGGTAACCCAGACGTTTCCTCCTCCGCCAGCGCCCCCATCTCTCCTATGGTCAGCGTACCTCCCTGCTGCCAACCTGCCTGCACCCCTTACCCCCCCGCCTGGATGCCTAACCCTTTCAATAGCAATGGCGCCATATTTTTAAACCATTCTTGTACAATTGTGCTAATATGCTCACCGCTCTCTGCCGTGTTCGTGGGCCCCCTGCTTACTCCCGCCACCGCCGTGCTGGCTACAGGTGGCTGGGTATTCCTCTGGCGGGGGGCCGTCTTGGGTGCTGCCGCCTCTGCCAGCTTGGCTGGTGCCTTCCTCTGTCGCTTGGCCCTTGGTGTGGCGTTTGCATTCTCCTGCCGGCTTGGTCCTTCTCCGCTGTCCTCCCGCAGGTGGGGCTGCAACCAGCTGCTCCCGTGCACTTCTGACGCTGCGTGAACCCTGCGCAGAAGGTCGTTGAGGTCTTCCTGCTGCCTCTTGCTCCCCTTTTGCGCCATCTCCTGCGATGTAAGCGGGGTTCTGCCGCGGAAATATGCACCAAAGTTTTGCACTGCGGTCTCTCCCCCGACCTGTGGATCAGTGGTGGGGGGGGGCGAGCCCCTTGCCCGGGCTGCCTGCGAGCCCTTGCCCGGGCTGCCTACGCAATGGAGGGGGCGAAGGTCAGCCTCCTCCTCTCTGCCGCCTCGCCGGTCTAACTAGTGCAGGGTGCAGCCACGGCAATACGCACCAAGTGTTGCAATGGGGGTGGGCAAGGGAGGTCGCTCTACCTCACCCGTCGCTGGTTGCCGTTGAGTTCAAAGTTATGAAGGGGGGCCCCCGGATCCGAACCAGGGACCTCTTGATCTGCAGTCAAATGCTCTCCACTGAGCTATACCCCCGTTGTGCTCTTCTCTTTCTTTTTTTTTAAAGATAAAATCAGTGGACCAGCGTGCCTGCTGGTCCCGTTCCTGCCTCTGCCTCTTTAATTGCAGCGGCCGACGCGCGCCCGCGTCTCCAGGAGGCGCGCGCTCTCGCTGCCTGCTCCCCGCCTCCCGATCAGTTGCAGGTGAGCAGCGCGACGCGCTCACTGCCGCCGGCGTGTCCGGGTCCTCCCGGCCTTCTAGACGCTCTCCTTGGAGTCGCGGCCCCGGGCAGACCCCACCTTCCACTGAGGTGGCCGGGGTGGGCTCCCGGTCGTCCGCCTGCTCTCACGAGGACACACCGCGACCCGGAACCGGTGAGTCTTCAGCGCCGACGAAGGGGGGGTCGGGGTGGGCTCCCGATCCTCCGCACCGGGTGCTGCTGTTCCCTCGCTCAGGAGGCCGGGGGGGCTCCCGGTCGTCCATGCGTCGTCGGGGCGCGGCATTGGGCAGCAAGAGGTGGAGGCATACCCAAAGTGGTCGGGGTGGGCTCCCAAACCTCCGCACCGGGTCCTCGGGCCGTTCCTTCGACCTGAAGGCCGGGGTGGGCTCCCGGTCGTCCGGGACTCGGTCGGGGCGCAGCGGCGGGCCGCAAAAGGTGGTCGGGCCGGGCTCCCGCTCCTCTGCCCTGGGTCGCTGGGCTGCTCCCTCCCCTGGAGGCCGGGGTGGGCTCCCGGTCGTCCGATCGCTGGTCTGGAGCAGCGGCGGGCAGCTCCAGTTCCTTCTCGCTGCGATGGCCGAGGTGGGCTCACGGTCACTCGCCTCTCGCCGCCTCGATCCCCAGCTGCTGTGCAGCGTGCAGACGTGCACGGCTGGCGAAAAAACAGTCTTTCCCACAGGACTCTTGTACAAAAACCTCACGCCGCTGCTGCTCCCCTGTTCCGTAGCTCAGTGCGTACCTGGGGAAGCAGCCGGGCTTATATCCCCCCCACACGCTCTCCCGCCAATATTGTGGCCTCCCCCATTGGGGGGTTCGTAAATCGCTCGGGTCCCCCCATTGGATGGGGGGGGCTGCTGCCTCACCGGTCCGTGACGCGCGCGGGGGGGGTCCCCTGGTTGTTCGCGCTCTTCAGCGCGACTGCAAAAAACTGGTTCTGGCCGGGGCTTGGCATTGGTTAAGGCGCCGGCCCTCTAGGCCCCCTCCGGGTGCCGGCCTCTGCTAAAGTCTGCTTACTCGGAGTGTATACTTACTTGTGTTTAAGAATATGAGGTATTAAAACATGGATAGAGTGGAACCAACAAAAATAGAAACTGATATATGAACACAGAGACGCACATGATTGTAAGCACAGGGTAGCTGTAAACAACCAATCTAGAAAATTGTTTGATTGAATCGAAGCAATGGTTGAGTCGAAGCAATTCGGAAACAAACGGAGGCATAAGACACAAGAGTATAAAAGAGCCAGAACAGTAGTGTCTGCATGATTTTAATGCCTGGTCAGTACAACAGCAAATCCCAGTGACCCTTCAATGAATATTTTATTTTATTGTTCCACTTATATTGTAGTATTAACGCTCGTCCTGTTTTACTCACCCACGAGCTCTGCTGCAGACTGGCCTGGCCCAATAAGGGGTCACTCCTGGTTCGGTAACAGCCTCCCACTACTCTGAGCTCTGAATCTCCTCCGCCGAAGCCTGTAGCAGCATTTATTATTTTTGGAAGCCCCCTCCCTCGACGTGAGATGGTCAGATGCCCGGAGCAGTGACCGTCTCCAGCTCTCAGGTGACTCGTTTGGAAAATGAAGCCAACAGTCACAGTTTCGTCATCGTGTGAAATTAGCTATTTCAGAACACATGTGGGAGTAATTAATACTATGCATTTTGCAAACACACAACCAACAATATTCTTGTAATTAAAGCATCTTTTACGATGCAAGACCTCATTTTGGTACTGTTGATTAAACTACCAACTAAACTTGAAACTACTGTTGATTAACAAGTTAACATGCTTTTACATACTTCTTTTATACATGTGTATTCACAAAAGTGAATACAATTAATTACGTAGCAGCCACATTTGTATCAGGTAACTGTTGTGAAAGAAAGCTTATCTTTAAGCCATATGAAGCCTCAAACATGTTAGTTCGCCTCCCCACTAAATTGAGCATCTAATGCTAACCCCTCCCACAATTAACTGACTTTTGCACATTTGTAAAAGTTCGTGTGACAGAAACCCAAACTTGGAGGGAGTTGGCAGGTGCACAGATGTATTGAGAGAAGGATTGAAATAACCTTGAACAGAGACAGCTAGAACACAGCCTAGGATTTGAACTCGCCGTGTGTGAATTCTAGCTTGGTGGTGCCAAACTGAAAAGGAGGCTGAATAGGCCAGAAGGCCTCAGGATAATGATAACGCTGATTCTTATCTTATCACTTTAAGAATCCTCAGGCCGCCAGGATCTTTTTACCTGCTGAATAGTGTAAAGGGAAGAAATCCTTTTGGGTTATGCAACTAAGTCGAATCTAGTTTACTTGAAAGACCACTGACTCCAAGTTCAATTTTGGGGTTTTATTACAGCTAAGAATAATTGCACATGCAAGCACCTCAACACGAGGTTAAAGATATAGATGGGCACTAATACAAATAGCATGCTACGCAGGAGTCTCATCCGACTCAGGATAAGAAGAATCGTTAGCTCCAAAAGTATTAGACAAGCAATGACAGCTCCAATCTCTACGTTATTCCTCATTTATCTAGGCAAGCATAAACCCAATTGCTGTCCCTACTCTATTACTAAGGTGACATACCTACTTAGCGAATTTCCCAGGCAAGAGTAAAAGAAAAGGTGTCAGCTGTGAAGACTTCCTGAGAAGTACACTCACATAGTACCTAAGCTCAGATTTTAGATGCTCCTTCACCAAATCTCTCTCTGTCCTTCTCCTAGGTCTCCCCTACCTCTTCTCTGGCTTCCACCCTCGGGGCACTATCCCTAATACAAAACCCAAATACAATTGAACACACCTTTTGTCACGCCTCTTCGGCCAGGTCTTCCTTCTTGTACTTTTCCATCGAAATGGTTACTTCATCTTGGACGGTTGCGATGACCTTGAGTCCCAGGCACCTTCTCCGCTGAAGGTATCATCCCTAAATTCCATTGCACTCCCAGTTCCATGCCTCCCATCTCTCTAACTTGTGAAACAAAGAGCCAGTCTTTTACTAACGAGGCATGTGTCCTTGCACCTGCAACAGAAGATACGTTCAACAGAAACTCTCTACCGTGCTAATTAAATCTACTTTCGGTGCCCAGAGAGCCTTTCCAAGAGAACCTTCTCTTCCTGCAAAATAAGCTAACATAAGAACAAACAGGCCTTTCCCTGGCGTATATGTAGTCAGGCCTTTACACAATTTAAACACACAAATCTTAATCATGTCTATAAGCATTGGTCCATTATTATTCATATGCAAAAGTGAACTACATGTGCAACTTAATATGGTACACGTTTAAACTACTGCATCTTGATTACACATAAGCTGATTCATGTATGCATTATTTCGACACGATTCAGTTAAGCATTACATTGCATGATAAAAGTAACACAATTACATTTCTTATTCATTCTAATGAATACGGTTCAAAACTACACATTACTGGCCATTTATCGATATATAGCTGGATATATGCGGGTGTAGACTAACGGTGATTATGGTACACCCCTACAATTTTTACGAGAACATAGCGCTCTATCAGTTCCCCCCTTTGATGACTCCTGTCATCATATTTTATTCAACTCCCTTGGAGAAAGAACTCGTTGCCATTCTCCCTGATCTGTGATTCTCCATCCTCTTGAGTCTCTGATATTGACTGTCCTGCAGTCTAGCCATTCTCGTCTCATTTTCTCTCAGAGCTCTCTCAACTCGGCCGGTTCGATACCATTTGAAGGCTTTGATCAAACCCCACAGGCAAACCACACAAACCACCACAGTAAGGAGAGGTCTCAGAACATAGCCAAGGAATCCCTTCCCCAAATTCGCAAACCAACTCCCTACTTGACCAAACCCTTTTCCAACTTTTTCCCAGGCTCCCTCTTCAGGCAAATCCAATATCTTCGTGTGGATCGTAGTGATGTTACTTATATATTTCTCCAGATCCTTGCTGTGGTCTGGTATATAAGTACAGCACTCTTGAACTTTCAATAATTTACAGACTCCGCCCTCTTTTGCCAATAAGACATCCAAAGCAAGGCGATTCTGCAAAACCATTGTCCTTATCGACAACATCTCTCCCTCCACAAGCACCAACGACTTTGCTGTATTCATTGATAGTTCATCTATCACAGTTGCCAATCTCCGGATCTTTACATCATTCAAGATCACTCCCAAACTTGGTATCATAGCTCCAAAGATATCCCCCACTACGACCCCTGCACTCGCATCTCTTTTCACTCTTGAATGCTTCCCACCTTCCAAAAGTTCTAGATCCTCGGTATGGTAAATCTTTGGAAATATTATTCCCAAATAACATGTACCATACCAGTTCGCAGGCAATCTCACATAAGCATTCCTTCCACACACAAAATACACCGTAGGTATCACTTGTACCGGGCCCTGGAGGAAGTTCTTTGCTGCATCTGCCATGGTGAAAACATGATCACATGTACTCTGTCCCACCGGGACCTTTTCGTAATAGGTCTGATAACGTCTCACACACAGTTTCCCTCTCTGCTCCTTGTCCAAAGCTATAGGACCATAACTTCCCTTGGTTCGGTGCAATCTCTCCTCCTCGGTCCAATCTACTCTATTGTGCCCTGTATCCCGTTTCTGTGTCAGTTTTCTATCCCTGTCTTCTACTTGATCTAAAACTTTTTCTCTACACCGGACAGTGAACACGTCAAATTATGTCGGTGAGCATAAGCTGTGTCCAATTCCAAAGACGGTATGAAGAACTTCCTAAGTCTATCTTCCGACTTATAATAATCATACTTATTCAAATGTTTATAAGCGGGCACTTCAGGAAGCACTGCATCGTAATTGGAAAAGAAATACTCAAACTGATCCCTTTCATAGAATATACTAAGCAACAAACTACATGAAATTCCATATGTCAGCGGAAGATGGTGGTATCTAATACTCTCATCCACTGAAGCAGGCAACTGCATACACACATAACAATCTTTCGCATCCATCGCATCCACATACTCGTATAGCAGCTTGGCGTATGCATTAAGCTTGAAATCACTCCTCGACAAATTTACATGTAATCTACGACTCTCTTCTATTAGCATAGCTCTGTCAGCTCCTATGGTTACCTCTTGTCGGCTAGGTGTAGTAGGTGTAGGAGTCCCTGGCACCCCCTGCACTGCTAGCTCATGTGAAAATGTATATGAAACTACAATTACTATGATTATAGAAACTATCACAACCCCTATGAGTATGGCTACAATCTTTTTAGATCTATGATTGGGATCTCCAACCTCCATGGTTTCGAAAGTTCTGAAAAGTTCTCGGTTTCAGCAATGAACACTCAAAAGTCTTTGTTTCCTCCACTCGTGGCTTGCTTAACCAGTTCGAGCAGCACTTGAAACCTCTGGAAATCCCCTTTCAACAACAGTCTTTTATTTACATAGTCCAGAAAAAGACTTCCCTAGGTTTTCGTTCCTCTTCTGTGGAAAGTCCCTAAGTTTATTCTTCGTCCACTCGGACCTAGGTTTTCTTCTTCTTTAAGCTTTTATTTACAACAGATTATATTTAATCCACGATAAGGTCATTAGTAAGCACTTCCAGAACGTGATACAAGAGTTCAAGACGCAGGATTACCATTTTGTGTGAAGACGGCTCAAACCCAAAGGACGGAAATTCGAGTCGATGCAAAACCAGTTGTCGAACTTTACTCAGAAGCGGGGGATTCGGAACGGTGAGGGTCAGTAATCCTTCGACTTCGAGCCCTGGCAACAGCAGCACCACCTTCACCACCACATTCGGGCTTTTGCTGACCACTTGCACAGATCTCAGTCTCCCCGTACTCACTACCCCCTGCATCAGTCACTGTGTAGGTCCACTCAGGGGTAGAGTATCTTTGACAAGGTATTCTAGTTCTTTTCGACCTCCTCCGTCCCTCTTGAGTCTGCTCTTCGTCAATTGCTTCTGTTTCAGACGCTTCAGACACTGGAGCAAGATCTCTTTCGGGTGCCAACCTCAGATTCAGTCGCCTCTGTCTTTCAGGCCAGCCTTCTTGGGTTCTGGTCGTTCTTCTGCCTTCCCTTGCTATACCCAGTGCACCACTTCCTCTTTCTGTTGATTCTGACTCTACTTCACCCACTGCACCACCTCTGTCTTCTGAGTCAGAGTCGCTGTTCGGATTGTCGAAACCCCCTTCAGCTTGTTCTTGTGCACCACCAGCTGTGTCAGCGACCCTTACAGCTTGACTTGTCCTCTCATGTGGCCCTGCCACATCAGCTGGATTTTCGGTTTCGAGAGGAGCTGTTCCTTCCAAGGGTGCTGAAACTCTGCGGGTATGGGAGGCATGAACCCAGTTCGGCAATCCTTCACACTTTACTGCTGTATTCGTTACCAGTATCACCTGATACGGGCCTCGCCACCGAACATCCAAACAGCTCTTCCTCACGTGCTTTCGGACAAGCACCCAGTCCCCTGGACAGAGGTCGTGGCACAGATCACTTGAGGACGGAACAGCGGCAGCTTGCACCTGCTGAGACACAGAACGGACCACATCAGATAGTCCTTTACAGTAATCGAGAATCAAGTCATCAGTGATGTTTATCAAAGCTGTAGCTGGTACTGCTGGCAACCGCATTGCCCTCCCCATCAGGATCTCATGAGGGGACAACCCAGTTCTCCTATCTGGGACACTTCTCATGCTCATCAGCACGAGGGGCAGTGCATCCGGCCACTTCAAAGACGTTGACGAACACATTTTTGCCATCCGGGCTTTCAAAGTCCCATTAACCTGTTCCACCATCCCAGAAGCCTCTGGTCGATAACTACAATGGAGTCTCTGATCAACGTTCAATGCAGCACAGAGTAACTTCATGATTTCACTGTGGAAGTGTCTTCCTCTATCTGATTCCAAAGAGGTTGGGATCCCGAATCTCGGGATGAGCTCCCTCAACAATAACTTAGCTACTGTGAGAGTGTCACATCTACGTGTCGGGTAAGCTTCCACCCACCGTGAAAATACACATACCAACACCAAGATATATCTCAACCCATTGCATTTAGGCATTTCCACGAAGTCTAACTGTATCCTATTGAAGGGTCCTCCTGACCTCCCAATGTGACTCCAGGTGACTACTGTTTTCTTTCCAGCATTCATCTGCTGACACGTAACACACCTCTGACATACTGTTTCAGCCATTGCACGAAATCGTGGATTATACCACGTCTGTCTGAACACACGCATCATTGCATCTCTACCAAGGTGTATCGGCCCATGTATCAGTCTCGCCATCGGACTCAGCAGATTCTCTGGTAATACAGCTCTCCCATCACTGGAGACCCAAACATCCACTTCCCCTCTCTCACATCCTGCTTTGACCCATCCATTCCGTTCTTGATCGGTCACTTCATCCTGCAGTCGCTTGAGTTCCTCTCAAGTGTCTGCCATGGCCAACATCATGTTGAGCTCGGTTCTTTCTTGGCTCTCTCTTGTGTAACCCTCTGTGAATATACATCCTTGCTCTGCACAGAAGCGGGCGACTTCGTCCGCATAGTTATTACCCAGAGAGACAAAATCATCCCCCTTTCCATGCGCAGTGCACTTGACAACTGCGATCTCCTTCGGACATTGCAATGCATCTAACAGCTGTCTTACATGGTCCCCATTCCTAATGGGTGAACCGGATGATGTCAAAAATCCCCTCTGAGACCATAATTGTCCGAAGTCATGAACCACACCGAACCCATACTGGCTGTCCGTGTAGATCGTGATTCGGATTTGATCAGCGGCCAAACAGGCACGAGTCAAGGCAATGATCTCAGCTACCTGCGCGGAGCGTACTCCTTCTAGGCAAGCAGCCTCGACTACCCCAGAAATGGTACATACAGCAAACGCTGCTCTTAGTTGGCCAACACTGTCTCTTAGGCATGAACCATCGACAAAGAAAATTTCATCTGGATCAATCAGTGGTTCATCGACAATGTCAGGTCTCGGTTTGGTGCATAGTTCGGTCACATCGAGACAATCATGGTCCTCACAATCTTCATCATCCGTATTCGGTATAGGCATTAATGTCGCAGGATTTAAGACAGAGCACCTTTTCAGAGTCACATTCTCTGCAGCAAGTATGACTTGCTCATACCTCGTTAACCTGTTATTCGTTAGGTGCTGGGTCTTTGTCCTGGTCATCAACAAGTCTACAGAGTGTGGTACATAAACAGTTAAAGGATGACCCATAACAATGCTTTCACATCTTTCAATGCTGACACCTGTTGCAGCAACGGACCTGAGACATCCGGGCAACGCAGAAGCTACTGGATCTAGAGTAGCTGAAAAGTAGGCAACTGGTCTACGGACACCTCCATGATTCTGAGCTAAGACTGCTAATGCACACCCTTCTCTTTCACAACAGAACAATGAAAAAGCCTTATTGTAATCAGGCATTCCCAGAGCTGGGGCCCTACACAACTCTTCTCTCAGTTTTAGGAATGACATCAAACACTCCTCATCCCATGGTACCGGATCGCTCACATCCTTGTGCGTAAGCCTCTGCAAAGGCTTTGCTCTCAGTGAGAAACTGGGAATCCACTGGCGACAATAGCCGACCATTCCCAAAAACATCCTGACTGCTCTCTGAGTGGTGGGCACTGCCATATCCATTATCGCCTCTATTCGATCTGGTGACACCTTCCTCTTGCCTTTTTCTAATCTGTGTCCCAAGTACTGTACTTCATTTAGACAGTACTGCAACTTGTTGCAAGACACCTTGTGCCCGTTCTCGGCTAAATGGTTCAATAAGGCTACTGTGTCTATCCTGCAAGCATCTTCAGTTTCTGAGGCGACAAGTAGATCGTCTATGTACTGCACGAGAACTGAGTTCTGTGGCAATACGAGACTCTCGAGATTCTTTTTCAGGATCTGATTAAAGATTGATGGACTTTCTGTATACCCTTGAGGGATACGACACCATGTAAACACACGGGTTTCCAGCTTGAACGCAAAAAGACATTGGCTTTCCTCATGGAGCGGTATCGAGAAAAATGCTTGACACAAATCAATGACAGTAAACCACTCAGCTTCGCATGGGATTTGAAATAGTATCACTGATGGATTCGGTACCACAGGGCAACAAGGGACAACTATTGTGATAACCTTTCGCAGGTCTTGCACGATCCTGTACTTCCCGTTTGGCTTCTGTAGTCCCATAATAGGTGAATTACATGGGCTACCTCTAATCTCCTTCAGAATGCCTTGCTCGATGAAAGCCTCAATTACAGGCTTGATTCCTGCAATCGTTTTGGGCGATAGATTGTATTGAGGCGTTCTGGGGAAATCGGCATTTTGCTTAACCTGGATCTGCACAGGTTCAACCCCCTTTATCAATCCTATCTCTTTCCCCGTAAAATCCCACACTTCTGGTGACACAGCGTCTCTCAAGGCAGGTGGAAGTTCTTCCACGGTCACTACTGGATACAAGTCTACACACAGGTGCTGATTTGCGACTTTAAAAGTAGCATCCTCATCCCTCGTCTGAACCTCCACTCCCCTTGGTGTGCAATAGATAGTACAGTTTAATTTGCACAATAGATCTCTTCCTAACAAGCAAACTGGACTTGTATCGCACACCACAAACTGGTGTTTAGCTTAGAAAGAGCCTATCCTTACTGGAATCGGTTCGGTCAATGGACTAGTTATCTTTTTGTTTGCTACTCCAACAACTTGGATTGATTGTCCCGAGAGGGGTAGGTTGGGGACCACTGCTGATCTTACAGTAGACCGGGTAGCACCAGTGTCGTCCAAAAGTGTGGTAGGATGACCATCAATGTCTGCCTCCACAAAAGGTCCTCTCTGGTCTACCTCCAAGACTGCTCCAAGGGTGCAGTCTTCCTCCCCCCTCAGGCACCGTCAGGATAATGGGTCTGGACTATATTCATCATACTCTTCGAAGAGGGGCATCTGCTGATATGTTCGTATGCTGTGCGGGATCCTTGGTGGTTGTGGGACCTGTACTTGTTGGTTATGGCCCCCCCTTTCATTGACCTGGGCCTCATTACAGTATTGACTACCTCCGTCACAGGTGCCTGAACCCCCTCTACCTCCTGTTGCACTTGGTTGGCTAGGTTCAACGGGCACTCACGCTTCCAATGCCCGATCTGGTGACAAAGATGACACGCAGTGGTCTTCTTCAGTGTCGCCACATCCACCCCCGTCTTGGGATCGATAGGTTTCCCTTTTCCCTGTCCTTGCCCATTCTGGTTTCCTTGATAATTCCCTTGTCTTCTTCCTAAGGTCCCTCCACTGGGCTGGACCTGAGCTGTCTGCATCTGGACGAGCATCAATTTGTCTTTCAGCTTACGATGCTTCGAGTCCACTTCATCGCTACAGTACCTCGCATACCGCAAGATTTCATCTACCGGCTTGTTCTGCCAACAGATCAAATGGTGCTGTATCATGAGGCTGACTTCTGGTCTCAATCCTAGCACAAACTTTGAAACAAACTGTCCCATGTCCTTGGGGTCTAATGCATCTAATCCGCTATACTGTTTAAAAGCTTGCAAGAGTCTTTCATAGTATTCATGCACCGTCTCTTTAGGTTCCTGCACGGTTCGGTCGATCTTAACCCAATCTATATCTTGAGGCGAAATCTTCAGTTTCAGCCACGTAATCACTTGCTCGAACTTTTTCATAACTAGGGGTGACGGACCATTCGTGACAGCATCCCTTTCAGGTTCCACAGTCGGCCACTTAACGGCGATTTTACAAGCTGTCCACAAATCTCCCGGCACCACTATGTCAAACAGGGTGTTCAAATCAGTCCATAGCACCTTCGAAATTTTAACAAAGCGCTCAACCTGTTTGTACCACTCTACGGGTTTCTCCCTCAGCCGAGGAAAGTCATTTGTAAACGCAGCCAAGTCACCTCTACTCCACGGCACATATACGTACCCTCCGTTCTGTACTTCCCGTAAAGGAAAGTTTCCAACGCCCGTCGCCCCACCCCCCGGAGGCGGCGTTTCTCCCTCTATTTTCTTTGCTATTTTCTTCTTTGACCACCTCTCCTCCCATTTGTCCAACAAGTTCCATATACGCATCCCTACAATCAGATCTTTGGTATGCGTCCTTAATCCTGTGATTCTTTTCTCTTCTAATTCCTGGTCACTATATTGCAACCTATGCGGTCCTTGCAACGTTTTTGTTTTGTTCAAATCTACCTCATATCTCCTAGCTAATGCTGTCAATTTCTCATGTGCTATCCTTGCTTTCTGAGTTACATCCTTTGCTATAAAAAGCAGCTCATCTGACCCATAAATTTCAATTCTTTCCAAAGGCAGACTTCCGCTAATCATTTCATCTACCTCTGCTTTTAATCTTACTACATCCAGCAACCTTGCCTGGACTGCGCTCCTTAGTATTTCTCGACAAGCTGCGCCATTCTGCTCGTCATAGTTACCACTTTGTTCTTGTGACTTACTCTCTTCTATCGTATTCCTAAAACTTGTTCTGGATTCGGGAATTTCTCGTTCCCTATCACCTGGCATTCTATCACTTTGATTCCTTACTGTTGGTGTCCACATCCTCAAAGCTGACCTAGATTCGTGTAAAGATCTTGGTCTGACTGGTCTTTCATCCTCCTGTCTAAAAGAGGAGTCCGCAGTAGCTGCTAATGGCGTACTTGTGTCTAATGGCTTTAGGAAGTGAATCACCTGTACTCCGAACCCATTCCCACTAGCACTGGTTCCTTCTTCTCCTCTTGTCTGTACTGAACTTCCCTCTCTTACTCGGTCCGGGTCATATACCGGTACTATAAGGCCAATGGTAACTGGTACTGTCAGGGAGTCTGGTAATCGGGTATTCCCAATGGAAGACTGTATTTCCGCTCCCTCGGTTCCTGTGGAAATTCTTCCCACTACCCCCATGTTAGTCTGGTTCTGCATTTCACCCGTTTCTACCGCTGATGTTGATTTTCCCCCTTCTAAATCTGGATTAAACGGGGGTGGTCTCTCTGCTAGCAACCTATCTAACAGGCTGTCATCTGTATCACTGTGTCCTCTTCGATCCTTGTTATCTTCCCACCTTTTATTAACAGTGGGTACAACCTGTCTCCTTCGATCGTTTCCACCCTCCACTTTTTCTCTACTGCGTCCCATCTCGCATCTTGGAAGGCCCTGATCGATTTCTTCACCCTTTCCTGGCTCTTATCTCTTTTCCTGTCATACGCTGCCCTAATCCACGCATGTATCGCCTCAAACTGTGTCGGTCTAGGCAGTGGTCTTAAAGAAGCCATTTTAGACTTTAGCTGGTACAACACCTCTAACCTGAAAGTGCCATAGCGTGGGAAAGTCAATTCTCCTTCCCCTTCCGTCATCTTTTGCCAGTTCTCAAGCCAAATTATCGTATGCAATCCTACATTCGTAGCCATATAATGTGCCGGCGTATCCTCGGGAGGGGCTTCCTCTCCACCCCGAGTAACCACATGTCCGTCACCTCTGCACAGTTCTCGTAAAACTTTAAAACATTTCATGGTAAGGCAGATTTCTGTTCGCGCACAAGATTTCGTTTTACTTCCTGATTTCAATCCACCAATGCCAGCGCGGCTCACGCCAACCGGCCTATCACAGCGCGTCACCGACTGACGTCACTCTTCCTCCGCTCGCAGCAGTTCCCCTCCTTCCTACTTCACTCGTTCTCGCTCGCATGTGTCCCAATCACACTCTGAAGTAACTGTCTATGCAATCACCTCTCTGACTATCGGTCCAGCAATGACCGAACAGCCTCTCAAAATTGTTGACCTCAATCTGGCGACCGTCTGTCCGCGAACGACCGGACAATCACCTCTGACACAATCGATAGGATCCAAACGCTCAATGTTCTGCACCCAACAACCTACGACCAGCGTCGGTTATTCACACACTCACACATATGCTCCCTATCTTCAGTGGGTTAATCAATGACGTCTCATGACTCCCACAACCTCTGGTCAACAATCTCAGCTCTGGGTGTCTTCTACACCACAATATCTCTCGGCCCCGCGCGCGCTCACGGTCCGATCCTCAATCACACAACTCTCATTCCAACTCCGCAAGACATCACACAACAATTAAACACCGCAATCTAACAAGCGCCATCCTGTTCATACTCACTCTACCACGAACTGTTACTTCCGCCACACCGTCACTCTCCGTCAGTTTTCAGTGACCGCCGATGTCCTCCTCCTACGATCCACTGGATCACCATCACTCGGACTCTATGGGGCAAATAATCTCTTATCCTAATCTTGATCTCCCCTTACTATCAGAGATAACCATCCTACTCTGCTACCAACTGATAACGCTGATTCTTATCTTATCACTTTAAGAATCCTCAGGCCGCCAGGATCTTTTTACCTGCTGAATAGTGTAAAGGGAAGAAATCCTTTTGGGTTATGCAACTAAGTCGAATCTAGTTTACTTGAAAGACCACTGACTCCAAGTTCAATTTTGGGGTTTTATTACAGCTAAGAATAATTGCACATGCAAGCCCCTCAACACGAGGTTAAAGATATAGATGGGCACTAATACAAATAGCATCCTACGCAGGAGTCTCATCCGACTCAGGATAAGAAGAATCGTTAGCTCCAAAAGTATTAGACAAGCAATGACAGCTCCAATCTCTACGTTATTCCTCATTTATCTAGGCAAACATAAACCCAATTGCTGTCCCTACTGTATTACTAAGGTGACATACCTACTTAGCGAATTTCCCAGGCAAGAGTAAAAGAAAAGGTGTCAGCTGTGAAGACTTCCTGAGAAGTACACTCACATAGTACCTAAGCTCAGATTTTAGATGCTCCTTCACCAAATCTCTCTCTGTCCTTCTCCTAGGTCTCCCCTACCTCTTCTCTGGCTTCCACCCTCGGGGCACTATCCCTAATACAAAACCCAAATACAATTGAACACGCCTTTTGTCACGCCTCTTCGGCCAGGTCTTCCTTCTTGTACTTTTCCATCGAAATGGTTACTTCATCTTGGACGGTTGCGATGACCTTGAGTCCCAGGCACCTTCTCCGCTGAAGGTATCATCCCTAAATTCCATTGCACTCCCAGTTCCATGCCTCCCATCTCTCTAACTTGTGAAACAAAGAGCCAGTCTTTTACTAACGAGGCATGTGTCCTTGCACCTGCAACAGAAGATACGTTCAACAGAAACTCTCTACCGTGCTAATTAAATCTACTTTCGGTGCCCAGAGAGCCTTTCCAAGAGAACCTTCTCTTCCTGCAAAATAAGCTAACATAAGAACAAACAGGCCTTTCCCTGGTGTATATGTAGTCAGGCCTTTACACAATTTAAACACACAAATCTTAATCATGTCTATAAGCATTGGTCCATTATTATTCATATGCAAAAGTGAACTACATGTGCAACTTAATATGGTACACGTTTAAACTACTGCATCTTGATTACACATAAGCTGATTCATGTATGCATTATTTCGACACGATTCAGTTAAGCATTACATTGCATGATAAAAGTAACACAATTACATTTCTTATTCATTCTAATGAATACGGTTCAAAACTACACATTACTGGCCATTTATCGATATATAGCTGGATATATGCGGGTGCAGACTAACGGTGATTATGGTACACCCCTACAATTTTTACGAGAACATAGCGCTCTATCAATAACATGGGTGTACAAACGTGGCTGGGAGTGAAACAATATGATGTTCGGTAATATGCAAGCATATCGGTAATATAAAGCATAATAAATAGAAAACGAGTTCTCACTGGGTGGACTGCCCATCAATTCCACACGGTGGAGAGAATGTATCTTTACGGGTAGAGCGGTCTACCTCGAAGCTGAGGAACTGGGTTCCAGTCTCGGCAACTACGCTCAACATCCTGTGATTCTGGGCAAATCACTTAATCTCCCTGTGCCAAACAAAAATGAATGTGTCCGTCTGTGAGGCAATTGGTGCTTATGTAAAGCGCTCTGATACCTGATATCTTCGGGTCTAGTTCGTGCTATATAAAACTCTAAAAAATAAATAAAATTTAAAAAAAATTGAGAACTTGTTTTCTATGATGAGGAAAACTCATGGAAATATATCACAGCATTTCTGTGGCTGGAGAGGGGAAACCCAGACACTGAAGTGAGGAAGGATGAAGACAGGCATCTTGGAAATTCAATGAGTAGCTTGTTAGCAAAGGGCTACTGATCATTTCTTTGTGAGCACTGCCATTTGGTAGACGGAATGGATGAGGGGTGGAACTGCAGTTCTGTAGTTCAACTTGAAGTGGTTTCCAGGAAGGGCCTGCAATTTTCCTGTTTCTGATTACTGCTTCGAGAAGGCAGATGACAGTCAGGTCCAAAAAGCTCACGTTTCATTGTGTTCCTGTTTTGGATGCTCCTGCCTGTTGTGAGCAGTACTCCTACCTGAAGTGAGATCCATCACATTGGAACCAGAAAGTAATATTTGAAAGGAAACCCACCCAAACTGATTCTGAATTCTCAGACAATAGATCCACATCCCTAAAGTGCTTAATTTGAGCCAGTGGTTTCTGGTGCTCAGCACCGGCATTTCATTGTCAACACCAACACTTGTGATGGTATGCCACTTGGGGACACTGTTTGTCTAATTTACAGATGAGTACAGGAAAAGTTGTTTGTCAATTCAATATACCTTAAGAATGACTAATACCTTCCTCCCAGCCATTTTTATAGTTTTGGGGTACTGGAATAGTTTGAAATGTCACATTTGGAGGAGTGTGATAGTAAGTTGTTGTGTTGGTACTGTCTTTGGCAGTGCTGGTAGAGGGAAGGGTGGTGCAAGCTGCTGTGGCCTCCTGACAAGGGTCCCGGCACATATTAAGCACTGCATCCCCTGAGGAAAACAGGTATAAAAGTGGGAACCAAACTACCCCTTTTTGTTTAAGTTCCCAGTTTTTCTTAACCATGAAAGGAAGTCAGTGGCGGCTCCTCCGATAAGGCGAAGGAGCGTCGCCCCACTGCTTGCAGCAGTGAAATAAGGGAAACATAAAATGATAATAACTCAATGTTATTATCATTTTATGTTTTCCTGCTGCAGCAGCTTTGCGGGCGGGGTGGGGTGGGGCTTGGCTGCTCACACAGGAGCAGGGGGAGGAGTGGTTTGCCCACTCGAAGTACGCATAAACGTTTGGCCGGCCAAACAGTAATGCACACTTTTCAAGTTCTCCACCCAGGCTGCATTACAGCTTGGGTGGAAAACATGCCCAGGCCCCCACTGCCTGTCTGAGTGCCGAACCACAGTGCTCAGACCAATCACAACGTTTCATTGCAGCATTGTGATTGGCTATGGGAAGCCTGGTGCTTCCTGCTTCCTGTTCTGGCCGGGAGAGATGACAGAGGGATGACAGAGGAGAGACGTAGAATTCAGGTACCTTTTTTTTTTTGTTTGTTTGTTTTTACACCCCCTCACCCCCCACCCCTGTCCCCATCCCCCATCCCCCCACCCCGATCGGTGCCTGGCCATCACTGAAGGAAGTACTCTAATGAGTACTAGAAGACATGCTAAGTAACCAGGGCTGGAGTCCACCTGACAGACAATGTCCCAGAGTTCAGGGGATATCACAACGTCCTGGAGAATCTAAAGGTCTGCATTGCACCTAGAATCCTACCTACTTGCACAGAGAGGGATGGAGAGTGTCTGGCCCTGCATCAGGAGAGATTGCCCAGGAGGAGAACCCAACGGTGTTCCATGGACGAGGAATACCCAGAAGTTGCTCACTGCTGTTGGGAGCATCGAGGGGTGCCCTTGGAGATGCTGCTGACAGCACCAGCCAAAAAAGCGCCCACTAGCACCTGTCCACTGAGACAACATGAGCAGGTATCGGGCCTCACATGATTACCTGAACTCGACACGCAGACCCAATTCTATCACAAGAATAATGACTGTTGCCTGAAGTGATACCTTCACTTTAGGTGTGAACTAGTCACTTGAACTGCATACTGCTCCAAATGAATAATGATCTTTTGAACTGCACCTGTGCCTAATCTGTATATATTAGAGCCGAAGATCAACAAGACATGATAATCTCTCCTAGAATGGGGAGAGGATGCCATAGTGGGTAGGTTGCTCAACTAGACTTCATAATTGGAGCTATGACCTTGCAAATTAACCAATTTGCATTGTGTTATAGTACATTTTGCTTTGAAAATAAAGTACTTTCTTTTTACTATGATAAGGGGGGTGGGGTAGGAAACAAATTTAATTAGACAATTGTCCACAAAACATTCTAAAACCTCAATTAACAATTAAAATCAATAAAAGGGCCCCATCTTAACTACCCAACACCACCTTCCCACTACAATTCATCATTAAAACTGTTTAACAGACTGTAAAAAACAAGCAATTCCAACTGCCACATCTAAGTAACGCATTTCTGATAACAGCTCTACAGCTTTCCTCCTATGGAGAGCATCATATTTTAAAAAAAAGGTCTTAAAAACGTAATTGAATTTGCAAAATAAAAGACGCAGTCCATAAGTATATGCAGTAAGGAACATTTTGCATTCAGGGGGCAGGGGTAGAGACCACTAATATCCTGAACCCTGGCCCAGTATGGGCGGGATGAATTGATTGGATTACATCCCACCCTGACCCTTAATATTTCATTTCGCAACCCTGGATCTGGTAACTGTAACAAGTAGGGAAAACAGTGTCCTGGCCCAGAGTAGAGATTGAGAAACTAATAGATGGTTTCTTGCTCAGGTAGAATAGGTCATTAGATTCAGACACCAAAGCAACAGACTCTTTCAATGCATGCTTGCCTGGGAAGGGGGGCCAAGATGTAATTGTACCACTGTCTGAATGGAGGTTACTATGAGCAATTACTCTAGTTCTTACATCCTTTGCCCACCTTCGTTCACTACCTTGAATCTCTTCCCAACACAAGTTGGAGACTTTAGACACCTCATCATCCTCCGAGAGTGTATTAAAATATCTGAGGGCCCGAGTAAAGGCCATCAGGTTCCAGGAGATCAGATTGCACTCTCTCCTCATAGCCTGAACCATGGTGCCTTGGGGGAGTGCTAAAAGCCTTCTAAGCACTGCCCCTTCTAACCTGTCCCATTCATATGTCGGATCAAGGGAAAAAACCTCTCCTCCATACAGACTCACGGAGGTATCTTTCCTTCGTAAGCCCTTAGTAGTGGAATATGGGATCCCCCCCAAATCTACTGTTAAATCTTGATAGACAACTGGCCTGCAATAGGGCCTTCTGCTTAATGCCATCCCAATGCGTGCTCAGTTCAGGTTCCTCCTAAAGGTCAAAATCAAATATTTATATTGGTCGACTTGCTCCACCTCTCTTATGTCTAAGTACCAGCTGAATGTCTTTACTTTTTTTCCCAAAAAACGAAATCTTGGTCTTTTCCAAGTTAATGTGAAGCTGGTTCTGCTTACTATAAGTTGCTAGAGCATTTAGTTACCTCTGCAGACCAATTGGGGTACAATCCAGTAGTACCAGATCGTATGCATGAAGCAGACAGTCAATGTGCTGTTTCCCGACTTTAGGAGAAAAAGACTTAGATTGGGAGATAAAGGTGGGAAGGTCGGTGTTAGACCTGGCACCATTGGCGTGGGTCTCCTTTCCATTTTTTTGCCTTTGCCTCCTGTGTTTTGCTGTGTATTGGACTCCATTTTTGCTGGTCTAGATGTTTTGGGCACTTTGCCACTGCTGTTCAGTGCCAAAGTGCAAGTGTCCCTTTTGTAAATTGTTGTTATGGATTAGTGTTTCCATGATTGGCTATTTGATTTACTTGTCAGACCCTAGTATAGTGCACTGTGTGTGCCCAGGGCCTGTAAGTCAAATGCTGTTAGTGGGCAGCAGCACTGATTGTGCCACCCACAGAAGCAGTCTGTAAAATGTAACTCTGGCCTGCCATTGCAGAGCCTGTGTGCAGTCTGGGACTGCCATGTCGACTTGGCAAGTGCACACACTTGCCAGTCCCTAAACCTTCCCTTTTCTACATATCAGCCACCCCTAAGGTAGGCCCAAGGTACCCCTGTGGGCAGGGTGCATTGTATGTGGAAGGTAGGACATGCCCTGATGTGTGTGGCATGTCCTGATAGTGAAATACTGCCAATTTCGTTTTTCACTATTGCAAGGCTATCTATTCCCATAGGACAGAATGGGGAGTTTGTTTATAACATCTTATAAACATAACTGACCCTGGGAACAAGATGGAAAAGTAAAGTTTAGTATGCCTGAACTCAGGCAGCGCAGCGACAGGTGAAAGCGCGCCGCATGGCATAATCACCACTGTTATTTTAGCCCACACTCTGTATTATTGCCGCTACGTGTTTTAACTGTTTACTGTGTTTTACTCACTGCTACGTTTCTTTTAAACTGATATTTGTGCTTTTATCTGCAAACCTTTTACCTCTGTTTTTTTAACACTGTAATCCACTGCCTTCTTGCACCTCTCTTCCTTGCCGGTCCCCGTTCCACCACAGCTGGTGCTGATTGTGTGGAGGGACGTGGCTCCGCCTTATCTCCCTCACTTCCGCTACCGGGGGTTTATTTAAACCGGGATGACAGCACGGCCGCGCAGCGGCTAGGTGAAAGCGCGCCGCATGGCATAATCACCACTGTTATTTTAGCCCACACTCTGTATTATTGCCGCTATGTGTTTTAACTGTTTACTGTGTTTTACTCACTGCTACGTCTCTTTTAAACTGTTATTTGTGCTTTTATCTGCAAAGCTTTTACCTCTGTTTTTTAACACTGTAATCCACTGCCTTCTTGCACCTCTCTTCCTTGCCGGTCCCCGTTCCACCACAGCTGGTGCTGATTGTGTGGAGGGACGTGGCTCCGCCTTATCTCCCTCACTTCCGCTACTGGGGTTTATTTAAACCGGGATGACAGCACGGCCGCGCAGCGCTGGGTGAAAGCGCGCCGCATGGCATAATCACCACTGTTATTTTAGCCCACACTCTGTATTATTGCTGCTACGTGTTTTAACTGTTTACTGTGTTTTACTCACTGCTACGTCTCTTTTAAACTGTTATTTGTGCTTTTATCTGCAAAGCTTTTACCTCTGTTTTTTTAACACTGTAATCCACTGCCTTCTTGCACCTCTCTTCCTTGCCGGTCCCCGTTCCACCACAGCTGGTGCTGATTGTGTGGAGGGACGTGGCTCCGCCTTATCTCCCTCACTTCCGCTACCGGGGGTTTATTTAAACCGGGATGACAGCGCAGCCGCGCCGAAGGCGCGCCAAAGGCAAGCCCGTCTGCGCCCGTCCGCGGCCGGATCGCGGCCAGCGCCAGCCATGCTGCCCGTTTGCACAAAAATACGGTAACCCGATGGTCTAGAGCGGATCTCTTGGCCCTTAATGATACTACCTGCCCTAAGCCCCACTGTTGCGACCTGATGGTAGACACCCCTCCCAGTTTGTGTACCGACTGCAACTGGGTGCTAGAAGTTCCAGACTTAAGGGAAGATAAAAGGGAGCATAGGGAGGTGTGTGATCTGATTAGGGCATGTCTAATAAACTGTAGATCCTTATCAAAACATGCAGAGGACTTGTGGCTGCTATTGGCAGAAAATGAGTTGGGGGTCATGTTTTTAACTGAAACTTGGCTGAAGGATGATACCCTTGCAGCAGTTGCATTAGCTATACCTTCGGGGTTTAAAATATGCTGTGCAAATAGGGCGGGAGACAAAAGAGGAGGGGGGGTAGCGATTATCCTCAAGGACTCCTGGGACATAACCACCTCCACATTAGTGAATATGGGCATGGTTGACGGCCTAAATTTCTGCATCAAGACTGGCCCCTCAACCTCCTTCTCGGGACTGTTGGTATATAGGCCTCCCGACTGCCAACCCAATTTACACCTGGAATTATGTAATTTCATTGCACAGAAATCCCTCTTATCCTCCAACTTCACCGCATTAGGAGATTTTAATTTGCATGTTAACGATCCCACTTGTGGTCAAGCCAGGCAGATAGTCTCCTTGCTGGAAGGTGCGAATTTGCCCCAACTTGTGAAAGCCCCTACTCATAAAGCAGGACACACCCTGGACCTGATATTTTCTAATATCTCGTCCATGAAATCCGATATGCCAAAGCAGGTGGTTTGGTCAGACCATTTTCTTATTCCTTTCTCCTTTAGTCTGGCAAAACCTGCTTCGCTTGGGAGTGCCAGTTACTTTTTAAAGAGAAATTGGAAGAAGCTGACAGCCGAATGCCTAAGCCCTATTCTGCTAGCCAATAAACCAACTCTATCGCTAGACCCTAATATAGATACCCTGGCCCTACATAATTGGATTGCCACTGCAGTAGATTCTACGGCTCCAGCCAGAGTTACAAAATCTATGAGGAAGTCTCCCTCAGCTCCTTGGTTTACCGAGCAACTTAGGACTTTGAAAAGCAAGTGTAAGCGCTTGGAACGACAATGGAGGTTGGATTATGATACCTCTGCCAAAATTATATATAAGAAATCTTTTAAGGGTATGTACAAACTCATGAAGGAGGCTAGGAGAGATCATATTGCCAAGTGTATCGACACCTCTGATAAACCCGGCAAGGCTATTTTTAAGATGGTCAACTCCTTCCTCAAACCTCGCGAGCTGGTCATTGATGCCCAGCCATCTTCGGCATTGTGTGAGAGAATTTCTACTTTTTTTTATGATAAAATCAGCAAGGTTTATAATTCCTTTTCTGCTACCACGACTACGATTAAATCTGATGTGGCAGCGAGGAAAAGACCCTTGCCTCTCCTTTCCGAATTCACCCCTATCTCTCAGAAGGTAGCTCTGACTGTGATTCAGGGCTGCAAGTCTGGCTCGCCGGAAGATCCGTGCCCCCCCAAACTCTGGAAAGAGTTGGTGACTTCCACGAGCGATGTGCTGTCAAAAATGTGGAACACCTCCCTTTCCTCTGGCACTTTCCCGGACCTTTGGAAGCATGCCACTTTACTTCCCCTTAAAAAGAAACCCAACATAGATTCTGGGGTTCTGAACAATTATAGACCAATCTCTCTGTTGCCAGCCCCAGCAAAAATGCTGGAAAAGGTAGTGCAGCGGCAACTGGCTAATTTCATTGAAATTCACCACAATATACTGCATGATACCCAATCCGGTTTCCGGGCTGGGTTCAGCACAGAGACAGCGCTATTAGAGGTAGCTGATTCAATCAGAATGGCATTGGATTCAGGGGCATCAGCCATGCTCGTGCTCCTGGATCTCTCTGCAGCATTCGATACGGTGGACCATTCTATACTGACGCAACGTCTTTTGGACAGTGGGGTAAATGATACAGCCTTGGCCTGGTTGAAGTCCTTCCTCCACCTGCGCACTCAAAGGGTGTCTCTTCAACCGTATCAGTCCACCCGCAAGCATCTGTGGTGCGGGGTACCACAAGGATCGGCCCTAAGTCCGTTACTGTTCAATATATATCTGGCTCCTCTATTTACTCTGATAGCCAACTGGGGAGTGAAGGCGATTTCCTACGCTGATGACACCCAGTTGGTCTTCCCGTTCAAAGATCAAACTGAAGACTCTTTTAAGTGCTTTAAAGGCTGCTTGAAAGATATTGCAGGCTGGATGAACAATAACAAACTTAAATTGAATGCCGATAAAACTGAAGTGGTGTTCTTTGGCAAAACCCAGCCTCCAGCCGCAGACCTGTGGTGGCCCAAGGAAATGGGTGCATCACCTGTACCAGCGGAATATGCTAAATATTTGGGTGTAAAATGGCAGGCGGATTTATCCTTTTCTGCCCAAATTCAGCAGGTCACAGCTGCTTGTTTTAGCAGCTTGAGAAACCTGCGAAAATTTATACACCTGCTGCCTGAGAGCTGTGGCAGGACCGTAGTCCATGCCACAGTAACTGCCCTCTTAGACTATGCAAACGGCCTCTATATCGGCTTGCCGGCCTACCAAGTTAAGAAACTTCAAATGGTCCAAAATGCCGCTGCAAGATTAATCAAACGCGTTCCTTTTCGGCAACACATCTCTCCGCATATTAGAGAACTACATTGGCTTCCAGTTGCCAAGAGAATCGAATTTAAGGCCTTGACCCTTGCATTTCGGGTTTTTCACGGATCATGTCCTTCATATCTTAAACAGAGGCTGGGTGTCTACACGCAGTCGCGTGCTTTGAGATCCAGCTCCCAGAAACTACTTTGCGTTCCTCGAGTGAAGAAAACCCGGCTAGGTGGCAGATCTTTTATGTTTGGGGCGTCCAAACTGTGGAATTCCCTCCCGAACTTCTTGCGTTGGATCTCTTCTGAAACACAATTTAGGAAGGCAGTTAAAACAAGGCTTTTTAACCAAGCTTATTTTGCGGTGTTTTGATCGTACCTGTCTCCCGTGTGTCACTTAACGCTCTAGCGCCGGGACACCTCCTAGGAGGTAGCTGTTCGCGCTCAATAAATGTCTGTATTATTATTATTATTAGTGAGGGTGATTTTTACATTCTGTGTTTGTAAATACCACTTTTAGAAAGTATGTATTTTCTTGCCTAACCATCCAGTGTGCCTCTGCTAGGTTTGTGTATTGCATGTCTGGCTTTTGGATGACAGGGGCTGTAGAGGGGCAGTGGCTCCAGAAGTCTGATGAGTCAGGGCTGGGCTGAATAGACCTGGGCTGCATTTAGAGTAGGGGGAGGAGAATTCCTTTCACCTGCATGGGCCTGGTCTGCCTTCAACAATGCTGTCTCCACCTCCTGCCAGGAAGCTGCACCAGTGAGGACAGAACTGGTTTTGACTGGGTACAGACACTCTCTGCCTTCAGAGAACAAAGGATTTTTGTGGATAAAAAGAGGGGCCCAGACCCCAGACTTTTAGATCACTTCTGGGAAATCAAGAGGAACCTTTGCCAAGGAGAAGAGCCGGATAAGCTGAGGAGAAATACTGCCCCTGTGCTGTTTGCTGACTGGGGTTGGCCTGCAGTGGCTACTTGCTGCCAAGGAAAGGAGAAAAAGGACTTTGCTGTTTGCTTTGTCACCTCCTTGAAGAAAAGATCTCCAAGGGCTTGAAACTGAGCTTGCCTCCTGTTCTGAAGTCTCAGGGACACAAAGACTTCATCCCTTCTGTCTCTCTGCATCTGGAACTGCTGTTTCAGCTGCCACAGAAGGAAATTGCAACACCGATGCCGGCGAGCGACGTCGTACCTGCACCATAGACGTGGCCACCGCTCCTGAAGAGCACGACGCACTGCCCCAACTTGCACCGTAGGCCCGACGCCTGCCAACGCCGTGCCGCATCGACTCCAAAGCCATCATTGAGGCCGCTGCCTGCACCGGAGCCCCGACTTCAATGACGCCGGTGCTTCATCAACGCGGAGCCGATCCTCGACGTGGGTGACCCCCGAATCCATCGACATTGCACCGTCGTAAGGAACCAACGCCTCGCCGCCATCCGTGACGTCACCTCCCCGAGACAGTAAGGAATCGACGTCCCACCTCCCCTGTGCTGCAGTAAGGAACAGAGGCATCACCTCCCCTGGGGTCGTAAGGAACCGACGCCGCAGGCGCCAAAGAAGCATCACCTCCCCGACGCCGTGCACTGTCTTTGCTTTCATCAATTCCAAGGTACTGTTCTTTGTGGGTCTGCTTGGCTCCGGGCCCGACGTTGTGCACCTCGCGGTCAGCGCCGTTCTTTGGGATTCTCATCTGTCACTACGTCGTAATAACTCCAGGTGGAGTTATTTGTTGCTAGAAGCTTGATTTGAGTGAATAACCTATTTTTAAGGATATTTTTGATACTGTATTGTGGATTTTTGTCGTTTGGTCTTGTTTTGGTTTAGATAAAGATTACATATTTTTCTAAACTGGTGTGGTGTCCATTTGTAGTGTTTTCACTGTGTTACTGTATGTGTTCACAAATGCTTTACACACTGCCTTTGAGATAAGCCTGTCTGCTCGTGCCAAACTACTAAGGGGGTGAGCAGGGGTTATTTTAGGAGTGTATCCCCCTTACCCTGACTAGAAGCAAGGGTCCCTATTTGGATAAAGGTACCTACCTCTGACCACTAGAGACCCCCATTTCTAACAGTCGGCAAAAAATAGACTAAAGAGCAGGGGTAGTAAAGCGCACCCCTGCCGGAGGGCATTCTTGATGGAAATTCTTTGATATAATCGACCCGACTTGTCTAACTCAACCTGAGCCCAATTACCATAATGCAAGGATTTAAGTACACTAAGGAGGTTTAACAGGAGCTCCCAGGCAAGAAGTTTCCCCCATAGGATATCCCTATCCACAGCATCAAAGGCTGTCCTGAAGTCTACAAAACAACAGCACAGCCCTTGATTTACCTCCAGGGCCTTCCAGATAATGGCCCATAATGCAAAGCAATGATGTATAGTTGAATGACCCTCCCGAAAACCCCCCTGTTCTATTGGTATTCTATTAGTTTTTAATAGCCCAGTCTTCAAGTTTAGATAAAATAATCTTAGAAAAGATCTTTAGTGAGATATTATGACGGCTAATAAGCCTATAATGTACGGGGTCTGTACCGCTCCCTTTTTGAAAAATAGGTTTTACTATAGCCCCTTTCCAAGAAAAAGGGTAAAGGCCGGATGTGGCAATCCAACTAAACAAAGAAATATAAAACGTGTCCCACCAAACACTGTATATCTTAATTATTACTGCTGGAATGTTGTCGGGGCCAGCAGCTCGGGAGAGCTTTACTCTCTCAATGACAGCTTTTACTTCCTTTATTAAAAACCAAGTAACATGGAGTTTTTGTCCGAGAATTCTCTGGGGTCTATCTGAGCCAGAAGGTCCCCTAAATAGGTCAGTCAAATAAGTAGCCCACTGAACTTCCGGGATCATACAAATGAGAGTACCCCTATTTAGAGCACTAGACTCGCTGACCTTTGCCCAACATTTTTGCTGATCCCTGAAGAGGATAATTTCCTGCATGTCATCCCACTTACTGTGGTAGAAGGCAGCTTTTTTCGTCTGCACGAGAGATTTATATTGGAGTTTAAGCTTAGCCAGCTCCTGGGAGGCTAAATGATGCCTGGCACTCCTGGCACTCCATCTCACCAATCGTTTTAGCTCTTGGCAAGCAGAATCAAACCAGCCCCCCTCTTGAGACGAGGGTCTGCTCGCACACCCTTCTCTCTTATGTTTACTGTGATACAGCCCAAAACTTGGTGTACAATTTTATTGTACCACACAATGATATCATCAACATAGATAGGGAGGATATCAATCTTCTCCTCTAGTTGGAGGGTGGCTAACTGTTGGAGATGAATAGGATCCAAGCGTGTTGAAAGCCTATGTGGATAGAACTTTCCTAGAGGCAATACCCTCTCACGGGACACTGGCTCACACAGTTCGAGGACTGCTGTAGTTGCCCAGTGATCACTACTCACATATTTTGCCACCTTACATTTTCGAAAAAGTATGAATTGCCAAAAAGACGTAAATATTTAATCAATGGGGCCTGAAGACAGGCCCTTGCGGAAAGTTGCTGCTCCTGGCGAATCATTTTAATATTGTCTGTTTAAATAAATCAGACCATGATTCGCCAGCCATTGACTCAGCACTTCAGCCTCCTTTTTAATAACACCAGAAGGGAACTGCGCTGGGGGAATGTTATAAGATTCCAAGACTTTCTCCAGCTGCAGGTCCAACTGAGCAGGGAAAAGACGAGCATTAACATCTCCAGCCATTATTATGACTGCTACCAGATATTTTGCTACCAGATGCTGGAAAGGGGATTTAAATTATTCCAGCCAGCCTTTCATTTGCCGATGGTCTTCTTTATGAATATAGACATTTATAAGTAGAAAGTATTTAAGAATGTTATTGCTCAAGCCCTTTTCAACCACTGAAAATTGCAGGCCACTTGACATATTTCTAACCTCCAATGATCTCTTAATCACCTTGGTAGATACTGGTGTTAGGACACCTGCCGATGCTCTCCCCTTACCCTGGCTCCGGCCTTTACTATTCAATGAAATAAAGCCTTCTACTGTCTAGTCCTCTCTCATCTATGACTCCTGAAGGAATACCAAATGAAAGGGTTTCAAACTTTCTTCCAGTTCACCACTGTTCCTCAAAGGTTCGAACCCCTGGATATTCCAACTCAGGATACTCAGGTTTGGAGAGTACCCCTCTTTCTAGGGGGAACTGGGCCTGGTATTCCAGTCGCCATCCTCCAAAAAGTGCTGTAAGGGAAAGAACCCATTACCCTGACCCCATACTAATTGTTCAGGCTGCATGAGTGGTCTATCATTTACTATAACCACTCTTAGATCTTTGGGCGGCTGGCTACTTTGCCATGTACATTCAAGCCTTATGGGTGGTTTATAATGTATAAACGGCTCCCATTGGGTGGCAGATAATCCACTGTGAATATTTAAGATAGCAGGAGTAATAGGCCCCGACTAGGGGACTAATGGGGGGGGGGCTGTTTTTTAAAGGGCAGAAGGCTTGTATTCCTGCCTTAGCTAAGTCCTCCTCAGCATTAAGCACTAGCTGCGCAATACAGGGTGAAATAAAAGAGACTCTAGAAACTTCTCTACCTTGTTTGCCATGTTGAAACCCAAACGAATTTAGGTCCAACGAAGATATCCCTGAGGGAGGAAATTTGATGAAATATATGAAGAATTTTTGAGCGGTTCAAAGGTTGAAGTTTCTTTGCTTTTTTTCCCCAATGGGTAATATCCAACAATAGCTCTGGAGACACCAGCTGCAAGCTGGGGGAAGATTCAAAAGCAAAAGGGAGTTCTTTATAAGATTTATTCAGAATCTAAGGCTTAGACACCTTGCTACGAGCTAATGTTAGGCCTTTATTATTTGAGGTGGGATGAACAACCAGGGGTGAAAGAATGGGATCCGAGCAAATTTTTAAACGAGGTTTTGCATTTGGTTGTGCCTTTTTATGTGAGGATGCATCTACAAATTTACCACCAGGGGGCCTCGAGTATTGACCTTGGGGGCAAGCACCATTACTGGCTTTTCCCTTCGTACTCAGGGCCTGCTTTGTGCCTGCACATGGGGCATGAGACCCAAACAATCTATTCCGAGTACTTGCCCTCTGTGCACAGCAAGATCTTGAGGTAAATTTTAAAGGATTTAAACAATGGGGCTTTATCTTCACAAGCATAGGGCATTTGGAAATATAAACAGACCCTTTCAAATTTAATTGACCATCAATTTTCCTTGAAATGGCATTGTGCCCGCCCCCCCCCAGGCTCAGCAACCGTTACTGCAGTGGGTGGCTGGGTGATCATGGTTTCGCCTACAGTGTTTTTAAAATGCTGAAGTTCATGTCGAATGTCTTTCAAAAATTTTGATTGGTCCACCTGATTTGTCCTTATCGACACCAGCGCTTCCAAGATGCCATGTAAAGTGGTTTGCATAAGCAGCATTACATCCAACAAAGATGATGAGGTGGTAGTCTGAATTGTTATGGACCTTCCCTGGGATCCAAAGGCAGAGTTTGGTTTCCCAACCAGGGGGGCCTTATAGGGTGATTAAATAACTCGATTCAGATGGTCTTCTCTACAATCCCGCTGTGAAAGTTCATGATCATCGGAACAGGAGGATTATAAGGAGATATCTAAACAAGGTGAAGAAGACAGTCTTGGGCCGCTGCTTGTAGTCACACTTGTAGCCTGTAAAGAAGACACCGAAAGATTGGCTATTTGCACTTCATCCATAGCTGAGCACAAAACGTCTCTTGCTAAGTCCGATGCACTGGGTGGCTCATGGGGTATCTTGATCCCCTCCTCCGATGACAAATGGGCTCCATTATTAATATGTTTGAGAACAAAGTGAGCGTGGAGCTTTCCCACTTGATAAAGCACTTTGATCGGGTTCAACAGACACCTTCTTCCCTCCTGTTTTCCTCCTTTTACAGACTCTCCCCAGGGATCTACCCTTTGGAGCACTGAGGAGGGCTCTCTTGCAGCGAAACACCAGAGGTGATGTACAAAAGGAGGTATTCATTACTGAAACAACGGACAACAGGTGAAATTATAATCAGAGAAAACAAAGATTGCACTTACCTCCTTCTTGGACACGCCCCCAACTGCCGCCTCATCCACTTATTTCAAAGTCTCTTTGCTCACCTTCGGAGACGGTTTTAGACCCCCTTCCTATTCACAGGGGTAAAGGGGTAGTCATCTTCATCCACAACATGGTTGTGGAGACCAAAGAATAAGTGAGCGGGTCTGGAAGAAGAATTACAACTCTGGTCCCAGGGCACCTTGGGCTCCATGAGCCTCCCTGGGCTCTAATTGGTAAGTAGGTCAAAAGTTGGCCAGCTAAAACCTAGGAGCCACCTCTCACCCCTGTCGCACCGCCAAACACCCAAGGGGATAGGATGCAGTGGGGAGAGGAGCCCCTGGTGACTGACCAACAACAGCTGCCCCAACCACAACTCACCTGGCCTGGCACATTGAGCTCTGCGTATATCTTTGGGCTGCGTGGGTTTAGGACAGAAAACTGCTCGTTGGGAGAGAGGCAAGATGGCGGCTGTGTGATCGCTGTAGGAGCCGCTCTCCCTGCCACAGGGACACCAAAATGAATTAAACCCGTAAAAAGCACAAAAGTACAAACTCCCCGCCGAAACATCCTGGGAGAAGACACATCGTCGGATGAGGCTGGAACAGGGGGCCGGAGCTCTATCGGTCCGCGCGGCAAAGGAAATTCTCCTCGCTGTCACCGGAATAAAGCTAAAGGTGTACCGGTGGACTTGGAGGACTTTGCGATATCTGGCATCAATACGGGTCAACTTGGCTGCTACAAGGCTCAGCGATATGCCCCCAAAGGTGAAACCTTCGCTTAAGGAAGGCGGAGCAGCTGGAGGAACCAAGGGAATTCCGTTGACTCGGCGGGTAATCGCCGAGGGGAAGAGCCTGGACGCTACTCTCTCTGCCGGCTTGGGCGAGGAGGTGTTTGACGACAGGACGCCTAGTGGGGAGCAGCGTCTCATTGACACGGCAACCAGGCCAAAACAGCAAACGGTGCCTGGGATGTTTGCCGGGCGTGTGTCTACAGGCACCCTGAAAAAACCAACAAGCAAAGGTAAAACCAACCAACCCAATATAAAAACTGTTAATAATTCTAGGGATCTAGAGACTGTTGAAGAATTTACAGTGGGCAAACCTTCTAATACAGGGAAGCTCCCCCCAGAGACAGTATTACATGTAAACTCAGACGTGAAAGTTGTAAATCTGTCTGACATGAATATTGAGACTACTAAACCAGGCATGGAAACAGAGATGAGTAGGGATGAAAGAAATGGAGCGCAAGGAGACACCCCTATGCAAACAGCGCATAAAACTCGGAACCCTCAGGATTTAAATATCGGGGTTCTCGCCCAGATGGATGGCAAGAGTACAGGGTCTCCAGAGGGAGATCAATTATTTTCCCTGACAGATGAGTCTGAACTCACCAACAACAGCGAGAACGAAGGTACAGATGCTGAGTTCACAGGAGATGATAGTGGCAGTCCTCCCCTGAGACCTGATACTCAAAGGCGCATACCTGTCCGCACCAAAAGGAGAAGCACTAGAGGCATAGACAAAGATAAGGGCTTAAACTCGGATAACAGCCAGACAAGTCAACTAAAGTGGGATTACTCTACCACCCATTTCGGGATGGAAACTGATGAAGAGAATGGAATACAACTTGACTTCCCTAAACTATCTACGGAGTCCAAAATTAGCTCGGAGTCCCCTCCATCTATGGAACTAATCTATTCAACGCTTAAACAAATACAGACAGAAGCTCACCACAAACACAAGAGGGCCCATATGGCAACAAAGAAAATCCAGGGAGCTATTCGTAAAGTTAATAAAGCGTGCTCAGAAATTTCCGAACGCACTACAGTGTTAGAGGAGCGCATTGTCCAACTTGAGGCCGGGGCTGATAACACAGGACAGCAAATTGCGTCAAATGAAAGTAGGATGTCTGACGTACTCTGGAAATTGGAGGAATTTGAAAACCGGCAACGGCGAAATAACCTCCGGCTACTCGGGATCGAAGAGAAGGCAGAAGGGGATGATATACGTGGCTTTGTCCTGAGACTACTCAAGGGCGCCTTCCCTGAACTTTCTCACTGGAACTGGGAATCGGAGGTGCAGAGGGTGCACTGATTCCCTCTGATGTTGAAAAAGAGAGCAGGGCAAGACGAGAAACCCAGAGCCATACTTATATTTTTGGGAAATTTTCTTTTGCGCCAGTCTATATTCGAGAAAGCCAGACCTGATGCAAGAAGGGCCACTGAGGGGCACTCCTTCTTTGTACGACCTGACTTTTGCCACACTACGGTGGAAAGGAGATGGAGGCTCCGGCAGCTAATTACCCCTTTCCAGAAACTGGGCTGCGAGGTCTTTTTAATGAATCCCGCCAGACTTAAGGTCATCTTTAGAGGCACAACCAGGATATTTACGTCAGAGATACAAGCCCAGGAGTATCTGCAGGAACTCTCTCGGAAATAGGAGAACTTTATAAGGACAAATTATGTTTTCTTTTTTTTTTTTTTCGTTTATAGGGTAGTAGGGGGAGCTATATACTAGGGTGCTTGTTTTGTGGTTCAATCTTTTTTCCTATCTTCTTTTTTTTGTTTCTATCTTCTTTCGTTTTTTTATTTTTTATTTTTTGTAATTTGTTGTCTCTATTGTGGCAGGGAGCGGCTAGGGGCACAGTGGGACACAGGAGGCATCACAAGGGTCCATGGACCTTTTTTGCCTTTTTGATGGGGTTGGGGAGGGTGGGCTCCAAAGGGGAAAATGGAGGGCTCTTATTTTTATTCTGATAGGCACACGTAATTCGGGATGGTTATCTCACATGTTGCTTTGCTACACGGTGTATGAATTTTATTTAATTACTAATGGGGAAGCTTAGAATAGCTTCAATTAACATCTGTGGACTGAATAATCCCCAAAAGAGACGGAAAGTCAGCCTGGACATCCAAATCCTGAAGGCAGACATTGTCTGCCTTCAGGAAACGCACATTGAAGCTTGCAGGAGGGGGGTTCTGGAGTTGGCAGGCTACCAACTGATCTCCAGATTATGCAGGATACAAGGACAAAAGGGTTGGCAGTAATGGCACGGAAAGGCTTAGCTAGATTCCCACGATCTACTGCTGATAAAATGGGAAGGTGGGTAATTACGCAGTGCTGTTTAGATAATAATGTGTTCACACTATGCTTGGTCTATGGATCGGTGCTTGATGATCCAGCATTGTTCGAGTGGTTGAATGTTGAACTAGTTGGTTGGCCCCTCCCACTTATTTTTTGTGGGGATTTTAATATCAATATGAGTTGTCAAACCTCCAACCAATTGGGGGCAGTGTATCAAGGTCGTAAACCTAAAGTTCATAAATCTCTGCTACAGCTAAGATTCTTGTATGGGCTATCGGATGTCTGGGCAAAACAAGAAGCTAATGATCCGGGTTTTACGTATTTCTCTGCTCCATATCAAATACATGCCAGGTTGGACTATTTTTTCGTGTCACAGGAGCTGCTACAAGGATGTAAAATAATCAAATACCCCAGAGTCATGTCTGACCATAACCCTTTGGTGTTAGAAATAAATATTCAGATGACATTCAATAGGGCTTTACTTAGCGAGGAAGGCTATGTACAGCACATGGAGAGATGGATCCCCAGGTTTATTGAAGAAAATCGAGGAAGTACCAGTACACATGTAGTTTGGGATACTCTAAAGGCTGGTGTCAGAGGGGAAACATCTAAGTATGTATACTGATAGAGAACAATAATTTAGATGTCCTGTTTTTAACAGAAAGTTGGCTCAAGGAGCACTCGTCCCCTGACATAGTTATGGCAATGCCGCCAGACTATGAGGTACACAGGCTGGATAGGTTGGGCCAGATAGGAGGGGGATTAGCCATTCTCCTAAAAAAGGAGTACAAATGTACAACAGAACCATTAGCTCTGAAAGGATGTGAATGTCTCCTCTTTTTAATTCTGTTATCTCCCACCTTCACTTTATCAGGCCTTTTAATCTATCGACCACCAGGGCCATATGGGGAGTTCCTAGAGGAATTTCCCGAAAGGATGGCTAGCCTCTTACTTAAGAAATCTCATATCACTATACTTGGAGATTTAAATTTACACATGGATGATAAAAACCATCCAGGTGTAAAGAGACTAACCTCAGACCTAGAAAGCCTACAACTGACTCAGCTGGTAGCAACAGCCACACATGCTAAAGGACACACTATAGACGTGGTAATCTCTAATGATCCCAACCTGACAGCAGCCATTCCTGTTCAAGTACCGTGGTCGGACCACCACTTTATCCCGTTCAAGGTACGAAAGTTAGGAAATGAGGACAGATAAGCCATTTCTAAGGCTACAATAATGAAAAGGTGTTGGGATAAGATCAATCCGGGTACTTGGGGGGACGACTTAACAGACACCGCAAGCCCGTTTTCAGAGATTCTAGGGTCAGCCGAAGAAGGATACTCGAGATGGGAATCATGGATCACGCAATCCCTAGATGCAGTAGCCCCTAAGGTTGCCCACAAGCCCAAAACCAGAATTAAAGTAGAAGGATGGTTTAACTCTCAGTTACTGGCGTTAAAGAAAAATTGCAAAAAAATTGAAAGAGAGTGGAGGAAAAGCTATGATCCCCAAATCAAAATGAAGTACAAAGCAGCCATTAGAAACTATCACAACAATATAAAAATGAGCCAAGCAAAGTTTTTTGAGGAAAAAATTACTGGGGCCCAGAATTCATCAAGGGAATTATTCATGGTAATCAAGACCCTGACTAACCCACCCACTAATAGTGGTCCATCCGAATCGTCAGAGGAGAGGTGCAATAACCTGGCCTCATATTTCCTCTCTAAAGTAAGGGATATTTATAGTTGCTTTAAAGTGGATGGAGACCACACAATAGAGTGGGATATAGACCACGAACTAGCTCCGTCACAACAGGTCATCACTAATTTTCCCAATATGGAGCAGAAGGATCTAGAAGTTTTATTGGAGACGGTGAAGTCTGGCTCACCCTTGGACCCAGCACCACCACATATTCTTAAAATAGTAACACCCATTATTGCACCGATTTTAACGAAGATCATGAACCAGTCACTAGAAACAGGCATAGTTCCAGTGGCTTGGAAACATGCTGTGATAAAGCCTCTATTGAAAAAAGCCAATGCAGATCAATCGCAACCAGCAAACTTTCGCCCCATCTCCTTGCTACCATTTGTTGGCAAAATATTAGAGAAACATGTCAATAAAAATCTGTCAGACTTTCTAGAAACAAACCAATGCCTTCATCCCTGATGGGTTTCAGGGCACAACACAGTACAGAAACTGCGCTGTTGGTTGTAGTGGAGGAGTTAAGACAATCATTGGACCAAGGAAAACCAGCTGCATTGCTCTTATTTGATCTGAGCGCTGCTTTTGATACGGTGGATCACCGTATATTATGCAGAAGGCTTTCAGACATTGGCATCAGAGACATGGCGCTTAAATGGTTGACATAATTCCTGAGTGATCGGGCATTTCAGGTACAGGAAAATACCACTCTTTCCAAAACCATGTCTCTAAAGTGTGGCGTTCCACAGGGCTCATCATTGAGCCCAACACTTTTTAATGTTTATGTTAAGCCGCTTGCCGAGATTGGGCTGGAATTTGATATATCCATGACTTCGTATGCCGATGATACGCAGCTAGTTATTTCCCTAGAACCGAAAAATTGCAGGGATGGTGAGAGACTTTCCCCCTGTCTGGTAAAAGTTAAAGATTGGATGACGACAAGTTGCCTAAAGTTCAATGGTGACAAAACTGAACTACCACTCCTTGGAAATAAAGCAATACCCAGGCCCATCATAGACTGGCCTGCGTCCCTAGATAATCCACCCACTCCCTCAGAAACAGTAAAAAACCTAGGATTTTGGCTAGAAACTGATCTCTCCGTGATGACACAGGCCAAGAAGGTCACAGCAACTTGCTTCGGACTTCTCAGACGCCTGCGGAAAATCCTAGATAAAATCCCAATCAACTGAGGAAGACAGTGGTCCATTCTCTAGTCACCTCGCGACTGGACTATGGAAACTCATTATTTTTGGGGGCACCTAAATATGTCACCCAGAGACTGCAAGTGACCCAGAATGCAGCAGCAAGGCTGCTGTGTAACATCCCGATACGAGAGTCAGTAAATAAGCATTTATTTAGACTCAACTGGCTTCCGGTAGAAGCCAGAATAAAATTCAAGGCACTGGTTAATATTCATAGAGCACGACACAATAGAGGCCCAAAAAAAGTTGGGAGGCTAGTCTCTCCCTACATTCCGAAGAGGCAGTTGCGATCCAGTACTGAAGAACGTCTAAAACAGACAAAGGTCAGGAGGGAGAAATGGGGAGGAAGATCTTTCTCCCATCTAGCCCCCAAACTCTGGAACTCTTTGCCATTAGAACACAGATTGATAGACAGAGAACTAGAGTTTCGCAGAGAGATAAAGACTTGGCTGTTTAAGCAATACATTTAATACATGGTTTAGCCCGTATTCAGTAACTGACCGTGTAGCGCTGGGAAGCCTTAGGGCAGCCATGCGCTTTATAAATCCCAATAATAATAATGGTTGGGAGACACAAAAGAAAGAAAAGAATTTGTTACATACATTGTATGATGACCTGGGAAGGGCTGAAGCGGATTTGATAGATGTTCTTTCTGATGGGGGAGATCCCGAGATAGCCCAATCAAGGATCATACTCGCCAGGTCAGCAATTACAGAGATATCGATCAAGAAATCGGCAGGCAGGTATATGGCTTGGCGTAGCAGGGTATATGAGAGCAATGAAAGGGTGGGTCACATGCTCGCAGTCCGCACTAGAGAAAAACTGGTACAAACCCGGATCGTTGAAATCAGAGATCCTAGTGCCGGCATGGTTACTGAGCCAGAAGCTATTCTCTCTGCATTCCAAAAATGTTACCAGAGACTATATACAGAGCATATCCAGATAGGGGATCGAGAGGTCGAGGAATATCTAAGTGGGCAAATTCTCGAACAGCTTTCCCCTGAGGAAAAAGAAATGTTAGAAACACCGATAAAAATCGAGGAGATAAAAAAGTCGATTGATTCTTTTCCACTCGGTAAAGCTGTTGGAACGGATCTGATACCAGGGGAATTTTACAAAAAATTTAGGGCACAGGTAACGGAAATTATGTTAGAGATATTCCGTAGAGCACAATCAGGCGAGGTGGCCCCCGAATCTTGGAAATCAGCTAATATTGTAGTATTTCCCAAAAAAGGCAAACCTACAAATGAATTGGGGTCATACCGACCAATACGCTGGTCAACAGCGACACAGAGATTTACGCTAAAATTCTTGCCAATAGGCTAGCCTCAGTTATTAAGAAACTAGTCTCTCCCTATCAACATGGATTTGTCCCGGGCAGGGGAACAATAGAACATATCCGTCGGACAATCGCCCTATTTGATTCCACCAAGGTTACGGGAGACCCTATGGCTTTAATACTGTTAGATGCAGAAAAAGCCTTCGATAGGGTCTCCTGGCCCTTTTTGTGGGCAATTATGGAGAGAAAGGGCCTGGGTAAAGGATTTATTGGGGCTATTAGTAGTATGTTTCGGGAACCTACTGCCAGAATAGCTATGATGGGCTCCACATCCGATGTAATTAAAATTACACGAGGCACGCGACAAGGGTGCCCCTGTTCTCCTCTACTGTTTGCGGTTTACATCGATCCTTTAATCAGGAAAATAGAGGAGAGACAAAAGATTCAGGCCATACATACCATAGGAGGAGACACCAAGATTTTAGCCTACGCGGACGACTTGGCAATAGTTACACCTAACCCGCGGGAGGCCCTTACCGAGATAGAAAGGGAAGCAAGTCACTTTGGCAAGATCTCAGGGTATCACCTTAATGAAAGTAAAACGCTAATCGTTAAGAACAATAAAATAGACCTGGAAGATGTTCGAGTAGTAAAGAATGCTAGATATTTAGGGGTCGAGATCAGCGCTAATATAGATGAAATTGTTAAAATCAATTTGGAGCCACTGATGCAGAAATCTTAGATAGATTTTAATAGGATGAATAATTTACATCTCACACTGTTAGGTAGGAGCAACTCTATTAAAATGCTATTTCTACCAAAAATCTTATATTTCTTAAGAGCTATCCCAGTGGAAATAAATAAATCATGGTTTTTAGCGCTGAATCAGTTGATCTCTAGATTCTTGTGGGCTGGGCAACGTCCTCGAAGAGCTTTAAAATATATGACTCTGCCTAGAGATCGCGGGGGCTGGTCAGTTCCGAATTTTCAAATATACTATAGGGCAGCAGCGATGCAACAGATGGCTGATCTATTGGGAAGAGACAGCGGCGTAACAAGGGAAGCAGCTAATGTTTCCATATACGAGCTAATATATGGTGCGGAGGCTAAAGGCTGTCTCATGCGACATATTGACTTCGCTTATTTTAAGAGAGTTAAATTCAAGATATTACTGGGAGCATTCAGGGTCTGGACTGCAGTTCGAAAAAAGCTGAATATTGGAAGAATTCATAGATATTCCCCTTTGGTCAATAATGATCTACTTCCAGCCATATTCCATGATGGATATATGAAAATCTGGGCTGAAAGAGGTGTGAGGCATACAGGAGATTTAATGGAAGACAAGGACATTTTTTTGTTTGACACAATTAAGGAAAAATTTGGGATAGGGAATAATCACTTCTTTAAATATTTACAGTTAAGGGATTTCCTGACTAAGAAGGTAGCTGGCTGTAGTAAAATCCCTTTACTGGATACGTTGTTTGGGGCTTGCCCAACATTATCTACAATATGTAAATTACTTAATAAAGAAATGGGGGACGATTTAACTAAACATATAAATTGGTGGCAGGATCTGTTACAAGCAGGGATAGGGGAATGTGAGGATTCCCTTCTGTTAAGCCAGACAGCATTTACTTCGGCAAATCTTCAAGTACAGTGTTTTAAAACTTGGCTCGATTTATATATCACACCAGCACAGATTTTCAGATGGGGGGGCCCTCAGGTATACACTGTTCTCGCTGCGGAGTTTTAGCCGCTGACAGCGTGCATATGTTTGCCACATGCCCTAAACTTGCTTCTCTGGTAACTGAGATAGGTAATTACCTCAGAAATATGCTGGGATATGTGGTGGATCTTATCCCCCAAGTGATAGTTTTGGGGGTAAGCAATCAGGAAATGGTCGAACCAAATCGGTTCATGTTATTCACAGCTATGGCGGTGTTTAGGCTATGCTTGGCTAGTGCTTGGTTAGATCAAGATCCTCCCTCAATACACTGCTGGTTGGGGAAATTGCTAGCAATATACCGGTGGGAGATCGCAGTATACAAATGAAGGGGACATAGAACAAAAAAAAGAGGGCTTGAAATCTGGGCATCAGTAACTATATGGATTAATGAGGATGCTGATCTAATGGCATAAGACCAGATAAGCTACTTCAAAAATAATATAATGAATTTGGGAAAGCCTTGTGGCAATCTTTTCTTTTTTGTTATGTATGCAACATAAAGGTAAAGTGTGCATTAAAGTAATGTATAGTTTAATTTCTTTTGGCTCAAGAGGGAGGGGGAGGGGTAGAGCAGGGGGTGGGATATTCAGCGAGCAGGGGAGGATAAAATGCTAAATATGACATCGAGCGTATCTGTATTGTATAATGTATGTTATGTTTATGTCTCCTTTGTATGATGTCCAAACAAAGATTTAAAATTTAAAAAAAATAAAACTGCTTGTTGTCCCAATCCAAAACCGCACAGTCGCACTATGCATCCACTTAGAACGCCACCAAGCTGGGTAAAAATTCTCTGCCGGCTTTGGTCGCCATCGCAACGCCGAGCGGCCATGTTGCGGAATGCTGATATCGGAGGAGGAACCTGGCCCGGAAGCAGAAGCAAGAGCAGCAGAGACACGGTCCGGACCGGCGGAGCAGCAGCGGGTAAGAAGGTGGTCAGCAGTGAGGGTGTTCAGGAAACAGGGTTGTTCATGTAAGCATTTTTTTTTATACCCCCTCACCCCCCACCCCCGTCCCCCACCCCTGATTGGTGCCTGGCCGCCACTGAAGGAAGTACTCTATTGAGCACTAAAAGACATGCTACATAACCAGGGCTGGAGTCTACCTGACAGACAATCTCCCAGAGTTCAGGGGATATCACAACGTCCTGGAGAATCTAAAGGTCTGCATTGCACCTAGAATCCTACCTACTTGCACAGAGAGGGATGGAGAGTGTCTGGCCTGCATCAGAAGAGATTGCCCAGGAGGAGAACCCAACTGTGTTCCATGGACGAGGAATACCCAGAAGTTGCTCACTGCTGTTGGGAGCATTGAGGGGTGCCCTTGTAGATGCTGCTGACAGCACCAGCCAAAAAAGCGCCCACTAGCACCTGTCCACTGAGACAACATGAGCAGATATTGGGCTTCACATGATTACCTGAACTCGACACGCAGACCCAATTCTACCACAAGAATAATGACTGTTGCCTGAAGTGATACCTTCACTTTAGGTGTGAACTAGTCACTTGAACTGCATACTGCTCCAAATGAATAATGACCTTTTGAACTGCACCTGTGCCTAATCTGTACCTATTAGAGCCGAAGATCAACAAGACAAGATAATCTCTCCTAGAATGGGGAGAGGATGCCATAGTGGGTTGGATGCTCAACTAGACTTCATAATTGGAGTTATGACCTTGCAAATAAATCAATTTGCATTGTGTTGTAGTACATTTTGCTTTGAAAATAAAGTACTTTCTTTTTACTATGATAAGAGCTGAGCTGGATGACACATTTATTGCATTTGCCGTTTGACTGTTTGGTTCTGAATCTTTGCCCTTAACATTTTCTCCCTGAAAAGCCTTTGAGTAGTCGCCTTTGCTACAATGAGAGCCAAGTCCTGAAAGACCCAGTTTAAAAAGACATAGGAGGGCAGACCCCAAGACATCAGTGGCAAACAACGTGAAGCACCGCAGAGGTGGCCCAGCCACCCCTTTTAGTCCAGAGGCCATTAAATGGGGTCTGATTGTGTGTCTCAACCTGGATCACATTGCTGCTAAGGAATGAAAAGGTTTCATTTGCATTTCAAAGGGGAAGTGAGACAGTTAAATCCATAATACGTCCTGGATATGCTTACTCCACTCAGATCTATAAATTGAATAATTACATCAAAGTTGAAGTCAGGAAGGTGAAAATCCCACACAAATTCACTGTTTTTATAAAGCGACATGTCCTGGAAGGAAGTTCACAAGGGACTAGTAGAATTTCTAAACCCATAGGGGCATATTATCAAGGGCTTATCGCCACTTTAGCGGCACTTTTTTGCCGGTAAAGCGGCGATAATTTTATCGCCCTATTAGCAAGATGCAGCTAACGCGCTTAGCGCTGTTTTTTTTATCGCCGGCTATCGCTGGATTTCCTCGCCGTGATAGCGCGCTATTAGCAACGCGTATCGCAAAGGCGATAGGAAATCCAGCGATAGCGTGTAAAACCAGCAATAGCGTGAGTATTCCCACGATAAATTAACTGCGTAAACGAAAAGCTTGCTAATAGGCAAGTGTGTACTTAACCTAACAATACACCTCCCATTGATAAGATGGTTAAGTCAAGTTTTTTTCAGGTGTTAAATTCCAGCGATAAGCGCTGTTAGCGCGACTTTTCTTATTGCTTCGCGGGCATTGATAATAGAGGGACGTTGTGTTTGCGACTGTTTCCATGTAGTTTTAGTGAGGAACGCCTACTTTGCATGTCATTAGCGATAAATATCGCTGACATGCTTTGAGACAAAAAAACGGGCCGCTATCGCCCAAAAACGCACGCTAAGGCCCGTTAGCTGCATCTTGCTAATAGGGCGATAAAATTATCGCCGCTTTACCGGCAAAAAAGTGCCGCTAAAGCGGCGATAAGCCCTTGATAATATGCCCCCGTGACACATTGGGATCACATGGTGAGAGGAATTATCAATCTCTCATTGAAATCTAGCCTATTCCTGGAAGACCTCAAAACTGCCAACATGAAAGCTGTTCAAAAGAACAAAACATTGGCTTTACTCAATATGCAATGGTCCTTTTTCTGGGCTTGTTAAACGAAAGATCTTTCTTCCTATGTAAAGCTATCATCTTACAAGGAAGAGAATGACCTGCTCTCCAAAAGTCAAACTCAGCTACTCATGGATAGAAGCACAGAGTCAGTACTAATCACAATGTTCAATGTCATCAAGATTACAGTACTCTTTAACCCCTTAACTGCTGGGGCTTTTCCCCTCAGTGCTGACTCTGCTGAGCCCTTTTTTGGCTATTTAGGGTAGTTAGATTTTAGGCCTCCATAACGTTTTAACCACATAAGGTATACATGCCAAAATTGTGTCATTTCTTTCCTGCATCCTGGAGATTCTAAAGTTACCCAGGGTTTGTGGAATGCCCTGAAGCGGACAGAGAAGATGGGCAAAAAAATAAAGCTACATTTTGAGTTTTTTTAGGAAAACAGGAAAAAAGTGCTATGGATAAAAGTGTCTCTTTTTTTCCTAAAAATGGGGCATCAAGGAACAGTTTATTGTGTTAAAGTCACCATCTTCCCAGCTTTCAGGAACATACAGAGCTGAATCAATTAACCTAATTCTTAGACCTGTCAGCCCTTGGGTGGTCTTCCCCCCAACTTTTTGCCTTCATCCTCCATTTTTCTAACCTTGTTTTTGCTAGCATTAGGACTCTGCGCACTTTACTAACTACTGCTAACTAGTGCTAAAGTGCATGTGCTCACTTCCCTAAACGTGGTAATATTGGCTTATCCCCAATTGGCATATTTAATGTACTTGTCCCTAGTAAAAGGTACTACATTTTCTTAGACCCTGTAAGTTAACTGCTACTAGTGGGCTTGCAGCACTGATTGTGCCACCCACTTATGTAGCCCTTTATACATGTCTCAGGCCTGCTATTGCAGAGCCTGTGTGTGCAGTTTAAACTGTCATTTTGACCTGGCAAATTAAACCTTGTCACCCCTAGAGTTGGCCCTGAACAGTCCAGAGGGCAGGATGCAATGTATTTAAAAAGCAGGGCATGTACTTTTAAGTTTTACATGTCCTGGTAGTGAAAAACTCAAACTTCAAGGCATTTCTCGCCCAAAGGATAACATTGGAAATGCCTTATTACATTTTATAAGTGTAATTTCTAAACTGGAAGAAATAACTGGTTTATGTTTGGTGTCTCTGGAATCCTAATATAAAATCCTAACTTATGGTGAAGTTGAATTTTAGAGTAAAATTCTGAAAATGCCACTTTTAGAAAGTTGGCATTTTCTTGCCTTTGTCTGGTCACTTGAATGGGTGTCGTTACTTGTTGGGGCTCTGTGTATTCGTCCTAGAAAGCCACACACAATGGAAGTTTAGGTGTGACTGGATTGGCCATCACCGGCAGATGGGAAGGAGGAGCTGGGCCCAGCCCCACTTACACCCGAATACGCTGTGTCCTGTATCCACACAAAAGGCCTAATGACCCTGCATTGTCACTTCAGCCAGCTTAGAGCCAGGGCAGGGGAGGCAGGGAAGTCCATGGTCTTCAAAGCCACTACCTTCCAGAACCAGGGCACCAGTGGCACCAGTGTATACAAGAAGGACCTCAGACACCACCACTTCGCTACTCTTTTGGACCTGTGGACACTCTGCCAGTAAGAAGGACTGCTGTGGTGCTACATGGCCCGCCACTCAGTTGGACTGCTGCTCTACAAGGAACTGCTGCCCTGCTTAGCTAACCTGTTGCCTCCTTCCCTCCTGCCTGTGGTAGAAGAACTGGACTTGCAACTCCATCTTGAACCCAGAGTGGCTCATGGTGCTAGTCTTCTGGCCTCTCAATCTGGGCCATAGGGACATAACAGGCTCCCCAACAGATCCTGGACTTGTCTTCAGCCAGTTCATGACCCCCAAGAGGTGCCCCTCAGGTCCTCAACCCTTGTTGTGACACTTGAGCCAGGGGCGTATCATAGGCCCCCGCAACCCCCATGTTGCGGGGGGCTCCAGCGCTCCAGGGGCCCCCTCCACGGCCGCACAGCCAGGAAGCATGACACACGTCCATCTGGGATGTGTGTGGTGCTGTGGTGGTTATTTTATGCTTGCTGTCGTTGCACTGAGGCTCAGTCATAAATTAAATATTGCGTGGCGCGTAGATGCGTCAGCACCGTCTTCGTGGTGGTCTTCTTCACCCTTAAGGCGGGGCTGGGCTTAGTGGCATTGTCATTCACAATTAAAAGTGCACATGACATGAGGCGGCTGAGAGGGACCCTGCGGCCATAATTTAATGATTGCTAGCTTACCTAGCCTAGCCCAGTCTTCAATCTGCCACCCGCCCGAGCCTGCCACTTAAGCTGCTGGCCTCAGGTGAGTGAGAGTCTCTCAGTCAGAGTGTGGGGTGGGCTGGGCTGGGCATACTGGACTTGAAGTTGTCACAGTCACATCATGGGTATAAAAAATGTAACATAGGCCCTGCAGCCCTGTGCTCCAGCCTCTAGGGGCCCCCTCAGCCATCAGCGCAGTAGCTGTAGTGCACAGAACACTACACTCTCTCACCGGCGTTGCACCAGTTGCTGCCTCATAAATGAAATGGTGCATGCGTTGGGTGCTGGTGACCTGAGCTCCCAGCAGCAAGGGGGTTGAAGGCAATTGCCTCGAGTCGAGGCCAGAGATCTCTCTACTCCTGAAAGAGGTCAATTTAATTATGGCAAATGTGCAGTACTTTCGTTCTCACTTCCCTGCATTGTAATGTGCCCCAAGGTGTGACTGCTCCTGCCGCGTCCATTCTGGAGGCCACACACGCCTCATGGTAGGCTGCATTTGCATAGTCACAAGGGCAAATAATATATTTTTTCCTGATACTTGAGTCTTAATACCCGCAAATGGTACTGCTCTGAATATCTGTTTTAAATTCTTCTGGCAGATTTCAAAGGCAGAAACATCTGAAACTCTAAAAATAGGTTGCATATTCAAAGTATACTCTACCCTCCGCCTGCTGCCGAAATATCTGGAAATATCTGGAGCCATTCTTGCAATTCATGCCGAACTGTTGTCACAGATATTTGACGTTTTTGAAGTCACAAGAAAATCATGTGATAAGACATTATTGCATGGCAGATCAGCACATGGCAGGAATGGACCTGGCTGTGGTAGCCATAGATCCCCACACACAGGCAGCATAACAGCAATGAATGGGATTGATGGAGTCCACTGATAGCTCCCCAGGGGCATCCCATTCAACGTGTTTAACTCATATGTACCATTGGAGGGACCATATGCCCCAAAAGGCACAGCTCAGTTCCAACTTCTAAACTACCTCTATTCGGAATGGGAAGACAAGCAATCCCAAATTCGCTTCCTCCTAGCTACCAGCCTTGTGCCAGCCTCATGTCAGCATAACACGATTTAAAATGAATCAATTGCCAGTTCAACAGGTGCTACTTGGTCTGTTGCTGTGCTGTGAGCTGTGATAATCACAGTGATGAGTGTACTCAGCTTAATAACTATTTTTATTTATTTATTTATATAAGTTTTATTTAGTGCTAGCTAGACCCGAAGGTGTCAGAGTGCTTTACATGGTCGGGAGCGAATTCAGTGAAACAGGAACAGAATAAACATATGAGGAGAGATACAGTAGAAAACAGTACACAACACAGCACAATAACAAACAAGCAAATAGCCAACTATGACATAACTTTCAGTCCTGCACATGAGATAATAGACCAAGAACAGTAGTCTAAGAATTAAAGATTTTGTTGAGGAGGAGGAGGAGTTTCAGGTCTCTTTTGAAGCCAGGGAAAGAGGGGTTGCATCGCAGATCGCTAGGTAGAGAGTTCCATATGCTCGGAGCATTTCCAGAAAATGAGCGAGACTTAGTAGATGATTTTTTTAGATTGGGATGTAGGAGCAAAAGTGTGATGGAGCTTCTCAATGATCTAGAAGACCCTGCCTTTGTAAGCTTGTTTTCCAGGTAGTATGGGGAATGTGAGTGGAGGGCTTTGTGGATGGTACAGGCAGTCTTGTAAGTATATCTTCCTTTGATAGGAAGCCAGTTGAGGCGCTTGAAAGCAGGAGTGATGTGTTCAAACTGTTTGACATCAGTAATAAGCCAGGCTGCCATGTTTAGAACTGATCTCAGTGGTGCGAGGTGAGATTTTGGCATCCCATTGAGAATGGCATTTCCGTAGTCTAGTTTGGAGAGAACCAGAGATTGCACCACAATCTTGAAATCATCTGCGGGGATGAATGGTTTGAGCTTCTTGAGGTGTTTTAGTGCTTAGAGCGCTCCTTTGGCTGAGTTTTTAATGTGTTCTTTCATTGACATGTTGTTGTCCAAGCAGAAGCCTAGTGATTTAGCGGAGTTGGATGGAGTGAGAGAGCAATTTAAGGCGTTCCGGTCACTGATCCATTCGTGAATAGGAAGATTGTTGCATTTGGGGAAGAATAGGATTATTACTGTTTTGTTGGGGTTTAGCTTAAGGTGATTAGAGTGAAACCATGAATGAATCTTGTTCAGAGTGGCGTTTAGATGTTGAATGTCACTGGGTGATTTGATTTTGTAGTAAATGTGCGTGTCATCCGCATAGAGGTGATATTTGAACCCTGCTTGCTTCAAGATGACTGTAAGGGGTTCCATGAAGAGACTGAACAGGGAGGAGGAGAGAATAGAGCCCTGTGGCACTTCCAGGGTGAGCTGTGTGGGTTTTTGATTGACATGAGTTGATTTTGATTTGTTGCGCACGGTGTTGTAGGAAGGAAGTGACCCATTTGAGGATGGTGCCATTAACACCAAAGCGAAACTTCAGAGATTCAAGTTGGGCTGGGTGACTAACGGTATCGAAAGCCGCAGATAGGTGAAACAGTATAAGAAGGCAAGCATCTCCCTCGTCTAAGGATCTGAGAATGTCACTCGATTTATTGAGCATGGCAGTTTCAGTACTACAGCCTTTCCTGAAACCGGATTGGAAGGTGTCAAGGAGGGAGAATTTACGTATATGATGATTCAGTTGTTGCAAGACACATTTTTCCAATGTTTTGGCTATGAACGGGTGGTTTGAGATAGGTCTGAGGTTGTTGAGATCATTAGGGTCAGCCTTGGGATTTTTGGGGATGGGTGTGATTTGACCTAGTTGGAGAGAGATTGGTACACAGCCCATGGAGAGAGAAGAGTTGATGATTAAAGTTCAGAATGGGGCAATGATGTGGCTGAGATTTTTGACCATCGTGGATGGGAGGGGGTCCATGGAGTGGGCTGAAGGTTTTAAAGACCTGATTATATTGAAGACTTCCGATTCAGTCAAGGGTTTGAAATCAGCCCAGTTGGCATTATTTTTCGGCTTGGAGTGACTAAGGTAGCCTTCAGTATCTTTAGTGGTTGTTTGGTCAAAAATGGGATAAAGAGATGGAGCTGCTGAGGGCGGAGGTGGATTGCTGCCGGTGGTGAGGGCATAGGGAAGAGTGGAGATTTGTAAGAAGGATTGCTCATTTTTGGCGACTTTGTCAGAAAAAAAGCTAGCGATTTCTTCACAGCGTTCATTAGTGGTGATTGTAGCTTGAGGGGGCGAAGGGGAGGTTTGTCGTTTGACGATGTTAAAGAGCTCCCTGAGTCGATTCTTTGCAAGGTCCAATTGGTTGCGGAAGAAGGCGGCTTTTTCTCTAAAGATGTGTTTCTTGTATGAGAGCCTGGTTGTTCTAAGAAATGCTAGGTGTTTTGTCGAGGGGTTTGGTCTCCATGTCCTTTCCGCTTGTCTGAGCATTCTTCTTTCTCAGTTCAAATCTGCATTAAACTACGATTTGGATTTAGTTAATCGCAGTTGTTTTAGTTTAGGTGGGGCCAACTGATCGAGGACCTCCAAGATCGCTGTGTTGTAGTGTGTAGTGAGGTCCTCAGCAGTGTACGAGAGTGGGGGACATTGTAATTGTTCACCAATCTTTGATTCAAGTTCAAGAATAGGGGATTTTTTGATCTTTCTGGATAACTGCTTCAGTTTCTTAATCACCTCAAGTAGGGGTTCAACTGGGGTATTGATCTTGAAAAGGATTTGATGGTGGTCAGACCAGTCGATAGAAGAGATCGAGCTGATGGTGATCAGGTCATTTTTAGTGATAATCGCATCTAGAGTGAGCCGTTGGAGTGAGTGATTTATTGCAGAGTAGATTTAGATCGTGAATTTCAAGAAGGTTCATAAGTAGTCGGACAGAGGTGTCATTTGGGTTGTTCCAATGGATGTTGAAATCGCCCAGGAACACATCTTTCATGTCAGTTAGGGAGAACCTGGTAATTAGGTCAGATAACTCTTCTGTAAAGAGGGCTGGATCACCCGGAGGGTGGTAGATGGTGTGGAATTTGATAGAAGGGGAGTCTTTGCTTAGAAGCTCAGCCCCAAGGTATTCGAAGGACGCGTAATCTGCCTTTTTTAAAGTGTTGAGTCATAATCCTAATTTGTGAATTCTGGCTGGGCCTCCACCAGATCTTTTAGGTCTGTCTTGTCTAATGAAGGTGTACCCGGGAGGGGTTAGCAGGTCAAGTATGTGAAAGGCAGCGAGTCTTCTAAGACCCTCAATGCTGCCCGGTGCAGGGTTCCACCTCTAATTCACTTTGGGTTCGCTATCAAAATAAGGAGGCAAGCGCTGGAAACTGGAAGAGAAGAAAATGGTTTATTTCTCATGAGGAGACCACGTCAACTGCTGACACCAGGATGTCTTCAGGGAGGTGTTCTGCTGGCAATGCTTTTGGCTCTTCCTTTTATACAGGTTTTACACAATGTATTTGTTTCATTTATCATGGTTACAAGCTTGGAGTCTCCGCCCCGGGCAGGTTGTCACACAAGCCCGACATTGTTTCATCAACATGGTTACACAAGCCCAACATTAACTCTCCTCCCGCCCAGGTCAAAAACAGACAATTTAATTGCAGCTGGACCTTGCTTCAGGGTCTAAAAACGAGTGAGACCGGTCAGATCTAAGAGTCCGTTCTGTTGATAAAAACAGGTCCCATTGTTGGTAATAACAAGTCTTGCTGTTTGCAGTGCAATAAATCATTTTGTAAGAGTCTCTTTGGTGTTTGGAGCCTGTTTGTGTAACTAGGTGTAGTGAAGGGTAGAGCGTCCAAAAGCTTGTCTGAAAACAGGGATGAGAGGAAAAACGAGTTTGTGGCAGCAAGTGGCGCTGAGGTTTGTTGTGGCAATAGAGTTTATAGCCCCCAGCACACATACCAGGTCGGTCAGAGGGTCAGAGGGATGCTAGTAAGGGCAGGGTGAAACAAAGGTGACCAACAGAGTACAAAATGGCTGTGATAGATTGAAATGACTGTAACTTATGTGCACATAGAATTTCACCAGACAAGATGGCGCAGGTAATGTTCATAATTGTCATTTTGCTTTTAACAGTGGCCCCTTTGAACATAACTAGCCATCTTGTTAGTCTATTTCGATCTCCATAATGTCCTGTATTTCTTGTTCATACATTACTCTCATTTTTGTTAACTGAGTGTCCATATTCTTAGGGCGCAAGGCACTTAGGCAAAGAGAACACAAAGGTGGTATACAGTGTACACCCAAACAGCAACCACATATTGCCAATACTGGGACCAAGAGAAACATTGATATTTTCCAACCCCAGTCCTTCAAGATGCCCCAAAGCCAACTTCCAATTGTCCAAGTCTCTGATCCTTGATGAATTTCTGAAGACAGTCTGTGGAGATGTTCGATTGCTTCATAGACAGAGGGTGAATTATCAGGCTGCGTCGAGGAACTGTGATGAGGCAGAGTCTGTTTGATCAATGTCTTTAGAACGCTTTTCTCGATGATGCTCTGCAGGGGCTGTGTAGGTTGGTGGCAGAACAAAGGCGATGTAGCACGTGCCCCCTAGTTTCCTGGGAGCCAGGTGTAGGCTTTGGTTCCACAAACAAAGTACATATTGGGTGATGCAACAAGCACTGGGGGGTTGGCAGTGTTCAAAGTCCTTACAATGTTACAAGTGCTGTGACCCACATTCTTAGTCCCACGGCCTTCAATGCATACAAGGCCAGAGACGTTCACCACAGATAGGGCCACAGTCAGTGTTGCAGCAGTTCTTTTCTTCAGGTAGGAAAATGTGGCTCTGACAGGATTATTGAACACTTGTATTTCCACTCGTTCTTTGGAGGGGACATTCATTGGGAATGTCGTATTGGAGGTGTGAGGGCAAAAGGGAGCTGCTGTTCTTCCTGTTTGGTTTAGCCAGAACTCGTTGTAGAACTGAGCGATTGTCCCATCGGAAGTGGCATTGTCTTTGTAACTTTCTTGTAGGAGCATCATCCAGGCAAGGCAAGATCCATGAACAGAAAAGGGTGAAGGGATGAAAGGGATGGAATGTTCAGTGGCATGTGGTAGCAGCCCACAGACCCAACAGTTAATGGCATTGGTGGCAAGATTGTGCTGGTGCAGCATCTGTACAAAAGAATTATTCCAGAATTCTTTGCATCGTTCTCGGAGATGTGGCGGGAGTGACACCAGGTAGTGTTCTTTCTTTGTGATTGGTTGCATGGTTGGTGACAATGTTCTGTATGCAGGTGCATTCTCTTCAATGATCCAGAGTGTGACCATTAGCAGGAGGCAGGTGAGAAATGCAGCTACAAGTGCAATTGTCTTTGTACTGTGCAGTTCAAAAGTCTTGGTGTCTTTGCGGTGGCTTTGCAGGTGTTCCGTCTCTTCCATCATCTTCGAGGAGCTCATCAACTGTTAGGACCACAGACTTTTGTCTGGTGTTTTTCCTGGTAGCGTTGTTTGGCTGTGCTACCGATCTGAGACTCTGACTCAGTTAGTGGCCTGGTTGTTGGAGCTCCCCCTTTTCGTCGATCTTAGGTTGTACCCTTCCTTGGATGGCACCGTGGGGTCGGGAAATTCAGACAGTTGGAGGGTGTCTTCTTGTGGGTAGCAACTCAGAGCTGGTCGGTCTTTTGCGAGTACTTCCTCTTGCACCTCCACCCCTTCACAGGTTGCCAGGGTTGGAGGGACTCATTTGCAATGGAGCGTGCAGTCAGTTTCATTTTATTTCCACTCGGAGGGCAGTTCGGGTGGTGCTCAGGACTTGCCAGGGGCCCGTCCACCTAGGCTCCAGATTCTTCGTTCTTATCAAACATGGTCGCCTGGCTTTATTTCATGTCCCGGGCCCCTGGATAGTCAGGCAAGGCTTGCTGCACCTGTTGGTGGATAATTGTTAGCTCGTTTGTCAAATTATGCAAGTAATCTGCGTAGTTCTGTCTCCTGCCGTGGCTCGGGCAGTAACGTCTGCTAGTGCATTTCCCTGTCCAATGAGATCAGTCACTTTCCTATGTGCTTGGCATTTTATCACTGCTAACTTCTTGGGGAGGAGGACTGCTTGCGTCAAGGCGGAGACTAAATCTCCATGCAGGATGGGTGTACCGTGTGAAGTCAGGAACCCTCTTTCTTTCCATAAGATTCCAAAATGGTGAACCACCCTGAAGGCATATTGGCTGTCGGTGTATATGTTAACTGTCGTGTCAGTCGCTAAGATCGGTCGGGACAAAGGGTTGGTGGAGGGTGTACCGTCAAATCCTATTGAGGTCACATGTGAGCCTGACAAGAGTGCCCTTGAAATCAGTCGTTTGGATAGTGCACTACGTGTTGCTCCCGTGTCTACCAGAAATGGCGACTTTGTGCCCAGGACCTCAGCGGTAACATAAGGGCCTTGCTGATCAACATAGAGCTCGACTGGATCCCTCCCTTGCCCCTGGCTGTCCTATGCAAAGTCGTACGTATTGTCATAATCTGTCTGTTGGTACTGATTCTGTTTGGGATGGTCAAATGTGTTCACTCTTCCTGGCCTTTCCTCGCTTGCTTCACTCGTGTACCCTCTCCCACGTCCTCTTCCTCTCTGTCAACTTGCTATTTCCATCGCCCCTCTGCCCCTACCAGCTCCTAACAAAGCCGGGCATTGGGTTTTCCAGTGTCCATATTCTTTGCAAAATGCACATTGATCCTGTCCTAGGTCTTGGCGTCCTACATATGATGTCGATGAATTGTTACTAGGTGGCTGTACTCTAGGGGTATTCTGCTGGTATCCTCCCCTATATTGCTCCCTTCCTGTATTCGCCCCCTGGAGTTGTGCTACCATTACCCTTTCCTTCAAGTCCTTCTTTTTCCTTTCTGTAGCCCTGTCATTTTCGTTTTTCTGATGCTCATAGTACTGGGCCATTTGGAGAATGGCCGCCGGTTTAGATGCTGCCCAACTACTTTCGCTGGCTTGTAATTTCTGGGATACATCTGGCAGTAGTCCTTTGACATAGTTCTGCACAAATAAGTGGTGTCCGGTTGCGGTGGACATGTCTTGTCCACTGTAATCGGAGAACACCGTTTCAAATCTGGAGAAATACTCTGAGACATCCTCTTGTGGTTTCTGGCGGCACGCGGTTACTATGGACCAGTCTATCTTTTTCTCTGGGATCAGCGTTTTCACTTTCTGCACTATTTTGTCAGGGAGGTCCAATATTGCTTTAACCGGTTTTTGACCAGGGTTCCGCTGTTTATCTAATGTGTTGAGTTGTTCCCAGGTATGACCAAGCAGTTCGGTATGGTCTATTTTCCTAATCTGTTTCCACACATCTGCTGGCAAACATAACCCGAAGAACAAGTCTATGTCGGCAAGTGTCATTATTGTTGATCCCAGAGCGGTACCTAGCTCGGTGTAAAAGGCGGTGGGGTTCTTTCGTAAATCCGGTAGAGATTTACGGAACGTCAAAATGTCCTGTCTGTCCCATGGTTGATACACCCAATTGTAGACCACCCTTCCTCTAGCGTCTTGATGGTTTATATCGTCATTAGTCCCTTGTCCTCTAGGAGGTACCCAGTAAGGGGCAGCTTCTTTTATTGGCATCATGCTATCTGTTTTTTCCACTGGGGGTCCTGCTACCTTAGTTGTCCTGTCCCTATCTATCTGTCCTTGTTCTATGAGGTGACGCAATACTTCTAGTGTGGATGAAAATAGTTCTGCAACATCGTTGTCGTCTTCATCTCCGATGTCTACCTTCCTGTAGAGAGCCACTAATCGCTCGGGCCCTACGTCTTGGTACTTCTCTTCATATGCAGTAAGGGTGTGGTAACAGAGACGTACAATAAAGTATCGTTTGCGGTTTTCAACATAGGAGTCGCATATGTCAGTTACGTATTCTTCTGTTTCTTTCCGATCTATGAGGGTTTTAACTATTTTATCAATGCCTGCTCGCTCATTTTTACTTAATCGCGGGACCCTGGGCGCTCCTATTTCCTTGGTTCCTACCTCTACTACTGCCTCCTTTGATGAGGCATTTGGTGTGGGTGGCTCGGTGGGAGCAGAGGCGGTGGAGACTGAGGTGATCGTGCCATCTCCGGCTATACTTTGGTGGTCCTGGCGTTGTACTACGGGGTGAGTAGGGGCGTAAGGGGGTGGCATGTATATGATTGGGGGACCTAACAATAAATCATCATCTACCCTTTGTTTTGTTGGTAACTTGGGGTAAAGAGTCGAGGGCGTTCTAACAGGGCATTGACCTGATATTTTTGATTCCTGTTCCTTTTTATCGATTTCCTTTTCTTTTAGTTTTTCTTCTAATCTTTTACAGGTTTGGTAAGCTGATTTTCGCGTTTCTTTATCTTGTCTAGCTTCGTCCCTTTTCTTTCTTTGAGCTGCCTCTTTTCGTCATAAGCCAAAACTGTCTAACATGGCTGGTCTAGTTTTCTTTTTGTGGAGAGCTAATTCTAACGTTTCTATTTTAGCGGGATGGAAAGATCCCGTCAGTGGCCACTGATTTACCCGGTCCTTCCTAGTGTATTTATGCCATAGTTTGCTATAAGCTACGCTGGCTAATCCATACTTTACGTACATGTCCTTGTTAGGGGTGCCTTCCGGCGGTCTGGTCCAAAACAATTACACCAAACAATCTAGAGAAAACAGGCATGACGTATTTATCGGTCAAAATGAATATCTCAATCAATCAATTTAGACAAAAAGTCTGCACTACCTGTCCTTCGCTGTCTGCAAAGAGAGAATATTCCTATTCTACGTTGTTTGCAAGCAGGGAATGTCTCAAATAACTCGATATCAAAAAGGAATACTAGTATTTCAATCAAACTATTCAATCAATCAATCAATTTAAGTCGTTTTTCACGACCTTACCCGGACCGTATGGACAGTTCTTAGTCTTCCCCTTCCAGCGCCTGGTTGTCCTCTCACTCCAACAATCAATGCGGCGTTCCTCTAAGGTCCCAGTCAGGACCACGGGTCACTCGAGAGAGGTCTGTTCGGAACTGGTGAAGTTCAGTCGATCGGCAGCCAGACAAGGGTCTTCTCAGGCAGGTATACCCCAATCGTTTAGTTGTTCACTCCGTCGTTAGGACCTCTCTACCGGACCCGTGCGTCGCTGATGGGCCCCTACGCTTGGGCGCCAATTTGTGAAAGGCAGCGAGTCTTCTAAGACCCTCAATGCTGCCCGGTGCAGGGTTCCACCTCTAATTCACTTTGGGTTCGCTATCAAAATAAGGAGGCAAGCGCTGGAAACTGGAAGAGAAGAAAATGGTTTATTTCTCATGAGGAGACCACGTCAACTGCTGACACCAGGATGTCTTCAGGGAGGTGTTCTGCTGGCAATGCTTTTGGCTCTTCCTTTTATACAGGTTTTACACAATGTATTTGTTTCATTTATCATGGTTACAAGCTTGGAGTCTCCGCCCCGGGCAGGTTGTCACACAAGCCCGACATTGTTTCACCAACATGGTTACACAAGCCCAACATTAACTCTCCTCCCGCCCAGGTCAAAAACAGACAATTTAATTGCAGCTGGACCTTGCTTCAGGGTCTAAAAACGAGTGAGACCGGTCAGATCTAAGAGTCCGTTCTGTTGATAAAAACAGGTCCCATTGTTGGTAATAACAAGTCTTGCTGTTTGCAGTGCAATAAATCATTTTGTAAGAGTCTCTTTGGTGTTTGGAGCCTGTTTGTGTAACTAGGTGTAGTGAAGGGTAGAGCGTCCAAAAGCTTGTCTGAAAACAGGGATGAGAGGAAAAACGAGTATGTGGCAGCAAGTGGCGCTGAGGTTTGTTGTGGCAATAGAGTTTATAGCCCCCAGCACACATACCAGGTCGGTCAGAGGGTCCGAGGGATGCTAGTAAGGGCAGGGTGAAACAAAGGTGACCAACAGAGTACAAAATGGCTGTGATAGATTGAAATGACTGTAACTTATGTGCACATAGAATTTCACCAGACAAGATGGCGCAGGTAATGTTCAAAATTGTCATTTTGCTTTTAACAAGTATAGGGGAGGCATGTTCATTAAGCCAAGACTCCGTGAGGAAAGCTATATCTATTTCTTCCCTAAGAATAGATTCCGCTATATCCATAGCATGCTTGGCAGCTGATCTGCAGTTTAGGAGCATGCAAGAGAGAGGGCCGGGCTTCTTTTTAGAGGAAGGAAGTGTTTGGATGGTGGTGAATTGAGCTGGCGGTCTGGCTTCGTTTATGGTCATGGGGATTCTATTGGAGCTTACGATAACTGGGATAGTGGAGGGAGGTTTGGACAACCTAGTTTTGGACTTAGTAAGGTAGGATTTGCTGAGAGCAGCGGCTTCGAGATCAGATAGGGTGCGGTGGGCACGATGGGGTCTGTGGGGTAGACGACATAAGGGTGTGTAGGGCCAGGGGATGTGATTAGAGGCTATGGAAGGAGAGCCTGTGTGTGGAGGTAACTTCTCACTTTCAGGTGTGAGAAAGCTGGAAAGCTTAGCCTGTCTAGAGATGTCAAGTCTAAGGAGTGTTATGTCATTTGTCAGGGAGTCAAGTTTCTGTTCCATTCGAGACAAGATCTGTGTGAGAGAGGGATTACCGCTTTCTGCGTTGTGAGCGGGAGGATGTGATTCCAGTCCAAGGAATAGCGGAGAAGAGTGTGTTTTAAAGGGGAAGGCTCCTTATCATTGGGACTAAGTTTGTGGATTGTCCGAGGGGGTTGAATGTGGCCATTAATGATAGGGAAGGGTGTGTCTGCAGAGGGTTCTGGTGAAGCCGGTTTAGCGATGAGGCTCGAGTAGCTAGGATTGTGGTGACCTCCATTGCAATTAGGGACCAAGTGACAGCAGATTATGGTGGGCACAGGAGAGGTCTCACCGGTGATCGCTTGAGTGTTGTGTGTGACGGCGGGGGAGGTAAGGTTGCAACTGAGGGCAGGGGGTGACTCCAAGCAGGAAGGTGAATTAGAGGAGGGGAGGGCAGGTCAGTTCTATGGTGAGTGTCAGAGGTCGGGGATGTTGGTGTTAGAGACAGATCACTTTGAATAGTGAGAGGATTGAAAAATGACATAAAGTGTTGATCGAACAGGGAGAGGTGAGGGTTGGTCGCTTATATGAGAATGTTTCCTGTCTTGAAAATGGAAATATCAATGTCACCTCTAAAAGATGGAGAGGGGGACGTCGTTAGTTTAGTTCTGTAGGGTATCTTGGTAGACTTGGTCAAATGAAGATGGAGAAGGAAGAAGCTTTTCCATTGAGCTGGGCGTTTAGAATAGAAGACAAAATTAGTTTTCTTGGTGCCATTTGTCAAATTATGGTAGGTATCTGCAATTAGAGCCTCCAGGTGTTGCTTCAGTAAATTGTGTTTGAGATTCTTTTTCGCATTCTTGGAGATATTTGTAGGGTAGTCGATAGTCCTTGAGTTAGGGCCATACTAACCAAAGTTGTGTCAAGAAGTTTGTGGGGGAGCATTTTAAGCGTCATTCTTGTGTCAGATTGACAGTTAATGGTGTGACGTATGGGGGTGCATTAAAGGCAAGAGCTCGGAGTGGTGAGGGAGTGAAACGAAGAGTGGAGTGCAGAAAGAAGTGGAGTGATAAGGTTGTAGTATACGGCTGTACGGGACGCTTGCCGAGCGGAGAAATAAACTACTACTAGAAAACAGGGCAGATAGATTGAGGCTTAAGAGGTTTCCTTCCGAAGTCCATACAAATGATTGTCAACAGCTGGAGAGAATGCAAGTAATAGGCGCTCAGACAGAATACAGGGCTAATTATCCAGCGGGTGATTCCTGGCTAATTACCCAGAGGAATACCAAACAAAGAACGTATATTATTCAAAGAGGAAAATGCAGTAGAACATTCTTATAGCCATCAGCAAGACAAGGCAGAGAAGCTCCATGCTCATGTAAAAACAAGCCTACATGTAGCGTCAGTTCTTGTTTAGGCCACAGGGTGGAGCACCAGGCTTAGACATGAGTCAGGGTTACCTGACTCGGGAGTAGGACAGCAATGAGGTGAGTGGTGGCTGAGAGGCAGGGAAGATGGCTGCCCCGAGGTGGGGGGGGGGGGGACGTTGAAGGGGGGACAGCCCAAAATGGAAGAGAAGGTATAAACAAGTATATTGTGCAAACATAGGTAAATACAATATCTGTATTAGATGCTTAAAAACAGCTTTGCCTTCTCCAACAGACCCTCAGGACTCTCACTGTTCAAGGCTTCTTCAGCTCTATGGAATCAGTGTCGTAACATTAGCCCCCACAGCCCTTGTGGTGCGGGGGCACCCTTGCTCCACAGGGCCCTCTCCGGCACTGTTCTTGGGTGGCAAGCCACTGTCCTGACAGCTCCTGACTAGGTCCTGAGTGTAGGGCCCCCCTCCATGTACTTTGCAGGGGAGCCCCCTCAAGTTTTGTTACGCCACTGACTTGAGCTCTTACATTCAAGCTTTTGGGCTCTTCGCGAATGGGCTCGTTCATACCGGAACCGCGCTGCTCACACTGAAAATCAGTGCGAGCTAGCACAAATCCATCTCTTAGCAGTGCGAGCTACCACAAATCCATCTCTTAGCACAGCAGCATCATCAGCACATGGGGGACCCACAACGTGAAACTCCTGCCTGTCCTTCTGAGATGCCTGGCCTGCTCTTTGTGTCACACTGACTGCCGCCCACAACACTCTTCTTGCTTCCGGCGACCCTCTCCAATGTGAATGGAACTCTTGAATCAAAACTTGAGCAGGTAAACCTTCAGCTGGACTAATCTGGGGCTGTATCTGACCCGCATTTCATCACAATCACCCTGAACTTTTGACTTTGACCCGGTCCAGTGCGATCGGAAAGCTCCATGCTTTTAGGCACTATATTGCAGTTTATTCTTTACAAATTCTTAACTTCGGTTCTACTGGTTAGATTATTTTCAGTTTGGTCTTATTTTATTTATTAAACTACACTCTATTTTTCTAACCTAGTGTGGGATCTTTTTGTGCGGTATTATCTCTGTTTTACTGTGTGAAGTGTTGCACAAATACTTTACACATTGCCTCTAAGTTAAGCCTGACTGTTCTGTGTCAAGCTACCAGGGGGTTGAGCACAGGTTAATTTAGGATTTGCTTCTGTTTTACCCTGACTAGGTTTGTCATTTCTGCTTGACCAGTGCTCACTCCCCAGTCAACCAGCAATCCAATTTCTAACATTGGTGGCAGCAGTGGGATAGGACTTGTGCTTGTGCAGTGCCATCCAGTGATTTGGTGTACACTACCATCCCATATCTAAGACCAATACGAGTTTTAAATTCTCGCTGACTGGCCTTTTTGCTTTTTCTGCAAATGTATTCCCACTCTACCTGACTGATTTTGTCTGTGTAAATATAAATAAAGAGAAGGGGGGGACTAGGAGCTTGTTATGGTCCAGTACCCATGCTCCTTGTGCTGAACACAAATCAAGAAAGGGGTGTAACTGTTCCAAAGTTAGGCGCAGAAAGTCACCTACAGATAGACCAAGAAAAGAGGGAAGGGGGCAGACCTAGGTGTAGAACTCACTGTCTAGAGGCAAGCGCTAGTCTTGTCTCATGATGCCCTCACACACCCCGAATGATGTCATGCTTCATCATCGGGCGGTTGCTCCTTGTCGGGCCGACGCTGCAATACCCTACGGGTCCCCCGAAGGGTCGCTTTGGCGGAGATCTTTTGTATAGGAGGCCATTAGATGAGTGCGGGTGTGTGAAAAAGAGGGTCCTCTGTGAGTGGTGAGTAGGTGCGTGACGGATAAAACTGACTAAGGGATACCAAAAGTCAGTGAAGTTTAATGTGAGGGTTCCCTTGCCAGATTAAAAGACCCCGAAGGTGTGTGAGGGCATCATGAGACAAGTCTAGCGCTTGCCTCTAGACAGTGAGTTCTACACCTAGGTCTGCCCCCTTCCTTCTTTTCTTGGTCTATCTGTAGGTGACTTTCTGCGCCTAACTTTGGAACAGTTAGCCCCCCTTTCTTGATTTGTGATTTTGTCTGTGACCTCACCTGAGAACATGGAGTTTGAGCTCGCCAACCTGGAGAGCTACACTGTGTCACAGCTCAGGGAGTTTTGCCAGGAGACGGGGTTGCCCGCTAGAAGGAGCATCAAGAAGGTGGAGTTCCAAAAGGCCTAGAGGCTATGGGCAGAGGCCCACCAGTGGCCAGTCACAACAGATGACCAGGAAGAAGAGGAGAATGAGGAAAGATCAGAGAAGGACCTACAGGAGGGTCTTGTAATGCAGCCTGTGGAAAAGGGGGTAACTTACCCATAGGAGTGGACATTTTTCCCCATGCAGGGGGCAGTGTGTGTCCAGGGGCCTGACTCTAGAGGAGACGGAGGGCAGGAGGTAGAAAAGGATGCTCAAGCTAGAGCTGGCCGGATTAGAGCTGGATAAGGTGGCAAAGAAACTGGCCATGGAGGAGAGGATTAGTTTAGAGCATTTGGCTCATGAGAGGGGGCTTGAGGAGCTGGAAATTAAGACCAGACAGTCAACGTCCAGCAGTGATGGTGGCAGCTATTCTGCCATTTCTGAAGGAGACAAAAATGCCCGCATTCCCAAGGATCTAATGCCCAGTAATGTGGTAGAGGATAACATCGACAAATGATTTTCTGCCTATGAGGTAGCCATGAGAGGGCACAAGATCCCAGAAGAGCACTGGGGTGTGGTTTGTGGGAACACATGCCTACAGTGGGGCGGGACACACTTCTTACTTTAGAGGTTGGGGACCAAACTAGGTACACTCCCATGAAAGCCATTTTGATTGCTAAGTTTGGACAGGCCCCTGAAAAGTACTGCCATAGGTTTATGGACAGTCAGAAGCTCCCTAACAAGTTATGGGTTGATTTTGTGAACTACTCCAGCAAGGCTCTGAATGGTTGGGTGAAGGGCAGTAAAGCTAATTATCACAATGTGTTGTACAAACTAATTATGAGAATATGCTGAGTATTTCTTTTCCGGAGCTGCACTAGCACCTAGTTGACAGCAGGATGACTGATCACAGGAACAGAGTGTCCAAAAACGTATATGGGGGGACTCTCACAAAGGTGGTCAGGGGTCCCACCAGAAAAAAGTGGGGGATAAAAACATATAATAATAAAGAGTTCTCCAAAGGCCCCCAGACTAATTCCCAAGGTCCCAGTCTGAAGCTAAGAAAAATAAGTTATTTGATAAGCAGACAGGGAGGCTTGTACCCCAATGCATAAAGTGCTGCAAGTATGGGCACTCCAAGAGTGACTCCAAATGTTGAAAGAGGGCACAGCCCCCCACCAGTGGGCAGACAACTGGGTTAGCGATTGGAGCACTCAGGGAGGAGGTAGACCAAGTTAACTTTGGGTAGCAGACAGAGGAATAGAATAGAATAGAAGGGTTTTTTGTATAGCGCATGGCTACCCGGAAGCATCCCAGCGCTGAAGATCACTAGGGTAGGGGCAACCCTCTAAGGAAAGAGCCAAGTTTTGAGTTGTTTGCGAAAGGCTGGATGGTTAGGTTGACTATGAAGCTGCAGTGGCAGGCTGTTCCAAAGCTTGGATGCATTATACGAGAAGCGTCTGCCTCCACTTCTGGCCTTTTTGACCCTTGGTACCACTGCAAGGTGCAACTCATCCGAGCGAAGGTTTCTGTTGGCTTTGTAGGGATGGATCAAAGATTTAATAATAGGAGGACCATTTCCTCCCAAAGATTTATGGGCAATGCACAGGGCCTTGAAGTTGATTCTTTCCTGTACTGGTAACCAGTGGAGCGTGCGTAGTGCCGGTTTTGCAGAGCTACGTTTCTGGGTTCCCGTAAGCAGTCTGGCAGCAGAGTTCTGCATGGTCTGCAATTTAGATATAACATTTTTGGGGGCACCTAGATAGAGGGCGTTGCCATAATCTATTCTTGATAGGATGAGCGCTTGTACCAAGATTCTTTTAGCTTGGTCTGGTAGCGGTAGAACTTTGCGAATCATTCTTAGCAGGCCAAAGCAGAGTTCGGTGGTTTTCCTGGCTTGAACTTTGAATGAAAGCTCTTGGTCCAACCAGACACCCAGACTTTTTATCTCTGTTTTTGGGATGGGTGCTGGGCCCATACAGGCTGGCCACATAGTGTTGGCTTTGAAGTTTAACTGGTTGGCCAAAAGCATAAGTTCGGTTTTGTCACCATTGAGCTTTAGGTGGGAAAGACTCATCCACTTAGTGACTTCCTCCAGGCAGTGGTAGAGATCCGAGAGCATATGGTTGGTTTGAGTCATAGCCACCACCAGCTGGGTATCATCGGCGTAGGTGACTATATGGATCCCAAAGGGGAGAACAATCTCCGCCAGTGGATGCATATAAACATTAAAAAGGGTTGGACTTAGAGACGAGCCCTGTGGGACTCCGCATTTGAGAGGGACCGGTTTAGACAGGGCATCACCTGAGAACACCTGGAAACACCTATCCTCCAGGAAGGATTGAAGCCAAGATAGCACCTTGCCGGAAACACCTAAGTTCCTGAGACGGTGAGCCAACGTCTGGTGGTTCACCGTGTCGAAGGCCGCGCTTAGGTCGAGGAGAATTATGGCAGCTGTGCCTCCCAGGTCAAGAATCTTCCTTGCTTCTTCCACCACCGCCAATAAGGCGGTCTCGGTGCCTTGGCATGGGTGAAAGCCCGTTTGGGAAGGATGGCGCAAGTGATTGGATTCCAGGAAGGAGGAGAGAATCTGGTTAACAATTTTCTCTGCGATTTTGCCCATTGTCGGAAGCAGCGAAATAGGGCGATAATTGCCCAGGTCTGCCGGATCCAGATTTGGCTTTTTGAGCAGGGCTTTTACCAAAGCTTTCTTCCATTCGGGAGGGACAATCCCTAATGAAAGGGATGAGTTGATCAGATTGGTCATACTGGGGGCCACTGTAGTGGCTGCCAGTTTTAAGATATTGACCGGTGCAGGGTCCAATGGTGACCCCGATTTTACCTTGGATAGAGTGGCTAAGAATGATTCCTGAGTCAGCGATGTGAAGGTCTCCAAATTGTGTTTGTTTCCATATTGGTCCACGGCCATTGAATCAGGAATGTCTTTATCTTTTTGTGGGAGAAGCTTAAGAATCTTGTGCACCTTCGTAGCAAAGAATTCTGCCAGTTCATTGCAACGGTCTCCAGACGGGTCGGGTGCAGCCGGGGGATCTGGGGCTTTAAGAAGTTTTTTTGCAATCAAGAAGGTCTCTCTGGAGGAGTTGGCTGCTCCAGAGATCTTTTCCGTGTAAAAAGAGGCTTGCGCTCTTTTTATTTCGGCCTTGTAATTTCCAATGGCTCTCCTATACTCCTGCTTCTTTGTTACAGAGAAGTCTTTCCTCCATAACCTCTCTAGACGTTTGCATAGTTGTTTTAGAGCCCGCAGTTCAGGGGAGAACCATGCAGTGTAATTGCAGCCTACTTTCTTCTTGATTCGTTTTTTAGGAAGCACTGAATTGAGTGAGTCCTCAATCCAGTGAGTGAACTTCCGATAGTCTGGAATGGGATTAGATTCCAGTTTTGGTTCAGTGTTTTCCATTGCCTGAATCCACTCTTCCAACGGGAGTTTGGACCAGTGACGGGCAAGTGTTCGGGATGAATGTGGATGCAATAGGTGACCTTAGTTTCCCTGGAGGTTATGGAGATGGTGCCAAAAGCTCATATGGCTACCAATACTTCTAAGTACAGGGAAGTGGGTCACCATCAATGGGCAATAGGTGGTGACTATGAGAGACACAGGAGCCAACATGGCTATTGTAAAGTGTTAGTTGATGTCCTCAGAGCAGGTCCTCCCTAGCACATTCCACCAAGCCATAGTCGTCAACAATCGTGAGAGCCATTTCACAGTGGCTCTTGTTCCCTTCGAGTGTGGGGGGGTCTCAGTTTCTCTGAAAGTAGCTGTGAGCCCCATCTTTCCTGTAGATTGTCTTCTAAGGAATGACCTGCAGCACACTATCTAGAGGGAGGTAGAGCTGAGGTCACACTTGGAGATGTTAGGATTGCCTGAATGGGTCTGTATGACCACAAGGTCCATGGCAGCCCAGGAAGGAAGTCAAGGGCATCTGGAGCCTGGAACAATTGCCTAGACAGCTGCCAAGAAGGAGAGGGTCAAGGGGTGCAGGAAACCAGCCCCTGAAGTTCCCACGGTTGTGCTTGATGGGGCACCTGAAGAGGATACCCGCAAGCCAACAGGAGAGGGCATTGAAACTCTGGGTGTTCTGCCTGAGCCTGCTGGTTGGCAAGTTGAGGGTGGGCCCACCAAGGAGGAATTCTGCAAAGTGCAGAAAGAGTGCCCCACTGTAGATGGCTTGAGGTGGCAAGCTGAGGCCCAGACACCAGGTAATACCTTTGGCAATCACCTAATTTATTGGAAGAATGACCTCCTATATAGCGAGCCTAAGGTTCCTGGATCTGGGGAACCCTGTATGCTGGTGGTCCACCTTGCTACTGGGTTTGGCTCATGACCTGCCCCTGGCAGGACATCGGGGGCAAGGCAAGACCTTCGCCAGTCTTGTCGCCCACTTTTATTGGCCCCAGATGAATACAGCCTCAGATGTATTCTGTAAGTCCTGTGCCACATGGCATGCAAGTGGAATATCAGAGAAAAAGCTGAAGGCTCCCCTGACCTTTGAGAGGGTAGGCATCAATGTACTGTGCCCTTGGACCCCAAGACAGCTTTAGGCAACAGGTTCATCCTGGTCTTGGTGGACCATGCCACTTGCTAAACAGAGCCCATTCCTCTGAAGTCAGTGACTGCACCTGCAGTGGTCAGGGCACTGATGGGGATTTTTACCCGCGTGGGGTCCCCAAAGAGATAGTGTCTGACAGAGGCACTAACTTCATGCCAGCGTACAGAAAGTACATCTGGGATGAATTTGGAGCAACTTATAAGTTCCCCACACCCTATCACCCCCAAACCAATAATCTTGTGTAGAGAATCAACAAGAACTTGAAGGGCATGATAATGGGCCTACCTTAGCCCATGAGGTGTAAGTGGGACATCCTCCTTCCATGTCTTTTCTTTGCCTATAGGGAGGTGTCACAAAAGGGAGTGGGTTTTAACTCCTTTGAACATTTTGTATGGCCACCCTGTTAGTGGACCTCCTAGCCTTGTGAAAGAGGGGTGTAAGCAAGCTCTACATGCTGGCCCTCTGCAACCAGAAGCACCACTTCTGGAAAAAGGCGACATGCAATTTTGAGAACAGTCAGGAGGTAATGAAACTCTAATATGACCAGAAGGCCACTCTGGAAGAGTTTCAACCTGGCCAGAAGGTGTGGGTTATGGAGCCCGTGGAGCCCAGAGCTCTCCAGGATTGCTGAGATGAAGGAGAGGAAGGTGGACGTTCACCTACTCAGTGGATCTCAAGACCCCTAGGAATACCTTAAGGGTGCTCCATGTAAACCGTCTCAAATCACACTTTGAGCGGTCCGAAATGAGAATATTCCTGGTGACAGATGAGGGAGTGGAAGAGGAGATCAAGACTCTCCATAAACTCCTGTCTGCCCAGGAACATGATAGATCAGTAGACGGTGTCAACCTCTCCCCTACTCTGACCCCAGAACAGCAGAGTGACTGTCGCCAGTTAGTGGGGCAGTTCTTCTCTCTGTTCACCCTCACCCCTGGACTCACACACCTGTGTGTCCATGACATAGACACTGGAGACAATCCACCTGTTAAAACAAGGGGGCAAATTTATCAAACTTTCACTCACAACAGCGCAGAAAGCCGCCTTGCTGCGCTTCAATGCATGAAACGGAAATGGCAGGAATGCACCGTATTTAACATTGTATTGTGCATTCTTGCTACTTCCATACACTGGTGCACAAACTGCTGCCTAGTGCCAATGCAGGTACAATTGTGCCGTGGTGCCAGGGTGCCTGCATTGAACACAGGATTGTTTTTGTGTAGGAAGGGGCCTCTTCCTGAACAAAAAAAATCCTCTGAAACATTTTCCTCTTTCTGTGTGTGCTGCAGAATGCGCACACATAGAAAGAGGAAAAGACGAGGAGAAATAAAGATATTTCTCTGTGTTGCACTTCCCCTGGGGATGCGTAGCATTTTGATGCTTTTCCAGGTCTGCCAGAAATGGAAAAGCTGGAAATGTATCTACTCCTATGTCAAGCTACGCTTATTCAGCAGTCGGGCCCAACCCCAAGTGTTCTTTCTTCTAAAAGTTTACAGTCTGTCAAAAAGTGGTTTCTGTTGCACTTTACGGGGTCCTGATTTTTTCCTTCACCTTTCCTCACACAATTTCAAGATTTGGGCAAAACTTTCAATATTCCCTTTTCTTTTTTTGTCAGGAAAGTTACCAATGATACTGGTGAGTACCAACCAGCAGCTCTACAGGTGGTGCTTACGTGAGGTACTTTCTGACTTTTCACACCATTTTTCTTTTCTGTAATTGATGTGAGGATGTGTGTGGTGGGTTGACAAACTGTAACCTTTTAGAAGAAAGAACACTTAGGGTTGGGCACGACTGCTGAATAAGCCTAGCTTGACATAGGAGTAGATATATTCAAGGAAAACCCGCCCCCTGTCTTTTGTTGATATAACATTGAAAGGCTGCAGCGTACTACATAACCAGGTCATTTGTGTATGGATTAGTGAGTGGAGGGTGACCTGGCTATTATCCCTCTGTTGCTCCAATTTTTTTGAAAACCTGGGAATGAGCCAATACCTATTGGTGGATGAATGGGAACACCCACACTCCACCCATAGAATGCCTCCCTGGGGCAGAGTAGCTCAACACAGTGATTTGCAGTGCGTTGCTCTGCATTACCTTAGATTTATCAAGCCATGGTGGGGCTACAGAAGGTGGCCTTTCGTGGCTTCATAAATCTATCTTTAGTGTAGTGTAATCCTTGTGCCCTGTTATGTGTCACAAGGGTGATGCAACACTATGACAAATGTATGCTAAGATTTACAGGTTGTCAGAAAAGATGAGGGCCAGTATCAAGGAGGAGGTCTCCAAGATGCTGCTGTTAGGGGTAATTGAGCCCTCCAACAGTCCCTGGTCCGGACCCGTGGTGCTGTTACCCAGAGCTGCCCCACCGGGCAACACCCTAGACCTAAGGTTCTGTGCGGACTACCGGTGTCTCAATTCCATCACGAAGACTGACCCACACCCCATCCCTTGAGCTGATGAGCTCATAAACAGGCTAGGCATTGACAAATTTCTCAGTACTTTTGATTTAACATCAGGGAACTGGAAGATCGCTCTGACTGAGGGGGCAAAAGAGAACGCTGCATTCTTAACCCCAGAGGGCCACTTCCAGTTTCGGGTAATGCCCTTTGGTTTGAAGAATGCCCCTGCCACTCTTCAGAGGTTGGTCTACAGGGTCCTGGCTAGGAAGGAGGCATTCTGTGCCACCTACATGGAGGATACAGCTGTCTACAGCCCCAGCTGGGAGGAACACCGGTACCACCTTCAGGAGGTGCTTCAGGCCCTGCATCAGACAGGCCTGACTCTTAAGGCCAGTTGGTGCCATATTGGGCGGGGTTCCATGGTTCATTTAGGCCACATGATGTGTGGGGGAAAAGTACAGTCCCTCCAGGCTAAGATTGAGATGTTTCTAAGTTTGAAGGTAACTTTCTAACTGGGATCAATTTGATCCTAATATTCAACCCACGCTCCATCGTGGTCATCCTCAGACCTTACCTTTGTGCTGGTCTAATGTGGTCAGTTGCTCGCAGTTGGCGCTTTGCACTTTTTTGGAGCTATTTTTTATGTAAAACGTTAAAAAAATCATATCTCCCTTATTAGATTTTTGCTGTTTTGGTGTAATTTTGTCCACTGAAGTATTCTCTATTCAGTAAATTGGAGTGAGATTTTTATTGTTTTTTGTGTTTTTGACTTTTTAAACTATTTTGGTACTTCTAAATGCTTTACACATTTTCTTAATTTATTCCTCAAGTAAGGAGGATCACGCACTCCCAGTCTCCCAAGTTTATTCCAATTGTACTCAATTAGGAGGGTGCAAAAGGGTTTCACTCTCTGATCCTTGAGTGTGAAAAACCAATATTTGAAGCGGCATTCCCCAGTTGCACTACCTCGTATCCCTGTAAAGAGGGATTGTATATAATTCATAAATGTGATACTTCATGGATCAGGTTTCAATCATTGTGTTTATTATTCAATGCAAATGTTGGGTACTCTTCATCCAATCCAACCTTAAATCATAAATCTGTTTGTCACAGTTTTAAAAAATAAAGGCATTGATTTCTCATCCCACCCTAACGCATTTCAGGCAGGTGTAGCCCTTCTTCAGGGGGTCCTAAATCTGGAAAGAAATTTATAAATGAGGTTCACAATGAATAACAGCCAAATGGCCAGGCATAGAAAATTATTATACATTAAACAATTGTGTCTAACATTTTCTACCTTGAATTGATGTCCATACCCTTATCCCTGGATGTATAAATCATGCATATATCATGTGTTATCAAGGTGACCCAGTCAACTAAAAGTGAACAAAAACCAAAAATAGTCAACTTCTGTGATGACAAATCTCTGATTCACATAACTAGTCACAATAAACATCCCACAGTGAGATTGCTGGTTAAAATGCTTGATGCACCATCGTGCTGATGCTCAAATGGACTCAACTGACCGTAAATATTGTGTTATTTCCATATGCAATCTCAAAGAAAATACTGTTAACATGCAATGTTGATAGGGATACTGTACAATAACCAGGTTGTTAGTATACGACGCTAGTTAGCATCATGTGCCATGCCGTAATGTTAAAAACGCCGAATGAAAAAGACATGTGACTCAGAATTCACGATCTCGTGATCGAGTACTCTGTTGAATTCAAATGCTACGGGTGAAAGTTTAATGCGAATTCGTGAAGCGCAGCCAATAACCGTGCATATGGGTTAACGCAAATAGTGAATCAGGTAGAACCTTGTGAAAATGCACCCGGTGTTTTTAAAAAAGGTTGATCATGCGCCGATATTGACTTATGGGACTCTTGGATCATTGAAGATGTGTCGAGATGCCTCGTCTCTTAGAGGTGTTACTGTTAGATGACCTCAGGAAAGCCAGTGGGTCAGATGAACAGGAAAGTGTGGGTTGGCAGGGGACTGAAGGTAGGCGGTAGGCCAGGAGGGGGACCCCTCTTTGACCTTGAATCTAACCCTGACCAGGTGGAGCCTGATGACTCCCACCTGGATAACTGAGATCTCCCAGAGGATACTGCAGGTGGCCTTGAGAAGGCCCCCTTTGTTCCTCCTGGGAGAGTTCAGAGTAGACAAAGGGGGTCTAGATCCTCCTCTGCAGAATCCTGTGGCTCAGGACAGTCTATACGGACCTCCATCTCTAGGAAGAGGGATAACTCTTTTGACAGGGAATACCAACTTCTTGAGCTTGAGAAAGCTAGGCTTAGGCTCAGGCAAGAGCAGTTGGCCCTGGACAAAGAGACCCTAGAAGTCCAGAAAGCTAGGAAGAAACTGGGACTTAAGTCCCATGGTGGCAGCAACAGTGTCCCTAGAGTCTGAAAGACTTCTTTTGACCATAGGAACCTGAACAAAATTGCCCCTCCCTACCATGTTGGAGGTGACATCCACAAATGGATAACTGCTTTAAAGAGGGCCTGTAAAGTTTAGAGGGTCCCTCAAGAGCAGTGGGAAGCTATCTTGTGGCGCTCCTTTGCTGACAAAGGTAGAGATAACCTTCTCACTGTTAGAAAAGAGGAAGCTGATAATTACTCAGTTGTGAAGAGTGCTCTCATTGATGGGTTTGGCTTAACCACTAAATAGTACAGGATTAAGTTCAGAGACACTCAGAAAGCACAGACGCAGGACTGGGCAGACTTTGTGGATAGTGCTATTAAGGCTCTGGAAGGTTGGTTGCTAGACAGCAAAGTGCATGACTACCAAGGTTTGTATAATTTGATTATGAGGGAGTGGATCCTTAATAATTGTCAGAACCAGCTTTTGCATCAGTACCTGGTGGACTCAGATCTGACTTCTCCCCAAGAATTGAGAAAGAGGGCAGATAAGTGGGTCAGAAACAGGGTGAAGCAGAAAAACCAGAACAATAGTGGTGACCAGAAGAAGCAAGATTCTTCTAAAACTCAAGATAAGGGTGGGGACAAGGGCAAAGACAAGAAAGATTCTCCTCAAGGGCCCCAAAAACTGTATCTGGGGGGGAGTCACAATCCAACAAGAAAGGCAAAAAGAAACCTTGGTGTTACTTTTCTAAGGTGAAAACCCATTGGACAAAGGATGCTGATTGTCCAAAAGCCAAGAAGAACACACCTACTACCACTGCCCCTAAGGCAACTGCACCCCCTAGCACTGGTATAAGTGGTGGTACAGGAAACTAGGGATTAGTAGGGTTAACCTTGGGTTCTGAGATGGGTTCTGACATAGTCAGAACTCCAGCTCAGGCTGTGTTGGTCTGTGATGGTGGCATAGACCTTGTCAACTTACTTGTCAGTCCCAGTAACCTGGGCAAGTACAGGCAACAGCCTTTAATATATGGAAAAGAGGCCATGGTCTACAGGGACACAGGTGCAAGTGTCACTATGGTGACAATATTGTATCTCCTGACCAGATCATACTTGGAAAAATGTACCAAGTGACCAATGCTAGCAATGTCAGGACTGATCATTCCTTGGCAATTGTTAATTTCAGCTGGAGAGGGGTAACTGGACCTAAAAAAGGTTGTGGTATCTTCAGACCTCCCTGTAGATTGTTTGTTGGGCAATTATTTGGAAACTTCAGCCTGGGCTGACGTAGAGCTAAGGACTCATGCAGAAATGTTGGGCTTCTCTGCAAGTGTGTTTTAACCCTGGGCATTAAAATCCGCTCCGCTCGCGGAGTTTGCAGATTTTTGGCAACTCCATGTTCCACGTAGAACGCGGAGTTACCGAAAACTCTGCGATCCGCGGCAGAGCGGAGTTTATTTCTTGTTCGTGCTTTCAAAATGCGTTTTCGCGCACGTGGTAGCGACTTACCGGGATCCCTGTGTTCACCGACGAGATTTCCTATCCGTTCGCGTACGCCACGAGATTTTGGTAGCCGGCCGCACAATCCCACGAGAGTGTGCGATCGCGATCACGTCATTCAGATGTGCCATCGGACATCCGGCGGAAGTTCCGTGAAGATCGCGTTGCCGAACACGCAGAATTTGCAATCTGAAGAAGAATATCTCTCGAACAGCATAAAACCTTCTATTAAATGATGATTTGGATGAAAAAAAAACCTCAGATTGACATTTGGCTGTACTTTTTTGTGCAAGGAGTCCTTTTTCTTTTTTTACTTTTTCTTTTAAGGGGAAGGAAGTGCCCCAGAGTCTCCAACTTCCTGTTCCTGTCCAGCAGGTTCCTCCCAGTGCTTTGTCCATGTCCTGTTCACTTTTCATTTGGATTTGGAGCTGGAAGGATCACTCTTTGTGCCTGCTGCATTATATATCATTGGATTTGAGGACTTTTGGAGCTGAGATATTTCAAGTAAGTTGGAGAATTGGTGTTGTTTGTTTGATTGGGGCATTGCAGCTACATTTTTGTGCACTTTTCATCGTTTTTTTTAAAATTTATTGTTGTAGGTGGTCTGTAGTTTCAGGAGGGGCCTAGTTGTTTTTCTTTGTATATAATTTTTCTACTAGTTTTATTTTATAAAGGAAACCTGTTGCAAAGTTCACTACATTTTCTCCAACTTTTGCAATCAATTTGCAATATTTATTTAATTCACTAGCCCAGTAGTCTGACCCAATAAATAGGCCTTTCAGCCAGTAGGCCCAGAGCTACTCATGGGTGCATGAAACAACTGTTTCTGTGGTTTCTGTTGAATTTAAACATCATTTAGGGCATGGATGGCATTGGATGGAATTGCAAAAAGTCTTTTTTTTGGGGTATTTCACTTTTTTGGTGTGTGTTAAATAAATGCAAAACACACAAGATGATGGACGGAATGCTGCACATTGGTAAACATTCACCCCAGTCACAGATCTGGGTTTAATCCATCGTTATTTTGCTTCACCACGCCACCCCAGTTCAGACATAGCCATATGCAAATCAGTCTTGACCCTGTGCCTCATGGGAACAGTCCAGACCGAACTGCCAAGCCATATCTTCCCTGGACCGGAATCAAGCATCCTAGGACCGGTTTCGGGCTATCAGCCTTCAACAGCCAGGATAGCTTGACTCCAGTGGCGCAGTGAGCATGGGACCCACGTCTGGGCATACCCTTCCCACTTAGGGCGAAATGCAAAACACACAAGATGATGGACGGAATGCTGCACATTGGCAAACATTCACCCCCAGTCACAGATCTGGGTTTAATCCATCGTTATTTTGCTTCACCACGCCACCCCAGTTCAGACATCGCCATATGCAAATCAGTCTTGACCCTGTGCCTCATGGGAACAGTCCAGACCGAACTGCCAAGCCATGTCTTCCCTGGACCGGAATCAAGCATCCTAGGACCGGTTTCGGGCTATCAGCCTTCAACAGCCAGGATAGCTTGACTTCAGTGGCGCAGTGAGCACGGGACCCACGTCTGGGCATACCCTTCCCACTTAGGGCGAAATGCAAAACACACAAGATGATGGACGGAATGCTGCACATTGGCAAACATTCACCCCCAGTCACAGATATGGGTTTAATCCATCGTTATTTTGCTTCACCACGCCACCCCAGTTCAGACATAGCCATATGCAAATCAGTCTTGACCCTGTGCCTCATGGGAACAGTCCAGACCGAACTGCCAAGCCATGTCTTCCCTGGACCGGAATCAAGCATCCTAGGACCGGTTTCGGGCTATCAGCCTTCATCAGCCAGGATAGCTTGACTCCAGTGGCGCAGTGAGCACGGGACCCACGTCTGGGCATACCCTACCCACTTAGGGCGAAATGCAAAACACACAAGATGATGGACGGAATGCTGCACATTGGCAAACATTCACCCCCAGTCACAGATCTGGGTTTAACCCTTTCGCTGCGTGCGTCGGCCAACGGCCGTCGCGGGCACTACCTCGGTAGTGCTGCGCACGTCCGTTGGCCGACGCGGCCCCGCCCGCTTAATAGAACGTTCTGCACTGGCGCAGAACGTTCGAAGCAGCTAAGCGGTTAATCCATCGTTATTTTGCTTCACCACGCCACCCCAGTTCAGACATAGCCATATGCAAATCAGTCTTGACCCTGTGCCTCATGGGAACAGTCCAGACCGAACTGCCAAGCCATGTCTTCCCTGGACCGGAATCAAGCATCCTACGACCGGTTTCAGGCTATCAGCCTTCATCAGCCAGGATAGCTTGACTCCATTGGCGCAGTGAGCACGGGACCCACGTCTGGCAATACCCTGCCCACTTAGGGCGAAATGCAAAACACACAAGATGATGGACGGAATGCTGCACATTGGCAAACATTCACCCCCAGTCACAGATCTGGGTTTAATCCATCGTTATTTTGTGTGTTAAATAAATGCCTATGTTGGATGTGTGTGTGTGGTGTGGTTGTTGTGTAACTTGCAAACCTTTTTTAGCCCTGTGGATTTTCGTTTTTTCAATGTTGCATTAAAGCTGTGTTGTTTAGCATGCCTCCTTTGTCTGGCAATATAATAGGCCTGCTTGAGTTCATTGTTTTACAGGCTTCCTGCTTGTTGTGACTGTGAGTGACCATGTGGCTGGTGGCCATTTTGTGGTGGTAGTTTAGTAGTGTGCTGCTTTTGCCATATAGGCCTGCATGTCTTTCCTTTGTTCCTCTTGGCTTATGCTTCTTGTTGTTGTGGCCTGGCCATGTAGCTGGCGGCCATTTTGTGAAGCTAGGCAGTGTGCTTTTTCCATAGGCCTGCATTGTCTGTCTTCCCTTTCTTCTTGTTGTGGGTGGCCTGGCCATGTGGCTGGCGGCCATTTTGTGAAGCCAGGCAGTGTGCTTTTGCCATAGGCCTGCATTGTCTGTCTTCCCTTTCTTGTTGTTGTGCGTGGCCTGGCCATGTGGCTGGCGGCCATTTTGTGGAGCCAGCCAGTGTGTTTTTTGCCATAGCCCTGCAAGCCTGTTGCCTAGTCTGCCAATAGGCCTTTCAGCCAGTAGGCCCAGAGCTACTCATGGGTGCATGAAACAAATGTTTCTGTGGTGTCTGTTGAATTTAAACATCATTTGGGGCATGGATGGCATTGGATTGAATTGCAAAATGTGTTTTATTTGGAGTATTTCACTTTTTTTGATGTGTGTTAAATAAATGCCTTTGTTGGAGTTGTGTGTGGTGTGGTTGTTGTGTAACTTGCAAACCTTTTTTAGCCCTGTGGATTTTCGTTTTTGCATTTTTGCATTAAAGCTGTGTTGTTTAGCAAGCATGCCTCCTTTGTCTGGCCATATAATACAGGCCTGCTTGAGTTCATTGTTTTCCAGGCCTCCTGCTTGTTGTGACTGTGAGTGACCATGTGGCTGGTGGCCATTTTGTGGTGGTAGTTTAGTAGTGTGCTGCTTTTGCCATATAGGCCTGCATTTCTTTCCTTTGTTCCTCTTGGCTTATGCTTCTTGTTGTTGTGGCCTGGCCATGTGGCTGGCGGCCATTTTGTGAAGCCAGGCAGTGTGCTTTTGCCATAGGCCTGCATTGTCTGTCTTCCCTTTCTTGTTGTTGTGGGTGGCCTGGCCATGTGGCTGGCGGGCATTTTGTGGAGCCAGCCAGTGTGCTTTTTGCCATAGGCCTGCAAGCTTGTGGCCTAGTCAGACCCCCCAGGATATAGCGGCATGGATTAGCAAATTTAGCGGCACAAATATGGAAATTGTGCGGCATTTTTGCGGCACTTTGTTTAACTCATAATCATTCATTTTCAGCTTTAAGACAATGGAAACTGTTTTAGCAGAGTATTCCACTTTGAAATAGGCAACCTGGGATATGGAACAGAGGAAGCAGCCCACAGGTGAAGGCTGCTATCCCTTGGAAATGCAATCCTCCATTTGCTTTAGTATAGGTTCTGAGAAGCCCATCAAAGATGGCCTGGTAGCATCCCGTAGGAAATGGCATTCTAGAACCTACCTTAGTGTATGCTCTGGAGGGATTGGTTTTTGTGGGAAGGTGCTTTCTTCAGAGGGCTGTTAAGCAGCACTCTGCTCTGAAGTGATATGGCACATAGCCACATTCTCAGGACGAGGCAGCTGAAACCTGACTTCAGAGCAGCCAAATGATTCCGTGTAGTCACATGTCTCCTCGGAGAATTTGAAATATCCCAATTTGCGAACAAGACAAGTGCCAGCATTGCAGCCCACTGCCCAAATTAGTAGCAAATGTGAAACGTCCGCAATGGCACATGTGCCCGACCTGTCTGGATTTAATGGTTCCTTTCTTTAAGGCAACTGGGCCTACCTTTAGATATCAAGGACCTACTTTGTAGGATAAGCACAACATTTTAAAAACAGAGGTGGGTCGGTCGGTCGCTGTGACAAAGTTCGGATCGCAAGAGGGTATAACAAGGCACAATAACAGTGATAGCAAGAAGTGTAAGTTTAAGAGGAGTTATGCCTCATTTGACCAGCAGGCCTACCCCCACCACAGCGTGAATGGCACACCTGGACAATTTAAGTCATACTCGAGCCAACGCTGCCCCCCAGAGCCGCAGAGCATGGGAAGCTCGAGAGGGACCCGCCCAGAGTTCATAGCTTTGTCTTCCTTCTCAGAAGCCTTGGCTCTGGAAATAAACACATGTCCCATTTCCACATTCCTGCTCGCTCCCCTACTCAGGTTTCGCCTCACATTCTCAGCATAGCCCATGCTCACCCCGGCTGTGTGCAAGAAATGCGGCTGTGCTTTCCTTCAAGCTCTGCGCCTAGACTCACACAGTTGTTTAAACCACATGAAAGATTCCATTAAACTGGCGATAAAGATAACACTGTGAAGACTGGAGAGCGGCAGCAGCGTTTGTGGGGTGCAAAGATTGGCTTAATTTAGGAGTTGAAGTGAAGAATTATCATAGAAATGTAAAAGTGTGCCGATTTCGCGGGCACTTTTGTAAAAATCGCGGCATTTTTACAAAAGTGCCGATTTCGCGGCAAACCGCGAAATCGCGAAATCGCGAAATCCTGGAGGGTCTGCCTAGTCTGCCAATAGGCCTTTCAGCCATTAGGCCCAGAGCTACTCATGGGTGCATGAAACAACTGTTTCTGTGGTGTCTGTTGAATTTAAACATCATTTAGGGCATGGATGGCATTGGATTGGATTGCAAAATGTTTTTTTTGGGGGGTATTTCACTTTTTTTGATGTGTGTTAAATAAATGCATTTGTTGGATGTGTGTGTGGTGTGGTTGTACTTGTGTTGTGTAACTTGCAAACCTTTTTTAGCCCTGTGGATTTTCGTTTTCGCATTTTTGCATTAAAGCTGTGTTGTTTAGCAAGCATGCCTCCTTTGTCTGGCCATATAATACAGGCCTGCTTGAGTTCATTGTTTTCCAGGCCTCCTGCTTGTTGTGACTGTGAGTGACCGTGTTGCTGGTGGCCATTGTGTGGTGGTAGTTTAGTAGTGTGCTGCTTTTGCCATATAGGCCTGCATGTCTTTCCTTTGTTCCTCTTGGCGTACTGCTTCCATCCCCTTTGCCAGCTGCAGCTCCCTGAATGACGTGATGCGCAAATTAATGCCAAACAGGTTCCACTTCCATTACATTTGTATTTTTGTTTTTGTTCTTCTTCTTTCCTATCCTTCCTGAGTGTACACAGTATACCATGAAAGCCCTTGTTGTCAAAGTCTCACAAATGGCTACACTGTTGTTATGTTTTTTTAATAACTGAGTTAATAAAATGTATTAATATAACACTAACAAGTGTGACCACCACACACTAAGTTATATATTATATTTGTTTGTTTGTTTGTACTACTAGTATTAATTGAACCACAACAACAAATGCAACATTTCACTGATGTTCTTCTGGCTTCTTTGCTTTTAGGTGCACAAAAGACTGAGGACTCAGGAGGAGGTGTCATCATCACCCGTTGTACTGCCAGACAGAAGTCCTGCTGCGCACAACATCACGTGACGTGTCACCACAGACATCTCTGTAACTTGTGCAACTGCGTCCTGCTGACATCTGAAGAAGATGGCCCCAAAGAAAGGTACCAGGTCCTCCAGTACCAAGAAAGTTGCCAGTGAGAAGAAGGAACAGAAGAAGGAAGAAATGGCACTTACCAAGACTGGTGTGCCGCCCAGGATGTTTTTTCGGAAACAAAAAATTAATCCTGCAGCAGCGGTGTCCGGGGAGCAAGCTGGGAGCAGCACCTCCGCATCAGTGGGCCCACCCCACCAACCTAGGCCCAAGCCCATGAGTGTCGCAGAGGCAGCCAGTCTAATTGCGCAAACGCCAACGAGCAGTGATGTTGAAATTGACTTATCGTTATCGCAAAGTAGTACCCAATCAACGCTGGAGGAAACTCAGCAGATAAGTGGGCAACAACAGCCACAACAACAGCCGCAACAACAGCCACAACAATAGCCGCAACCACCGCCCACAATAGTAGTTGTTCCTCCCGAAATAGGGGCAGTTCAGGAAATCGAGCTTCCTGCAGAGGAAGAAGAAGAGCAAGCCACTCTTTCAGAAGGTCCATTGTCTTCCAGATCCCCAGCAAGGAAAAGGAGGGTTAGTCCATCAACTTCTTCTTCAAGCCCCCCGTCTGATGATCTAGATGCCACTTGGAAGCCACCAGCTCAGTCTGAGAGTGAGGCACGCCACGAAACAAGGCTAGGGAAAAGGAAGGTTCCAGAAAGCCTTAGACTTATGGAGGTAGATGTAGAAGAGGAGGATGATGACGAGCCAGTCATCATGAACATCACTCCCGCCCCAGTGGAGATGGAGACCGACATTACCCCATCCCAAATTGCTGTGAGGGATGTGACATGGATACCACCAACACAGGTAACACCAACACCACCTCCAGCTTCCATATTTGCATTTGCAAAGGCCCGGCAGGGACTTACATCCAGCACAACCACCACCTCAGTAGGTAGTGGTACTGCACAGAGTCAAATTCCAGGCACACCCTCCAGTTCATCCGGCATTGCAAGTGGCACCTCCAGCAGCGCAAGAAAGTTCACCTCCCCAGTTTGGGACTTCTTTTTGGTTAGCAGTAAGGAGGAGAACATTGCTATATGCTCAATTTGTCAACAAAGTGTTAGTCGGGGTAAGCTTAGTACAATCTATGGTACCGGAGGCCAAACAACCCATCTGAAAAAACACCACATGATCCAGTGGGAGGCGCACCTTAGCGGCCAAAAAAGTAAAACTGCACCCATTGCTGTTGGTGGGGATGAAGAAGTAGAAGAAGATATGATCGCGGTGGAAGGTGAACAAGAGGGAGACATTTTCTCTGGTACACAAAGTAGCCCTGTCCCCAGCAGTGCAGTGGTACCACTACCGCCCACATCGTCATCATCCTCAGCAACATCTCAGTGGCACCATAGTAAGAGTCAGGCTGAGACATCAAGGCAACAGAGTACCGCAATGAAAAATAGTGCGTCGTTGAGCCTAACAACATCTGTGTTCAAGAAGTCACCTGCATCAGCGGCACCAGAAAGGAAAAAAATCCAGCCTACCATTGTCAGCATGCTTAGGTCGGAGGGGCAGTACGAACGCAACCACCCAACGGCACGTTTGTACAATGCGAAGCTGGCGAAAATGTTAGCGATGGACCTTCTCCCTTTTTCTTTTGTGGAAGGGGTGGGTTTTCTGGAATTTGTGACAGCCATCTGCCCAAAATGGAAGGTTCCCAGCCGGTCCTATTTCGCCAGAGTTGCTGTTCCAGCACTACATCACGTCGTGCTGGAATTGCTTGGACACGCTTTGCAGCAGAGTGCTGTTCACATTATCCACCTGACAACAGACATGTGGACCAGTTGCCAAGCCACTGATTACATGTGCATCACTGCACACTGGATCTCTTTTCTGGGGGCTAGAGAAAAGATATCTGCAGCAGGTGTTGTTGACACTGCTGAGATTTTTAATGCCACTCGTAAACATGCAACTGTAGCCATGTTCGCCATGGAGAAATCTCATACTGTTGCAAACATTTTGGAAGAGTTTAACAGCAAGGTCTTTGAATGGCTGCACCCAAGAGGGCTTAACATTGGTTTTGTTGCCATGGACAATGGCAGTGATATAGTTAAGGCCATGGGTGATGGTGGCTATTTCAGGGTCCTGTGTTTGGCGCACTGCATTAACATCATGTTCAAGACTTTCTGAAAAAAGAATACCGAGTCAGCAACTTACTGACCACCTGCAGAAGAATATGCACACATTTCAGCCATTCTTTTAAAGCCCAGAAGCAGCTGAGGATCATTCAACGTGAGCATAGAGTGCAAGTCAAAGCACTCATCCAGGAGGTGCCAACACGTTGGAACTCAACTTATTACATGCTTGAACGTATGTTTGAGCAGTACAGACCAATCAATGACTATGTCATGCAAAGACTAGGGGATGCTACTGTAAAAGGCATGACCGTTGAGATGGACCAATGGGGCCTAGTTAAATGCCTGACAGAGATGTTACTTCCTTTCGAGCTCTTCACACGTGAAGTCAGCAAGGAGGACTGTACTATGGGCAAGCTATCCCATTGTTGCACATGCTAGAGCAATTGCTGAAGGCGGTGTCTGACACGTACGCAGGTGTGGAGGAAAAAAATGAAGCATATGAGTTGGTGGAAAGCTTAGCCCTTCACTTAGCTGAAAATACAAGGGTGCGAACTAAGATTGTGTCAGACAAACATTACATTTCTGCCACAATTCTGGATCCACGGTACAAATCAGTACTGAACACTAAGGCATTAATTCCTTTTTCATAAGTGGATGTTGCCAAGTACAAAACTTGTATAGCTGAGGTAGTCAGTGACTTTGAAAAAGAATGGCTGGTAATTAAAGGCACACTACTCCAGCCCACAACAAGTACTGCAGGGCATCCGGCGTCAAGTTCAACTTCAGAGCCTGAGGGCAGTGCGTTTGTCTCACAGCAGTCACCAACACTATCAACAACAGCAAGAACAGGATCATCAGCCCCAGTAAAATCGGCACAGGATTGGTATCTACAGCAAGGGCTTGTTAGGTCCAGTGCTGATGCAAAGGGAAAAGAGGCCCAGCAAAGCGGAGCACCCCTGAGCATTGAGTGGATTGTCCAGGCCTATCTGGATGACCCAACAGAGGTCTACATTGATCAAAACCCATTGGTGGATTGGTATGGGAAAAGTCGCCTTTGGGCAGTCCTCAGCACGTCCTCAGCTTGTTAAACTATCTGGCTTGCCCTGCACAAGTGTCTCTTCTGAGCATGTTTTCAGTGTTGCTGGTGCCATTGTAACAATGAAAAGGACCAGTATCTCGCCCAAAAACGTGGAGAGGTTAACCATGATCAAAATGAATCAGCACTTTATACCACCGGATTACAAAATACGTGAATCACAGCAGGAAGATGAGGACAGCGACTTAGGTGACGGAAGTAGTGTGTTAGAGGACCTACTTCTGGTTGAACCACCAGAGTTTGAGGACGAGCTCTACTTCCCTGACAACTAGGCTTTCAACTTGTTACTTTCTTTCTTCCTTATTTACTTTTATTATTTGTGTGTGTCTCTGTCTTTCTGATTCGAATCACAACAAATCCATCACCACCATCTTCTCTTTTTATTGCCATATTGGAGTTGCAGCTGGTATGTTATGTTATGTTATCTGATATTTTTAAAGCGCGCGGCTACTCTCAGGAGTGTCCCGTCGCGAGGAACAAAGACCACATAACGGCATACAGAACATTCCCCTACAACAGAACTCAAAGCTGAAAGAGCCATGTTTTCAGATTCCTCCTGAAAGTAAGGAGGTCCAGAATCTGTCTGAGAGAGAGGGGTAGGCCATTCCACAGCCGAGAGGCCACTGTGCATTTAAGTCCACTCCTCCGAGTCCTGCTCCATCCTCCTGACTCGCCCTAAATCCATTTCCCTCAAGCCAGACATTGGATGGAGAATAGTACAAGAAATGTTGCCTCGTCGAGTCCCTCCAAAAGAAGTGGAACATGATGACTATAGCTATCCTCCTTTCCGAGCCCAGAGAGACTGCCCCTTAACTTAAGATGAGAAGGAACAGGTAATGATGGCATGCATTGGGCGCTGACTCTGAGTGATTGGTGTTTGTGTTGTTGTTGTTGTTTGTTGTGCATGAAGTGAAGTCAAAGTGTACTAGTATTTAATCTACACACTAAAAGTGACTCAAGTCAATGTTTCCCTTCTTGTTGTTTAATAACAAAATTGTACTTCTACTGCAGGCCGATCCATTGCATTTTTGAATATGGAATCTGGACTCACTTGGTACACTAGCTACAGACTGAGTTGGGCAACACCATTATGATGACCACATAGTATCTTCGCAGTTGGATCGGAGATGATTGATGGAATAACTCAGGGCGTTTCAAATCACGAAGTGGCATAAAAGGTAAACAAGTCAACAACAACCACAGCAGACCTACATGTCTGTGTAGTAGTGGTGGAGTCGAGTAGTCATGAGTGTAGTAGTGGTATGACTGACAGCCGTGCATTGATTTAGTTACTTACTTTGGAAAATGCTATGTTGCTGTATATGTGTGCTCTGTGACTGTCTGGCTCAGTCAAAATCTAAGCTAAGTGGAGTTTGGGTCGGCGCCGGGGGCCTGCTCTATCCTTTTGCTGTTGTATGTTAATGCTGGAAACATACAACAGAGTAGACATGATTTAGCCATGCCTCCTCTGAAAGTGTTTGCACTCCTCCGTAATTCATGCTTTTTTTTCCCCTTGATTTTTCAATATCCCTTTTGTTTTTCCATCTACACTTACAGGCCGGACTTTACCCTGTGCTAAACAGAGAAAAACAACTCACACACACCTACCAATCTGCATTCGCCAGGCAGGCAGTGGCACCCAAGATTGACGGACGCAGCGTCCATGAAAGAGAGGACCAAGCGGAATGCCGAGATGCAACTCCCCAAGTTGACCAGGATAACATACAGTAACTTTAGTATCATTCATCATCTTTTAAATAATTTGATTTATTTTTTCTCTCCAATCATTACGACTGTGTGTTTGTTGTTGTTGTTATTATGTTTGCTCTTTGCTTATAATTGATCCCTACAGATATTTTTTAATTTTCTTTGCTAGATTTGAAAGGAAGCCCGGTGCAACAGAACATAAAATGTATGTAATTTGGGTGTCTCTGAGGGCAGACAGGCAAGGCAAATAGCATAATAATAATTAATAATATACTGCTGCCCTGGACTGTCTACTAGTCCAGTTAGTAAGTACTACTTATCATCATTAACCATCAAGTCATCATCATGCATGCATTTCCTTTTTCTCCCTTAACAGATATATGATGGTCGTCTGGCAAGATTGTGTGTGTTCAGTTGTTGTTGTCCATGTGTAGTGTTTGTCTTTGTCAAACCTTTCCCTCAAATACCCCTTCCCAACCATTCATCAAACCATAACCCTCTTCCCCCAGGCTGTGTGATTTATATTGAGGTGTGACTAAATTAAATTTACACCAATAATTGATCACACACTTGCTGGGGCGGATGTGGTGAAAGCAACACTAATTCAATTTCACTCAAGGCATGGCGAGGATCTTCTTCTGCTTGCCAATGCCCACCCATGCTCAGTATATTTGCAAGTCAATTTTTTTTCCAATGGAACATAATCCATCATAATTAATTGCCGGCATCGATTGGATTCATCATCCCCCTCCTAAGTTACAGCACTAAAGGTTATGCTTGTGTCGAGTGACTCGAGTCAACTACAGTTTGTAACTTGTTGTACTAGGCTATCCCCGCCACCATTATGTCTTATTTTACTTCATTCTACTACTCCTTCAATAGTCTCTCTCAGGTGACTGACTGTCCCATTTTATTTTTTTGCAAATGCTACTGCCAGTGTATACTGTACTACCACCACAATCATGGCATCTTGGGAAACCAAACCATCATCACCATGCAGCCATCGCTGTGCCTAAGTTTAAACATCAATCACAGGTAAGAGAAGAAGTTTGGGGGAGGTATAATTAATAATAGAAATTAATTCATTAATTCACACACCCACACCCTTGAGTCCAGTAGTTGCAGACTGCATAGACTAGGAGGAGAGACTGACAGTACTAGTAGGACAAGTCACTCAGTGAGGGTACTGCATCTATCTGTTCGTGTGTTACAAAATTGGCAGATTATTTAAATAAAAATCTGGCTGCGGCCCTGCAGCATCAAAGGAAGGAACCGTGTGACGTAAAAGAGTAACCCCCCACAAAACATTTACATCGTATGTAAAGTTTAAGAAAAATATAATTTAATCCCCTAACAAAATAAACTAATGTAAAAAATCCCACAACACCTGACCCACCCCTCTCCCTACCCCCAACCAATGTCCAAAAAGATAAAGAGTCCAACCAATGTCCGTTAAATACAATTCAAAAATAAAATTGTCCATAAATATATAAACCCAAAATTTTCCCCAATGTAACCCAATGCCCACCCACCAAAAAAAGGAATAAAAAAGGGGCAATCCAACGGGATCTCTATCGGCGGGCTCGCAGTCTCCGGTTAATCGCCAGGACCTCCTTTACCTGCTCCTCTAGGCGCGACATTCGGAGGAGCATGCGGTGCTTGAAAGCTCGACAATTGCATCCACAGGGGGGGGCAGCAGTGCTGAATGAAGTGCAGCGGGCGGCTGCCGGACCGCGGCGCCTTACCACTCGAGGGGCCTGGCTGGGGCCTGGGGCATTGGAGGAGGCTGCAGCTGCTGCCGCCTCCTCCTCCTCCGCCAGAGCCACCAGCCTCCGATATTCATTGTGTATGGCCTCAAGTTTCCGGCGCCGGGCCATGGCTGCCAACTCCTTCCTGTCTGGTTTTGCTTTTGGTTGGGAAGGAGTAGCTATATCAAAAAAGAAAAAAGACTATTGTAACAAATACTGTTAGCAAAACAGTAACACAAAATTAATTCTACACATAGTGGCACAGTAGCACTAGCAAGCACAGTACATAACATTTGTGGTATCTATGGACTCGAGTACACCAGTTTTCTTCTTCTCTCTAAATTAAGTAACCTTGTTGTAGCCGGCATGCCAACTCAGTCAGCTTGCCCCCAAGACAAACATACTTGTGACGCAGACTCACGTTATTTTTATTTACTACTGTCTGCAGGTGGGGAATCATCTTATTTTTTCTATTATGGGTGGCACTGGCCATACTCTGTACATCAAGGCCAGGGCAACTGCTCAATTTCACTTTCACCCTGCCCTGACTACTACAACAAGGCAGATGTTATCTGATCCAAATGATCATTGCTTATATATATATGGGACGACATGAGGTACTTTGTTTTGATTGATTGTGTAACCAACCATGCAGCCGATAGGCCACCCATAGCAGGCTGACACAGTCGAAAATAAATTAACATAGGTAGTGAGTGGGCCTCGGAGGGAGGCGCTTGATAACATACATACACAAAATATATGCTGTGCTTGCAAACTACTGTGAGTCAAGGGAGTATTCTGAAAATACAACTTCTATTCTCCTTGGCTTTACTACTCTGGCGCGGTTTATTTCCTTTTACATTCTCTTCAAAGACTCTTCATCCAGTGACAGTCTCCACCTATGCTATGATGAATACCATCCAGGCATCCATCCATTCAAAGTAAACATGTCTATCATTCTTCTTAACCTCTCAACAAACCTTAGTTTGTTTCAACAACAACAAACATTTATTATTATTTTTTTAAACCACCACCCATGCGTCCTTCCTTCCTTCCTTGCCTTTGAGTTTGACCCATGAAACACCTTTCACCATCCACCCATCCTTCAACCACACATGCATCTGATTCCTATCAGCCACCTATGCATGCATCCCACATGGCACGTATCCTTCTCTGCCAGTCATATATATTACATCTCGCCCGTCCTTCCTCCTTCCATCCTTCTTTCCCTTTTTGTTCAACCCATCCATCAAGGTCATCTGCCTCTTAGTCTTCTCCATAAAAATTTCCCAGCTGAGTTGAAGTCAGATAGAAGAGACCATTAGTTACTGATGGAGCAGGATAAATGAAAATTTTTTAACCTCCTATTAATTTACGTAAATTAATTAATAAACATGTTCGTTTAAGTAAAATAACCAACAATGTATGTTACATGTGAAGGGTTAAAGGTAATACGCTATTTTGTGTGCAAATTAATCTACTTATAATTGTTGACGTGTCTAACATAATCTAATATTTGCGTAATAATAAACGCATGATTTGTGCTTTGAAAATAAAACGTGTGGTGGCAAAATAAAGCGATGGTAAGTAAGGGACGGCTTTATATGTTGCTTTTTGCTAGGTATAACCTAATTGGGGTACGTAGAAAGACGGGAGGGAAACGAAAAGGTTTATATTCTTTATTTTAACAATATTTTGTTTATCTTTGAAAATAGTGCGCTTAGGCCTGTTGAGCAGCGATATAAAATGGCTGCCATGAGCTAGAGTACGCATGTGCAAGAAGCCGTGTGGAAAAAGGAGAAAGGCTGTGAAAAAGAATGACCACGTGTTCGTGCTGAGAGCCTAGGATGGAAGTATGGTCAAGGCTATTGTGACCTTACTGAGCAAATGTGTGCCAAGATGATCAGCAAGAAGCGTGAGAAGTCAAAATGAATAAATGGACAAACGGAACTATTGAATCTAAGAAGTAACAGAAATTGATACAAATTGGACTGATCGAAACTGATGAGTAATGTCATGAACTGTGGGAAACGATGCAAGCATGGACATTCCACAAAGAACTGGTTAAGACAAGGAAGTTTGATAAAAATGTATATGGACTTGAATGAACCAATGAGAGAGAATCACGCCATAAAGAGGCAACATTTTATTTAGTAAGCGAGAATTAGGGTATAAGAAGACCTACTCCGGGAGGGTTTTTTTGGTATTAGTATTATTATTTTTCTTGATGATGATGAGCGAGCGTACTGTTAGGAGAAGAGAGAGCTGAGATTGCTGATAGATGAGTTGCGGGTGCTGAGCTGCTGCTACGGATGATCGAAGCTGCTGCTGCTATTTTCCTTAGGTATAAGATGCTGCTTTTTAAGAACCTTTTTATTCATGATAGATTTTTCATTTAGAGCTATTAGATTTTTCCAAGACAGATAGATAGATCTTTTTGAAGTTCTTGCTGTGACAAACTCTATCTTCCATCCAATAGGTATGCATTGTAATTTCAATTCATTCTTATAATGATGATAAATGTAATAATCTGAGTGATAAACTTAAACTTATGCATTGTTTCTAAAAACTTTATATAAACTTTATTATCTTTAAACGAATGACTCAGTGATTCTTTAGCTCAATAATTAAGGTAAAATGTTAAAGAGTTTATTGTGATTGAGCTGGTCTTAATCACCATCAACTGATTCCTACTAGTTGGTCCATCGACCAATGAGCGGAATACCTTAAAAGCAATGAGAAACATTATGTTGTGTTAAAAAGAGGTATCCCGTCTCCTTCCAGCGAATCGTTTTACTGTTTTTCTCCTAGGTTAAGGACGGAGGTAATCCAGGGAATAAATGAGTAAGTGAATGTATATGCGGTGTTAATGGGCCCCACCGTCATATGGATATAGTCTGTGTATTGGAGAGATAGTTGTACCTGGATGACCGAGTTATATAGGAGAAGTATTTTTATTGTTAGCGCTGGATCATTACTCAACTACTACTCCCACCGCTAATGCTTTTGCTCTAATGCTAAGTAAAGGCTGTCTTCTTTAACCGTTGTTCACAACAACTTAGTCTCTCTCAACATACAGTGTACACCCTTACAGCGACAGGCGAGTGTGTATCTATTGTCAATAAGTAAGGAATATAAGTATAACTTACCACCGCCCACCACTGCTGCTGGCTCACCCACCCCTGTGGCAGCTGCCGCATCCACTGCTCCCTCCTGGCTGACGTCGCCTGCCCCGCCGCTGGCCCCGGCACTGGTGGTCGGTGCGCCTAGAAAAAACACTACACATTTTGTAGATGCCATATACACCTCCCCCTATTTATTCTTTTTCACTAGCAAGATTGAAAAAAAAGTTAAAATACATATACATATACCACATACATCACTAGTACAAATCGGGTACTAGAGTAGAGTAGACACTAGTAGGAGTATGTCCTATCCTATCAAAAATAGTAAAATATCTAGTTGGGCGTTTTGTTGGTGGGAATTGTCGAAAAGCCTCTCAAGATTAAGAAGACTAGAAGAAGACAACCCAAAGGACTGGACTCAGTGGCTCGAGCTATTGGTGAATCTGAGTTTTAAAACCTTTTAAAAAAAAATAAAGAGTGACCAACTGGGCAAGCTTAGCTACAGACAGACTAATATAGTAGTAGTACAGAGAGTCAGAGCAGAGGCAGTAAGAGGCAGGGGTAACAACTAACAAGAATTTAGAAACAGATAGTCTAGATAGAAGAAGATTTGGTAAAAAATAGAATTAGAAAACGGAAATAATAGTTCAGAAAAAATAAGGTGCAGTAAAAGTTAGGGAAATATAATTATTAATATTAACAACTGGAGGACTTACTGGGGCCAGCAGCAGAGCCCTCGGTAGAGGTGCGGTCCTGGCCCTGGGATTGGGAGGCATCTTGTTGTCCAGCTGCTTCCGCCGACTCTGACCCCGTCTTCTTGCCCCTGGGTGCTGATCATTTAAGATATAATAAAGAAAGAGACAAACATTGATGATTAGTGTGAAACAAATAAAATATTTTAAAAAACGCTCACATTTTTTTGGGGGAAACAACAATTGCAATAAAATTGACCTATCTAATCTGATCGACTAGTAGTATCGCGGGATTCGCGGACCGTCTAGTTATTATTTATGAACACTAAACCAGTGTTCCATTCTGATTCCAGAATCCTAAGCCTAAGTACCACCTGACCTAGTCCACCTATTCCAGACGGGCCAATTGTTCACCAAGTCTGCATTTCCATTTATTTTAGTCCTCAAAATGCATAGATGGAGGACGCATGCATACATTTTTGCATACACCATATTGTTGGTTGGTTGCTGCTGACGTTCTGCTAAGCCTATTACTCACTCACTAACAAACTACAAAAGGTTCTACTAAGGACTGGAGTAAGCAGCGCTCAGCAGCACGTGACGTGACAGAGGATGCGTCATGCAGACCGCTAAAAAATTACCAACTAATACTAAGTAACTAAGTAACTAAACTACCTATCAACCCACCACTATCTTAGTGACAGGAGGACAAAGGAAGGACTAGAGTCTCTCTAGCATTACCTAACGTAAGTTCTCTAAAGTAAACTCTTACATAATCAGCCCAAGCTAGCGCAAAGTTTCAAACAAGTAAGATTAGTAGCGCCGACCACCTGTGTCTAGAAGAATAACAATCACAGAAGATTTTTAAACGTAATTTACCTGCAATGTAAGCAGCAGCATTCTTGCTATTCGGAAAAAATTATATTCGCAATAACAGTAACACAGTCTAGAGAACACACAATACTACTAGTATTGGCTACTCACCAAGCCCCACGACCTCAACACCTAGCAGGTCCAGCAGGTCCTGCTCCCGGTCCAAAATGTCTGACCACCAGTGGGTCAGCTGGTTATGGGTGCGCCGGACCCCAGAGCAGCAAAACACTGCCCGGCGCACCCTCGCCCACCGGCGGTGATGCTCCTGGGTAGCGTACCCGGAGCCAGGCCTGCCGCCAAGGTCAAGGGGAGATGGCGTTGCACAAAAAAAACAAGGGCGGCCACCTCCGCCTCGCTAAAAAGGGACCGGGCCTGCACCCCTTCCGGGCGCAGTCTGCCGCAAGGAAGGTGGCTCTTCTTGGGTGCAGGCACCTTGCCTTTGGAGCCAGTACCCTTAGCCATGGTTCTGGGGTGGGCGGGGGGCGGAAAAGAAAATTTTGCAGTAAAAAATTAAGTCAGGGGAAGAAGTAGGAGAGTAAAAAAGGAAGTAATATAAAACAGTAGAAAAAAGTTAAAAAAATGTAGTACACTTAGGGACAGAGAGGGATAGATAATAAATAAAAAAGATCAGAAAAACAGTGTAAAAAACAAAGGATTGAAAAGATTGTAGAGGGATTGAAAAACAGGCCCCAGAACCATGCAAAGAATAGGAAAACAAGATGGGCGGCGCCCATTGGCGACCACGTGGTGAAGTTCGCGCGATATTTCCCCTGAACATGTCGGGCCTGATTCACAGAACTAACTTACGTCAAAAACGTAAAGTTAGTACTTTTTGGTATTCACAGAATATACTTACTCATTTTGGTATTCACAGAATGAACTTACTCATTTCGGTATTCACAGAAGTTAGTAGTCCTAACTTTAGGACTCCTAAATGCCTTCTGTGAATACCGAAAGTCTTAAAGTTAGGATTTTTCTCAGTTTAGGAGTAGTAAAGTTAGGACTCCTAACTTTAGGAATCCTAAATGCCTTCTGTGAATACCGAAAGTCTTAAAGTTAGGATTTTTCTCAGTTTAGGAGTAGTAAAGTTAGAACTCCTAACTTTACTACTCCTAAACTGAGAAAAATCCTAACTTTAAGACTTTCGGTATTCACAGAAGGCATTTAGGAGTCCTAAAGTTAGGACTACTAACTTCTGTGAATACCGAAATGAGTAAGTTCATTCTGTGAATACCAAAATGAGTAAGTGTATTCTGTGAATACCAAAAAGTACTAACTTTACGTTTTTGACGTAAGTTAGTTCTGTGAATCAGGCCCGTCATTCGCGTTGCCGAACGTCAAAAACATCTTGTGAGCATACGCGAGCACACGCGAGCATGCAGAAAGTAGCAACTCCGCATGCTTGCGTAGCTCCATGTAACGTTGCAGAGTTTTTGTGCCGCTTCGCGTAGCCTCGCGTAGCGCGGCTACGCGAACTTCGCCCAGGGTTAGTGTGTTTGCTGTGACCAGGTCACAAGCAAAGCAACTTTCCACTGAACAGGCCCTGGATCCTGGAACAATGAACCAGGTGCCTTCCAAGAAGAGGAGCAGGAAGGGTAAGGCTGTGCCTTCCCAGACTCAGAGTGAGGATCAGTCTCTTGAGGGAGATGATCAGAGCCTCGGTGAAGGAACTGCCCCAGATAAACTGGAACCTGATCAGGTTGAGTTCTTGGGGGCAGGAGGCCCTTCCAGAGCAGGCCATGTGCACTGCTCCCATTCTGCAGAGTCCTACCTACTCTAAAACATTCATTGTCTAAACGGATGCATATGAGTTGGGGGTAGGGGATGTGTTGTCATAACTTTCTGCAGAGGGCCAGGATCAACCAGTAGCTTTTATCAGCAGAAGGTTGACCCCCAGAGAGAAACGTTGGTCAGCTATTGAGAGGGAGGCCTTTCCTGTGGTCTGGGCCCTGAAGAAGCTGAGGCCATACTTGTTTGGTACTCACTTCATTGTTCAGACATACCATAAGCCCCTCTTATGGCTTAAACAGATGAAGGGTGAAAACCCCAAACTTTTGAGGTGGTCCATTTCCCTACAGGGGATGGACTATACAGTGGAACATAGACCTGGGAGTAACCATGCCAATGCAAATGGACTTTCCAGAAATTTCCACTTCAAAATGAAGACTCAACTGGGCAAGGTTAGTCTCGTCTCCTTATGTTTGGGGGGGTTGTGTAGGAAAGTAGGATCTGCTTCATTGGTTACCCCCACTTTTCGCATGGTGCTAAGCTGTATTTTGACTAGTCTGACTGGGATCCTGCTAATCAGGACCCCAATCTATCTGCTTTCTCCCTAAACTATTGTGTTCAGTACTTAGGTACATCCTAGATTAGATACTGGGTTACCCTTATAAGTCCCTAGTATATGGTACTAAGGTAATCAGGGCATAGGTACCCCAGAGGTCTCCCATGGGCTGAAGCATGTATTATGCCACCCATTAGAGACCATTCAAAATGGAACTACAGGCCTGCCATTGCAGCCTGTGTAAGTTGGTGCTAGCACCACTTACTAAAGATATAGGTTTCCCATATCTAGGGTCACTGCACTTAAAAACCTATAAGTCACCCCTAGAGCAGGCCTTTGCAAACCTGAAGGCAGAGTGCTTGGTTCTAAGTGAGAGGGTGCCCCAGCATGAGCAGGACACCCCTGCAGCCTACGGAGTCCATTCTCCCATGTTGTCAGTGAAGCAGCCATTTACTATATAGAGGGGCACCACGCAATTATGCGATGACTATCTCGAAAATGGCTGCAACGAATCCTATCATGTTTGTATCAAACATGTTGGAATCATACCCCTACACAGTAAACGGTGTGGGAGGTATGATTCCAAGCACTGGAAGAGCCCTCCGTTAGGCTCTCAGTGTTACTGGTACCAGCCTTCTTGATCCGGAAAGCACAAAATGGTTGCTGCTGCCCAGAGACATGATTCTGCCCTCCTGCTGCTGAGCCAAGCTCGAGCAGGGGAATGCTGAACAAAAGGCATCCTGTCACAAGGAGGTGTGACCAGCTCCCAGACAAGATTTAGTGTATTGGGATGGGGTGGGTGTGCTTGCCAGCGCCACTCAGTCTGCATGAGGGGCTCATTTGATGTCCCTGTGCATAGTCCAGTTAAACCTAGACATGATTTTGCCCTCCTGCTGCTGAGCCAAGCTCGAGCAGGGGAAGGCTGAACAATAGGCATCCTGTCACAAGGAGGTGTGACCACCTCCCAGACAAGAGTTAGTGTATTGGGACGGTGTGGGTGTGCTTGCCAGCGCCACTCAGTCTGCATGAGGGGCACATTTGATGTCCATGTGCATAGTCCAGTCACCCAGTCCTTGGAGCCGTTGGCTCCCGCTCTGGCACGAAACTGGACAAAGGACATGGGAGTAACCTCCCCCTGTTTCCCCAGAATCTTCCCAACCCTTTCCCTAGGGTACTTAAGGGCTTACCTCGTGTAGGCCCCTAGATTCGTCGTGGGATAAGATTCAGATCACACACCACTGCACTTTTACCGTCTGGGCACTCTGGACTTCGCTGGACTCTGTTTGGGCCTGACTTCGCCTCCCTTCCAGTTTGCTGCATCGTCTGTGCCTATGCATTGAACAGGAACCTTCCAAGGCCTGGGAAGCATCAGAAACACCTGAAGAAATCTCCCTTAGAGTGAAGAAGTCATTCCCCTGCATTCGCAGGCACCATAACTAAGTCGACGGTCTGCAGATCCTGAGCTCCTCCGTACTCCGTGGGCTCTGCAACACAGGTTCTGGTTTTCCACAGCTCCCGAGGCCTGCCCTGCCTCTCACCAAGTTTGAGGCCAGTATCCCTCGTGGGGGTTGCAATAACCGAACCCCTGTGCACTGCGTCCAACTTGCAGTTGCAAAGGCTTGTTGGCTTCTTTGCAGGAAGATCTTCAGGCTCCAAGTAGCCCCAACCTTGAGCACCTCCAGTGACCAGAATCTTCAATCACACCACATCGTGTGCATGGTGGCCTGCATCTTTTGGTGAGCTGCTTGAGGTCCTCTCGCGACTCCAGTGCCTCTGGCCTGTGGGTCCACTTGGAGGGTCACACTTGTTTCTTTTGGGCTCACCTGATTGTTCGGGGTCTGCCCTGACTCCCTGCTTGTGGTGAGTCCCCTGGACCTTGCTTTTCCCAACGTTGTTCCTTCTTTGATTCCTCCATTGTTTGCCTTTGCCAAGGCTTGTTGGTGCTCTCGCCGGACACCGACCCTTCAGCACTCGACATCCTTCATGGGACAGCACGTGCATGGCTTCTGGTCCTCCTCAGCATCGCCTGGTCCTCACAGCTGCAGAGTCAAAGTCATCGTCATTCATCCTGCAACATCCAACATTCGAGGGCATTCGTCTTCCAAGTCTCCTGTTCACTCCTGAGTGACATAGACACTGTCCCCTCTGCTCGCAGGTACCTCTCATCAAGAATCCATCCTCGGATTCCACCAGACATTTTCTCCTCTTCCAGCAGCGGCACTTTCCTGAAGTCCTCCATTGGGTTTGACTGCGGTTTCTGACACCACTTCACACGTATGCACCCAGCTTCCCTGGTGTAGGTAACGTGGATACTATGGTATCCTCGGGTGGGGTGACTCTCCAACCTTTTGTCTTTCATGGGGTTTCTTCAGGGTCCACTGGGAAGGGTCCTTAATCTTTAGAAATCCAAACACAACTTGCACATAGAGTTGTACGGAGCATGCGGTCGTGTTTCCACACTGCACAAGCTCTCCGTGGGGTCCCTATCTACTCACCTTGGGTGGTTCCTTGGGTTCCCAGCACTTCTACGTCCTCTCGACCCTATCTTGATCCAAGTCGTGGTTCTTATACCACTTTCTTGGTATATGGTTTTGTCCCCCCCTGGGTCCACTGTGTATTTTGTGCTATTTACTGTGTTTCTTTCCTAAAGTATTGTGTGCATTGTGTTTATCTCTATATTGGAGATATTGGAAAATACTAGAGAGTATTATATAATAAATACATATTTTTATAATTACTTGGTGTGGTTCTTTTTCACTTAATCTATACTATAAGATTGCATTCTGGTAAAACAAGCTGCTTTGCACTCCTTCTGGACTAAGCCTGAAGGCTGCTCTTCACAGCGACCACTTAGAGAGCTTTCTAAGGTTGTCTAAGACATCTTAAATCATCATAAGGGTTGTCTGGACTGGTGCAAGGTGTCCACTTACATTAGTGGACATCATATAGGCCAGCTTCTCACAATGGACTGCAGTAACACAATTCTGTTGCATCACCGGGTATGAAAATCAGCCTACCTATGGTGCATTTAAAAGAGGGTTGCTGTCTCTCGTCCAGTGGAAAAGCCCTCTCTCCCTGTTTTCAATGTCAGGGAAACTTTGGAGATGTTTACACCTGACCATGCAGTCAATGGCAGCCCCGAGAATGTTCTGTCCAGGACATGAGGCGGTGAAACCAGTGGAACTGGACAAAGTTGCTCCTAGTTTTGCACCTGTTTACTGCTGATTAGAAAAGGAAGGAATTTGTCCACCTATATGCATGAAAACCTTAATCAAGGACATGTTTCTAGTATTACATCTGGATGCAAGTCATCCATTATTTGCATAAGTTAATGAATCCTTATTGTTTTAATTCAGACCACCATGACCTGAGACTGGCAAAGAGACAAAAAAAAGCAGATAGCAAACATGGCACTGACCACATACTCGCTCCAATCAGAATGGAAATGCTTTCCACATGGACATCAGTTCCAGTGGCAGAATTGCGATAAACTGGTGCTCTTAAGAGGAGGGCATCCTTTCAACAGTTTGAACATACCACATGTGAACATTTGTTATCCGATTTATAATAGGATTAGTTACTTTGGTATATTTTCCTTTTAATTACCTCAATCATACTAGTCCTGATACTTCTGTAAGGATTATTTGTGCTTTGTCAATATGATGTTCTCTGCCCTTTCCAACTCTAAGGAAAGTGAAGGGCCTGTAAGCACATTACCTGCATTTTTATTGTTTGGGTCTGTTTTGTTGCTGATACAATAACGTTTGTTTACAAACCTGTGTGGAGTCTTTTTGTGGAGTATTCATTGGGTTACTGTGAGTCTGTATGTTGCACAATTTTCTTACACATCGCCCCCTTAGTTTATCCCGACTGCTCTGTGTCAAGCTACCAGAGGGTGAGCACAGGTAATCATCTGTTGTATCTTATTTACCCTGACTAGAGTGGTGATTTCTGCCTGGCATGGGTGCATACCTCAGTCAACCAGGAGTCACATTTCTAACAGTCATCAGTTGTTCCTGACCTAAGTCTGTTTTTTTTCTAGCATTGCCATTTGTTCTTCAAGGGCCATTATTTTCTTTTTTGTCATGTCTATGTGTATTTGGAAATGCCCAGGTCCGCTCGTAGATATTTTTATTCACTAGTCATTGACTTGGTGTCTTCACAGATTGAGTCCATTGTCTTTTTAATGGAAGTGTGTTCTCTCATCAGTGTTTCAAGTGCTATATCAGCCATTTTTGTCTCTACCCAGGTTCAGCCGTACAGCGACTACTTCCATGAAGAGACGTTTGAGTGTAGCCTTGCTTCAGGGCATTGATGGCTGGGGGAGGCATGAGAGCGAGTCTAACCATATGGTTTAAGATGAAATCCCCCAAGAGGTCTCTCCCTGCAGGGCACTGACATTGCTGATGGTAGTTTGTTGTCACTGGTCTCTGCAGTCTCATCCAGGCCCAAGTGTATGATTGTGTTGTCACTCACCAGTAGGACAATGGGGGAAGGAGATTGATTCCTTCCTTATAGGGACAAGTCTCCTGTATTTTCTTTGAGGTACCCTAGTGTGTGAGGGCAAGGAGAGAGGGACTACTCTGTAGTGTGTTTGGTGGAAGTCCATGATTTCTCACAGGGTAAGTCTCCCTTCTCTTTTGATTCTTGTGTTCACTGTGGGCTCTCTTCTGGTGGGCTGTTGTTATATGTGGTTAAGTGGCCCTAAGACACATTGTCGACATTGCTAAGTTAGCATGAGTTTTGCTTGCCCTATGCTACTGCTTTTGCGCACGCCTCTGCTAAGAGTTTGTTTTCGCGAAACTTTGCCTCTGCCCTGTACATGATAACAGATTGTTTTTCACGTTCTCAGCTTTCCCTTCAATTCTGTCTGAACATAATGTGCAAGGTCGGTCAACAATGTCTCTTGTTATTCTGTTCTGGTCAGTCCCTATTACCTAGACAAAACATGTTACCAACAGCTGCAATGTGGAAGAATCGAGCTTTGATATAACGTTGTTGCATGTTTTTGAAACACACTTGAAGAAAGCCGTTCCATGGAGCTGAGCTCTACTGTTCCTATGATGTAAACCTTTGCGTTTAGGCTTTCAGGTAGGGGTCTGCTAATAATTCCTAGAGATCTTCTGTTATATAAAATAACTTCTTACTGCCAAGGGGAGGGTGATTAGGCCCAGCTATTTTGCCTTTTTCACAGTCTTTATAAAATCATGACTCTTTTTGTATTCTATGGTATTGTAACAATGCTAATGGTGTTAGCTTTATGCATTTTGCTGCTGGTCGTGGTTCGCATACTGTTTATGAATCACTATAGTCAAAATAAACATTTTGAACTTATTTAGTGACTCTGATTATTCTTATTGTGGACAAGTACATGAGAGCGAAAGATTGTCTTGTTCCCGCGAATCTGAGGTGAGTCGGGAGTGCTCATGTTCTGGGTTGTCTAAACATTCGTAGCTTCTTGATATTTGTAGGAGACCGAATGAGACACTATTGCTAGTCGGTTGGGATTTTGGGTACCAAGGTGATAGGAGGTACACCCCTATTTACTGAGGTCCTGTTTTCTTGTGCATAGTTCTGTGTATGAGCAGAATCCCTGCAACACTGTAACTGTGTCATTCCCCTGAAATCAACTTTTCATCCAGCAATTTATGGGAAGATAAACACCATCTCTGAGAGGCTGGGTTCCATTTTGAGATGAGCCTCAGGAGCGCAGTACAGTTTCCCACAGTCACCCTCAGGTCTAAGTATGGTCAGATCAGGATTTAAAAGTCAATACCACACTAATCGGCTTTCGGCGTAGTGCTCTCTATGTGGCATAAATGGGAGGTCGGTGTCCTGTTCTGGTGTGTTTTTTTCCCTGTGTGTGTCCTCCCCATGCTTTAAGTGTTGCATTGCTGGGCCCTCTGTGTCGAATTTGGGCCAAGGTATGGGGAGTCTCCAGTCCCACGCTTCGCCAGTCCCCATTTAGCCCATGCCCCAATACCTCTGTACGGGAGAGGAATGCACTAGCTTTTAGTTTGGATCAAGATGTAGTTTGTTTCTCGCACTGTATAAAATGAAGGGCGGGTCCTGCCACTAGAGGACCCACCTGATTCATGATGTTCTTCTCTGTATCAGTTTATGCCAGTGATACTGAAAGTACGGCCCGGGGTCTACATGTGGCCCTCCTGACCTTTACATGTGTCCTCTGGTCAACAGCAGCACTGGGCTGCTTTTTACCTGACTCAGCACTATGATTGAAAAGATGTTAAATAAACAATCACGCCTTTATTTAAACGTTAATTGTAGTTAAAGAAAGGAAGTAACTAGGATATCCTGCTCTGCTTAATTTTAGAAACACTTTCATTTTTAAAGTCATGTTGCAGAAAAAGTGTAAAAATATGACAAGATTTCTTCAAAAATAAAAAACATGCAGAACATTTTCCCCTTAGTACATCAGTGCATTGAGAAGTATTTTCTTTTTAAGTGATAGTTTTCAAACATAAATTCAGAAATATTCATTGTTCCCCCCACACTGAAAACAATGCCAATGGCGAACTAAGAGGCTAGTCAGTTGTTCTGTGCACTCTTTGGGTGGTTTGGATGCATAGGAAGCTGACTCTGTATTGTTATATCCCGCATAGATGCCCTAATGTAGATCCGTTCGTACATGCCCTAAAATGGACGTATTCATATTTACCCTAATATGGTCATATTCGTACTTGCCCAATTATGGTGATGGCCGCATATGCCCAATTATGGTCACAACTGTACATGTCCTATTATAGTATGATTCCTTATATAGGCATGATCTTTCACCTACATTGGTCCCAGCTAGCACACAACGAGCTCTAAGGGCTGAACGTTATCTATCCTGTGGTTTTGAATGCAGCAGGATTCTTCCAAACACATGCCCACACTGTACGCATTAATTATGCATGGCTTTCTAAGAATACACCACCAGCATAATATGTATGTACAAAGTTCACCCCTGATGTCTTCCTCATGTCCAATACAACCCATACTGAGGACCGAGACTCTTTAGGGTATAAATACACCACATCTTGCCCCAGTAAGTTAGAGGGAACCGAGACTTCCATGCTGACACACTGACCAGAGACGCTGAGGCTCCTGCATGCAGTCGCTCAAGCTGACAGTCGTCTGACACAACCTGGACGGGGTATCCAACTCGAGACCAGGACGGGGTCCCACACTCTCTCTATTCAGGTATGGGGGTTCGACTAAATCCTAGGAGGATTCTTGGCTCTTAGCTTCTAAGACCTACACAAATATGCTAGGTACACTCAGGTACATCTAGGTAGGCATCGTAAAAAAATAAATAAAAAAAAATGTAAAAATATATATATATTTTTTTTTTACACACATATGCTAGGTACACTCAGGTACATCTAGGTAGGCATCGTAGGAGTACGCACACTTTGCATAATGCTTTTATATGCATGTATGTATCCATGCTTATCGCAATATGGTAGAACTGTTCTATCCCTATGCTTTTATCGTACTGCTGATAATATATCTCTGCTATTCCCTGCTGGTCTCTGCAGCACATATATTCTACACCAGGATAACAACTGTTCAATAAATACTTATTGAAACGCCCGACTGTTTATTCTGTGTAACTCTCTGAGACAAACCGAATAAGTGAGCACGAATGACTGAGCGAAAGCTAGTACATTGTTTCCACGATTCTGAGAGAATCAGGGTTGTCATGTTCTAAGGTTGCCAGAAACTAATCTCTCCCCGATAAGAGGAGACACTAGTGGCACTGCGAGCTAGCTAATGCAAACCAGGCTAACATATATGGTGGGGGTGCACAGAGTCAGTCTGCCACCAAGCCCGCAGTATATGTTATCCAAACGCGCAGGTCCTGCAGGGGTACTATAGGAGCTACACGACATGGTGCCACCAACGTTGGTTGGGTACTTATTTAACAGTAGAATCTGAGTAGTTCAGTCATGCTATTCTCAGAGAACCTACTCACAAAGCCCCAGAGACGTCTGGAGTGGGAGGTCACAAAATCCGTCGCAGCTGAATAGTACGAAAATACTATTTATTGGCTGTTGGTTACTCAAGCTTGAAGGATATTTAGTTCCTACAATTGTGCACTTACACCTTATTTTAAGAACTCGCTAATCTCCCTTCTTCCAATTAAAAATGGTGGAAGAAACAAGCGCAACAGGGAGAGTTGCAGCAAATCTCTTCGGTTTAGAAGAAGACCCTGAAGATGCAATACAAATTGCACCAAATTTAAGAAGGGTAGTCACCATAAAACTTCTAGAACATGGCTTAAGAGCCAGGGGTGGGACAGTAATTTTCGTGATTGAGGCACACGAATCAAACAAAGCAGAGGTGTTCTATTCTTGGGTTACAATACCAGCAGCGAATCCAATAACAGATGTATTTCACTACTACCTAGAAGGTGAAACACCAACGGACTATACTCCTTTTGAGGAAGTTGAGGTCCCGCTCACTTACCAGGAGCATAATTACTGGTTTAAAGGCACCCTACCCCACGTAGGAAGAGCAAGATTAGGCCCGCTCGGAGGAGCAGGAGCCACATGGCCCATATTAGCGGCATACACACCGCATCCTGACATTAACACAATGACACAGCCAGACTTACTCGTACAACACAGAGATTTAATTAAAATCTACAGAAACCTCACACAATTTGTGATGAGGACTGTAGTGTCCTGCTGGACACGTTCTAGTGTCTCAGCAGACACTGAGTTAGTAGCCACTCCCCTATGGGAGTGGGCACACTTGCACCCCCACACGCATCCCTCACAGGCGTCACGAGTGACGTGAGCCTGTCAATAAAAGGGCCCGGGTGCACGTGCTCGTGGCCAGTTCCAGTACCCAAGCAGTATGTCTCTGTGATTCATTTGCCAGCATGTGGGCCTAGTGCCCACTACATTACATTGGCGACGAGGCGGGTCTGACCCCGCTGTGAGGCACTCCATTGTCCCTCGCGGGGAGGACGTGAGCCAGAGTATGTGGCATCCCCCGCCGTGCTGCCTCCGGACACCCATAACGGCGAAAAAAAAAATCGGGCTCGGCAACTGATGCGGCCCCCAGTGTCATCAAAGAGGGGTGAATAGAGACTGGCCATCTCCCACCACATCGGGTCCGGTAGAAATAAGAGGGGAAAAGCACTCCCCCACGAAGGACGGACCATGGCGTGGGAGCCATCCAATTCCGGTGAGAGATAGATTTCCCCCTGCTGCGCCAGCACTGAATTCACTGCCGCGCTCAGGCGGCCACCGCCGAAATCAGGAGCCCCTGTGGCCCTCACTGTGAGGCGACAAGGAGAGCTGTTTCCCCCCAGTGTCCAATCAAGAAAGTGCAGGCCGGGCATGCAGTACGCACCCCACAGCCTCCCTGCACAACCCGGCCAGCAGCGCAAAAGTGAGCCCACAGAAATAGACAGTGGCTGACTATAAAGCGGCTTCAGCCGTACCTCTTTTCCCGTCTGCAGTGCTCCAGCAGACCGCGCCCGCCTACCTGCATCCTCCACGCAGCGAAAGGAAAGGAAGACCGCACCAGGTACTCACCCTGCACCCTCTGCCTCGTTCGCAGCGACCCGCTGGGTGACCCTGCTCCCGCATGGTAGTGAAGAGTGCAGCGGCCTTGGAGAACGCCAGAGAAATTGCCGACCCTGCATCCGTCCGTGATAGGGACATCAAGGCAGCCCCGACAACACTAAGGAAAGTGTCAAGCACCACAAATCTCCAGTGGCTCAGACCTGATGCGGCCATCGGCAGAAGGATGAGAGAGGCAGCACTGCAGACAATCCAGCGTGAGGCGCCCTCCCAGCAGGTGGGCCTGAGCCTGCACAGCCCTCCTGCGCCCCTGCCACGAGCGCTACTGCAGGCCCGTGCTCCCGTCTTCAGGGGCCTGCACCATATGACGGATATCCTGCGGCAAGTGCATGAAACGCCTCCTAGTGTTGCGGTGCGGCACCGCACCCAGCGTCAACGTCTAAGAAGAAACGCCGGTCACTTAATGTGGCAGCCTGACAGGGGCTAACTTTGCGAGAACCGCCAGACACGAGCGCGGAGTGTTTTCCCCCTCAGCGTATACAAGAAACGCGTGGCCTGCTTCAGTGAAGTTAGCCGTGGCCCCCTCCGAGAAGTGCTACAGTGCCACCTAGTGACCGCTAGGCCAAAAAGCATGTTTCAAAATAAGTCGGCACACATGAGGCCAATAGAAGAAAATATAAACCCTGCAGCCCAGATCATGAGAGCAGCCTGAGAGGGCCACCTAGGTGTCAGGGACAGACAAGCTCCCGGACAGTAAAGCACACTGATGGCCCTGTGATAAGTACTTTCTCCTCACCTCTCTCAGGATCGTGGAGGTATGCTTGGAAGAGACATTACAGCCCGGTCAATGGTGCACCCCGTCCATGCAACCTACAACTAGTCGAGGGTGGCACTCCAGTTGCGATGACACTGAGCCCACACCTGCCATGGATGTCCTGAGGCTGCACAAGTCGGATGCCATAGCGCCTCCCTACGTGGAATCTACAAGCTCATGACTCTGCCCAGAACGGCTGACAACAGAGGGCCTCAAGCACAAGTAAATGCTGAAGCATGTTCTGTGAACCAAGCACGAACCCGGAGTGCAGCAATGTGTCCCCGCTTGCAGGTTGCAAACCCCCAGCAGAGAGAGCCCCCAGGAAGCCCAAGGCTGCCTAGCGATGAGAAGTCCAGCCAGAGTAATGGAACCACGGCTAGTCAAGATTCAAGCAGCAAAGCCAAAAGGCAGCAAGCTACAGCCAGAAGAGACTTTGCTGCATGCTGCAACCACCCTCGTCAGCTCACAAGAGGAACAGGAAGTGGACGCGTGTTCACAGCAAGTGCCTGCAGCCACGACAAGCTAAAGAGACTGAGCCCTGCTCCCAACACCACGGCAGAGAGTGGCCAAGGGCACTGCCAACTGTTTGAAAGTGAGAGACTCCAAGCCCCCACTAGCAAGAGGGGACGACCAACTAGAACAGCAACGTCTCAAGGGAGCTGTCCCCACTGACAGCGTAAGAAAAGACTGGTGCAGAGCGCGCACCACACGTGGCTGCCCAAACGCCACCGCTGGAGAAGAGATCGCATCACTTGCTCCTCCCGGCGTACAGGCACAACCGAAAGCAACACCACAGGCACACCAAGTGCCTGAAGAAAGCGTCCAAGAACGGGACAGAGCACACAAAGCACACGCAAAGCCAGAAGCACGCAGAAAGCCGCGCCAGTGAACCTGACTGCACAGACAAGCACCCAGGAGACGTCTCTAGACAGAAGCACTGCTGGAGTCAGCAGGGAGATCCTCCTACATCTCCACTGCAGCAACAGCGATAGAGCCCGGAAGAAGCCAAACGCAGCACATAGGACGACCCCGTCTCCACTGCACCAGCAAAGCCCGCAGCGGGCCGAAGACAACAAAGTGTCCTCCCTCACACTGCCTCAAGACTGAGTCGGCGGTGACCCAAGACAGGAAAGAGAGGAGTCGTACACCCCACGTGGCCGGCCGCCACAGCAACAGGTGCTCCAACAGCCAGCGACCGGACGTCACGTCACCCAGCAAGCAAGGAGCGCGCCGGAGCAAAGGCAGAAGCCGGCGCCATGACAGCGCCGCCTCGAGGTCCAAGCGCAACGCCCTCGAAGAAAGAAGAGAGTGACAGCCCTGTCACCCAGAAAATCGGAGGAACACAGGTGGGCTGAATAGACCAACAAAGGGAGAAGACCGAGGACTCACAGCAAGCCCAGAGCACACCCAGACACACCAGACAGCCACCAAGGCGGACCGACGTCCCTGGACACAGCCTCACGGGAGAACCAAGCACAAGCCGCAGCAAGCGCAATCCGCGTCTCTCCCCAACGCTTCCCCAGGCGACCGTCCATCCCAGAGTGTCGGCAGTCCAAGTCAACGGCATCCCTGCTCCAGGCCGCAGATGCCGTGGGTGGAGATCAGCACTGAGTGTCCCTCTTCACACCGCCTCAAGATGGAGTCGGCAGTGGCCCCCAAGTCAGGCAAGAGAAGATCTGCACACTCGCCGTGCCAAGCCGCCACCAAAGATCAATCTCAGCACGACGGAGACACCTGGCAGCTAAGTCCCTCCTCACTTTCAACTCTTCCAGCAAGTCACCACCACCTGTCATTCCGACTGACCACCGGGCTGGCCTCCGCCATCATGCCAGCCCTCAGCACAAGCGTCAAACAACATCACTCCTAGAGTACCAATGGACTGGAGTCCTCCCTGGTTGCCACACCAGCCGACAAAAGAAACCAGAGGCTACCTGGGAACATGGCACACACCTGAACCGCGGCAGCGAGTTGCAAGTCTTAACCAAGACTCATCTACCCTCGCGGGTTGTGCGTGAGACTCAGTAACGGCTCCTCGGTAGTCCTGCAGCTGCCCCCAGTGGGCACACAAGCAGCCCCCAGTGCAGTCCTCCAACAGTCCCGCAGCAACCCCGACAACGGGCCTCCCCAGGCGGGAGAGTGAGAAGAGACTTTGCCCCACCGACAGGTTATCGGTTACAGCCAGGCGGTTCCACAGAGACAATCGATCAGGCAACACCTCCAGGAACGTTCACCAGGGACTCCATCCATGTTCATGACGCAACCCACTAAATGAACTGTTAGAACCCACCACAGACCATCCCGGACGTCAGCAACGTGGAGCCAGGCAAGACAAGTCATCATTAGAGAACTGACGGTATGCAGCGGACGTCATCAAAGCCAGCGGTCGTGTCCTGAACCCCTCAGGTTAAACTACGAGTGCTCGCCGAGATGGCCCTGCAGCAGGCGGAATCACCGGCCCATGCCTGCCGTCTTCTGTCCACCGGACTCGTAAGGCTCATGGACCCTGTGGTGTTTAGGTGACTGTTTATTTCTCTCCACAGGTTGAACTAATTGTTGTTGTTGTTCTTCATTAAAGTTGGGGAGGAATGTAGTGTCATGCTGGACACATTCTAGTGTCTCAGCAGACACTGAGTTAGTAGCCACTCCCCTATGGGAGTGGGCACACTTGCACCCCCACACGCATCCCTCACAGGCGTCACGAGTGACGTGAGCCTGTCAATAAAAGGGCCCGGGTGCACGTGCTCGTGGCCAGTTCCAGTACCCAAGCAGTTTGTCTCTGTGATTCATTTGCCAGCATGTGGGCCTAGTGCCCACTACATTACAAGGACTTTAACAGTTCAGCCTGCACCAGCTGCAGCACAGGACACTCCAGTCCAAGGTACAGTTAATAAAATAACTCCACAAACATTACACGCGATAATGGGCAAAATGCCAACAAAACGAGAACAAATCCCATTCTGGATAGCTCAGAAAATAACTCAGCTTGAAGCAGTATTCCCGAATACTACAAGCAGTGATAAACACAGAATTCTAACAATCTGCTTGCCCATGGGTCTCACACCACAAGTAGAGGACTGCACCTCTTGGGGTTCAGTCTTTGCTGCCATTTATACCAGAACACATGGTATCCCATCCTTAGCCATAGTACCTGACGTATTAAAACAGATACAAAATGAGTACGGAGCAGAGCCTGCCCTTAACTTAGGGATGAAGTTGCTAAACAACTTTGAACAGGTCTCAGCCATAATACTGGCTAACATTAAGGGGGAGGCAGCTTCAGTGGCGATCCGCCAACGCCTAAGGGAGTTTGGTCCAGACGACCAACAACACGAACTACCCCAAAAAAATGAAACTGCATATGCAGAATTAGGCAGAGACAGTTTGGGTGGGAAAGCATTAAAACCACAACTGGGCAGTCCTGAAAAGGACACTACAAAGCAGACACCTACTTCTACTAAAAAGAAGTGGGAAAATAAAAAACAACAAAAGTCTAAAGACACCAGATCTCAGTCCAGAGGTAGGTTTCCTCAACAGGAGCCCTCTGAAAAGAGGTATAACCTCAGGAATAGGGATAACATTAAAAAACCTGACAGGTATCAGGATACTGATACTCGTTCCTCTCATTCCTTTCAGGGTTCATCAAGAAGCTCCGAGAGGGAAGGACGGTCAAAACACAGACAAGAGGAGCGTACAAAGTCCAGAGACACGCAACGTGCTGCGGACTACGCACCTAAAAAAGAGGATAAACAAAAATCAAAACCTCAGTTCAAAAAGAAGAAGGTAGCAGGTCTCAAGATCAGACATGCCCAGAATTCTGAGGACACAGCTTCTGAACAAGGAATGGGCTCTGACGATGCTAGACAGCGCGGCAGAAGTAACGATAGCTCGCCAGAACCTGAAGGAATTTCTGGTGACAGCGGAGTTGAGTGAGTATATCACGGTGGAAACACCTGATACTCGGGTAAGTGTCCCACATAAGTTACATGAGATAACACTCCAGATGGAGGGGGACAAGCCCAGGAAAGTTAAAGCTCTCTTTTGGAAAAATCTGTCATCTGGTTATGACATTCTATTAGCAGAACAAGACTGGCCGCCTGCATTCGTCATGGAGTGCCCTAGGGGAGAAACGATAATTTTTCCTGCATTTTCCGACCTCGTTCCCATTCACCTAAAACATGCATATATGTGCAGGAGTGGGCGGTTGCCCTAGCTCCAGCATTGTACAAAAATCATGCTGGTTGGGATGAGGAGTCAACCCACCACGTGATCCCGTTAAAAGTTTCCCCAAATGCTCAAAGGCAATACCCTATAAAGCAGGAAGCTAAAAACAAGTCAGGGAGATTCTAGACCAACTTGAATACCAGGGGGTGATAGAAAATTGCACTTCACCTATGAACAATCCTTTGTTCCCCGTAGACAAACCTGACAATACATATCATCTAGTTTTAGATTACAGACATTTAAACACTTGCACAAAGACATTTGTAGTTCAAAATGCACACAGTGCCGCATTAATGAATAACATTGTGCGGAAAAAATACAAAACAACACTTGATATCTCAAATGGATTTTTCTGCCAAAATATAGCGCCTGAAAGCAGGTATCTGACCGCATTCAGTGCGTTAGGGTCCCAGCGGCAATTCTGCCGTCTCCCCCAAGGGTATAAGAATAGCCCGGGGTTGTTTTTAGCAAGGGTAACAGAGTTACTCCAAAATTTGGATGAAGAAGCATTGTCCTATGTGGATGATATTTATCTGACGGACGATGACTTAAAGAGGCACTTGACCAGGGTGAGCACCATTATTATGGGATTCGCCTCTGAGGGCTACAAATTTAATTTCAAAAATCAAAAATTGCCCACCTCAGTGTCCTATTTTTAGGATACGAGCTGTCAAGTGAGGGAAAAGCCTGGCAGCTAACTTTTAGAAAAGTGTGCGCTGCTCCAACCTCCAAAATCATTAAAGAATTTACAATCAATTCTGGGATTCCTAAATTTTGGTCGAACATACATTTTGGATTATGCAGAAAGGGTAAAACCTTTCTACGACTTAATAAAACCTGACTTTTCAGTCAAACAATGGACACAGGAACACACAAATATCCTGCGTTCCCTACAGGAAGACATGATAGCTTCTAAACACTTACAGACACGCGTAAACGCACAGAATTTAGTGATCCGAGTCATAGTGGGTCAATGCGGGTACACTTATTTAACTTTTAATGAAGGTGAAACGGTACCAATCACATACAAATCACACCTGTATACAAATGCAGAAATGCGTTTTACTTCAACAGAAAAAATCCTGACAGCAGTGCAGACCGCTGTAGCAAGAGAAAGAGCTCTGGCTCATGGAAAACGCATAATTGTCGTGACCCCAGTACCAGCTTTAGAAGCTGTTACGAAAGCTAGCATTCCAAATGCTAAAGCCTTACATCCAAGATGGATACAATGGGCTACTTCTCTTACTTCAACGGATGTTGAATACAGATTTGATCCTAGTTTAAAAACACAGGCATTCCTGCAATACGAACAAGAATATCCTCTACCAAATGAAATATTGCCTCTCGATCAGTATGAATACATTATTTACACTGACGGTTCTGCTCAACCAGCCACAGGAAGTAAGCAAGCTTACAGCGCAGCATGTGCGATTGTTAAAGGTCGCATGCACAATGGCAAGTTCCATCCGAGTTGCACTAAAACGCAATCTCTAGGAGACTGCATGGCACAGTTGGCAGAACTCAAAGCACTTATACTGGCACTTATAAATACGGATCACGAATTCCCCACACTAATTGTGTGTGATTCCTTTTACTGTGTACAGTCGTACAATGAATATCTACATCATTGGGAACAAAACGGGTTCAAAGATGCAAAAGGTGGCACAATTAAGCATAAAATGCTATGGGAACAGGTAGTGGAGTTGAGAAACGAACTACCAAGGGCTCACATGATACATACACTGAGTCATCAGCGTGATGGCGTTCACGTTGAAGGGAATTCATTGGCTGATGAAGCCGCAAAGGAGGCTGTTTGCACAGCCGCCGTAGCTGCAGTTACTTGTTCAAAGACAAGGGTAGACGGCGAGATAATGGTAGCTGTCAATGCTTCACGCAAAGGCAGCACAGCAGTACCTAAAAAATTTCCACTCAAGTACTCCTACAAGTTAGATGCACAAAACATTCCATATGCTCAGATTCCTGGAGTGGGGGATAGAGTAGTACCAAATATGGATCGTAGGCTAGGCTTGATTTTAGCGGCACACGAGGGTTTGGGTTCTGAAGACTATGTCTTGAAATGCGACACCTGTCAGCAGATAAAAGGCTACACCGTAACACGCCCGGCGCAGACACCATTGCTGAAATCAGACAAACCTCTCGCATGTGTGTATTTGGACCACTGCGGACCCCTACAATCTGATGGGTCCAAGAAATATATCATGGTTGCAGTGGATTCCTGCTCACGATTCCTATGGGTTTGGCCTCAGCGCTCGGCTGACGCTCGAACTGTTATAAAAGATTTGCGAGTCTTTATCGGCACATACGCAGTTGGCACGTTACATTCTGACCGTGGTCCGGCGTTTAGCTCTCGGGCTTACAAAGGCCATGGAAGGAATGGGCGTAGCATTGCGGTACTCCTCTCTGTATCATCCCGAGGGAAATTCTGTTGTGGAGAGGAAAATCCGAGACTTAGATCAATCTTTAACAGCTAGGGTATTAGGCAAGGGCGGTAGATGGGTCGATCACCTTTATGGGGTACAGCGCGCGCTCAATAATCAGCCAAGAAGCTCTCTAGGAGGTGTCACTCCTTACGAGGTCCTATTTGGGACAAGAATGTGGGTACCTGATCTTGATTGTGAAGGCACAGTGGCGGATGAAAAACCATTTGATATCCATGATCGTTTGGCTGTTTTACAGGATCTAAACAAATCCAGGAGACAACAAAGTACGTGCACCAGAAACAGGCCGCCACTGAGGAAGTCAAGGCAGTAACGGCAAGACCCATCTGGATCCCGAAACTCAGGGATCTAGTCAGAGAGAAGATTGCTGACAAAAAAGAATTTGGGCCATCCTACAGAAAGCCTGTACTGGTCCTAGCAATCCACGGCACAAGAACTGTACTTCTGCCGCCTCTTGCCGGAAAAAAGGAGAAACGATTTGTCTCAATCGACTTAATCAAACCACAGTATGTGGCCGATACTAAACAGTAGGCCTCGTGGACTCCACAGTAGCAGACGGCCCTCCTCTCGCTACAATCCAAGAAGTTCAAACAGAAAGACTCATCACGTTTGAAGAGCCACCTGTACAGAATGAAGGACTAAGCAACAATGCTATGGAACTCGTTCCACTTCAACAAGAAATTCATCTTCAAAATGAAAATCAACTTAACAACCAAGTTGCAATAAGACCTAATACAGACATCTACGTCAACATGCCTCGTCAAGAGCAAAATCCGATTTCAACAAATCCCGATGCAATTCCAACAATTGATCGAACTGCTTCTGGCTATTTCATGAACTTTGATACGTTTTCACTGGATCCAAGCGAACCGGAACGACGCCAGCCAAAAAATCACTCCAACAGAAACTCATTGACTTTTTGAACTTTTTAGAAAGACTTACCTGGTGTCACCTTGGATAGAACTATGGTATATCACTGGGATTTTATTTTTCATTTTCTGGCTAGGTTTAATAATAACTTTTAGTATGCTTATTAATGGACGATACCTCCAGCCAAGCTCCACAGCCCAAAGAGTTAATTTGATTTTAAAACCACACCAGTCTTCACATCGTGAACCAAGAGACTTGTCTTCAGTGATCATTACAGCAGTTCCTACACCGGACGGTATAATATGGGACAAGATTGATTATGATATATTAGGTCCGACTGAACTTTTAAAGCTAAAACATGTATTTAAAATTTCTTTAAGTGATATCATTACCTCAAGTGCATATTCTGATGATTGGGACACTGAAACTGTAAATGCTATGATGTCTGATCTAGAAAAAACAGATGCATTTCCGAACAATGAAATGTTAGAAGGTACCTCAGACTATGATACATTGTACTGTTACCAACATTTTGGTGATCATTTCTTACACAAGTCTATCACACCTAGAAATGTATTTGAATACCACCAGAGGGAACACTGCCCAACACCTCCAAAAGGTAGTTCACAAGCATTTGCACAGAAATTCACATACTTCTCAGGGTTTAACACATCCAACCCGAAGTCATTTTATTATAAAATGGAGAAAATTGCAGCTCAGAAAATTATGTTAACAAACACCAAACATATTTACTCTGCATCCTTTTTGAACCAGTTGTCTAAACAGGGTTTCAATCTATGGAAAGACACAATAGATTCCAAATCGATCTGGGGTTCTAGGGACTGGCAAGTCCAGGGAATAGAAGCACTTTTTAGAGCATGCATCATTCCGCAGCAGATTTTATTTCCGAATGAAACTGTGCAACAGACATCCTGTCTTGGATTAGCCAAAGGCAAGGAAATGATCACACCGGGGTTTCCAACACCATCACAGATGGGTGGGGGGCAGAATTCAACTACACAAGGGGTGAGACTAGATAACATTTTCCAGTTCAACAGATCATATCCTGATTGGACAGAGTGGCTGGTTTGGCCCATTGACACAAACAAATGTCAACAGAGATTTATGAATACAACCAAAGGGTTTAGTATCCATAGGCCAGATCCACGCTATGTACAAAGACAACACCCAGGGGTAGTGACATCGTATAGTGTTGGGAAGTTGTGCCTTGATTGGCTAGAGACCTCGACACTCACAGAAGTAAAGCACCACTTGACCCTACTCACACCTGACATGGATCTTAGAGAGTTTCTACTAGGACCCTTAAACAACGTCAGAAACATTTCATATATGCAGGCCTTTATGCCTACTATAATGAAAACTGGAAAATATCCCAACAAGAGGCCGCAGAAAGAATACGAGAGATAGACCGTATTAACTTAGAAAAAGCATTGGCAGTGGTGGATAATGGGTTAACTACTTTGACCTCCAGGATTTACTCCTTAGGCAACATTGTGTCCTCGGCAATCGACATATTAGAACAAGATCTGGCCTTGTTACAACACGGGCAATCTCAACTACGTTCTATTATGATGTTAAGCTGGACGCTACAATCTTTGCGTGCAGGCTATGTACCATGGCGTTTTATAAACACCACGTCTCTGTTTTCAGAATACAATCTAACTGATAAACAGACAGAAATGGCACAAAGGGGAGCCAAATATACAATGCTGCGTATTGAGAAACTGGAAAGGTTACCATTCACTGTAGCCGAATCACCATCAACAGAATGGCTAATTCATGGCCAAATCACTCTGCCGGTCACTACATTTCAGTTTCAATATTGCCTTGAGCAAAGGCAGGCAGGCAAATATGTGAAAATGGGTAAGGGATACATCAAGGAAACTTGGGAGTTACCATATAGATACCGATGCCGGAATGGGGATCGAGAAGTGTATCTGAGTGGTACAAACTGCAAGAACGCTTTGAGCAGTTCTCTCATGTGTCAGGATATTTCTCTACACGGAGCCTGCAATGGTTCAGTGGCGAACTTATCTTGTCACATGTCAGGGACCCCAGCAGCCATGATCACGCCGGTTTTCCAGCTGAATGGGAGTTACTTAATGCTAAATGATCAAGGTTGTAGTGGGATGCTTCCGGGCGTCGCATATCTAGTAACTGTTAATTCCAGGGTTACTTGCTGTATGCAAGTATTGTTTCCGCCACTGAACACAGTCAGGGAGGCGCCGCTATGGCCTTCGCTGAATGTTTCTTTTATACAGTTTGATACTCTGAGCAGATTGAAAGCCATGCTTTTACAGCAACCCGTGCCCTTAACCTCCACTCGAGAAACCTATGAACTTCAAGTTGCAAGGACCTCGACTGAGATACAGGCACTCATACGTACAAACTGCCCCGTTCATTTCGCAGAAATGGTGGGACATATCTTCAATATGTCTGATACGAGCGGAATTGTACACCTATTTAACACCATAGGGTCCAGACTGTTAAGCACCTTTCAGACAGTCCTCGGAGTAATCCCAAATTTTATACACTCCGTATTGGGAAGCGTATTTGGAGGATTCCCGTTCATCCTGTTCCTAATTGCAGGAATCCTGATTGTCATATTGCTGTTACGCAATGGACGGCCCACTTCCCGAGGGAGAACTCAATGCCTCCTGGTTCCTATCATTTAGACCAGTCTGGATAGACTGCATCTTACCTGTGCTTCGATGCCTGTTCTGCGAGGAAGAATGCACGTTGGATCTCTGTCTAATGTTTCCATCGGATGCGCCTCCAGACACGGATGCAATACTGGACCCCATAAAGGCCCATGCTCTGCGCTGTCCTCCACGGCTTCCGATTCTGATGAATGCATTACTGGAGAATCCACAGGTGCAGTTTGCTCCTGCTGGGTTAGGTGACTCCTCCACAGGCACCCAGGTTACAACTGCCGCACAAGCTGCCGCAGCACCGACTGTTGGCAGTACTACATTCCATCTATGTGCGATTGACGTTCCCTGTGAGGCGTTGGATTTGTCATCTACACCGTGTGACATCAATAATATTAAGCTTCCCAGCCAGGACGCGTAGTCTTGAATTGGCTCATCGTGTCCTGGGAAAGAATTCGGCTTCTTCACTCGTTTCAAAATAAACGATCTAAATTTGGAACATTTTCTTACATTGACACTTTCGCTTGAGAAAAGCGTGGCCTTCTCCTGCTTATGGTAATACAACTTCTATAGAGAGACGATATTGACTTTTAAGTGGCAACTAGAAAAAGCTGAATTTAAACATTTTTTTTTTAAGCACCAAAAAATTTTAAACGATTTTTTAGAACCATGTTTTTACTTGCTTTTAAAAATATTTTTTAATTGTCCAGATTTTAAGTATGGTCATTTATTATCCAGTTATTATCCCGCATAGATGCCCTAATGTAGATCCGTTCGTACATGCCCTAAAATGGACGTATTCATATTTACCCTAATATGGTCATATTCGTACTTGCCCAATTATGGTCATTGCCGCATATGCCCAATTATGGTCACAACTGTACATGTCCTATTATAGTATGATTCCTTATATAGGCATGATCTTTCACCTACATTGGTCCCAGCTAGCACACAACGAGCTCTAAGGGCTGAACGTTATCTATCCTGTGGTTTTGAATGCAGCAGGATTCTTCCAAACACAGGCCCACACTGTACTCATTAATTATGCATGGCTTTCTAAGAATACACCACCGGCATAATATGTATGTACAAAGTTCACCCCTGACGTCTTCCTCATGTCCAATACAACCCATACTGAGGACCGAGACTCTTTAGGGTATAAATACACCACATCTTGCCCCGGTAAGTTAGAGGGAACCGAGACTTCCATGCTGACACACTGACCAGAGACGCTGAGGCTCCTGCATGCAGTCGCTCAAGCTGACAGTCGTCTGACACAACCCGGACGGGGTGTCCAACTCGAGACCAGGACGGGGTCCCACACTCTCTCTATTCAGGTATGGGGGTTCAACTAAATCCTAGGAGGATTCTTGGCTCTTAGCTTCTAAGACCTACACACATATGCTAGGTACACTCAGGTACATCTAGGTAGGCATCGTAGGAGTACGCACACTTTGCATAATGCTTTTATATTCATGTATGTATCCATGATTATCGCAATATGGTAGAACTGTTCTATCCCTTTGCTTTTATCGTACTGCTGATAATATATCTCTGCTATTGCCTGCTGGTCTCTGCAGCACATATATTCTACACCAGGATAACAACTGTTCAATAAATACTTATTGAAATGCCTGACTGTTTATTCTGTGTAACTCTCTGAGACAAACCGAATAAGTGAGCACGAATGACTGAGCGAAAGGTAGTACATTGTTTCCACGATTCTGAGAGAATCAGGGTTGTCATGTTCTAAGGTTGCCAGAAACTAATCTCTCCCCGATAGGAGGAGACACTAGTGGCACTGCGAGCTAGCTAATGCAAACCAGGCTAACATATACGGTGGGGGTGCACAGAGTCAGTCTGCCACCAAGCCCGCAGTATATGTTATCCAAACGCGCAGGTCCTGCAGGGGTACTACAGGAGCTACACGACAGTATATGCTATATCAAAAAGAGATAAAGTGTGCACAGAGTCCAGTAAGTACCCAAAGGTATAGCAGAGGATAAAGTAGATAATACCTTACTCTCAATTTAGTAGTAGCTGGGCTGAGTAGTTAGGTTTATCAGAGGATAGTGTGAATGCATTTGTTGCACACACTAATACAAAGCAGGAACACTCTCAGTGACTACCTCCAGGCCAATGTTTGCAAAAATATTACATTAGTTACTTTTATTTTAGGAACCAAGTGGAACTCGGTTACAGATGAGTAGACTTCTCTGAAATGCAAAACGTTCACTGTACAGTTGGCAAATGTTTGCATGGGCATAAAAATACATTACAGGTGCATGAAATACTTTTCAATGTCAAAGAGATACTTTGTACGGTTCTTAGAATCTCTACTTAGTGCAATACAGATAAAAATCAATGCAATCCTATGGGAGGAAAGACAGGTAAGTACTTTTCTGGTAAGCACTTGACTTATAAGTTCAGTCTTCAGGAGGTTTGGCCAACACAGGGCAAGGGTTGGACCAAGGTAGGTATTGTCACCACCAGTGGCACTGGGGCGGCTGGGTGCAGCGGTCTCTAGGCCCAATGTTAGCCTATGGAAGTTGGGGGCAGCTCGAAGAGGCACCAGTTGCAGATAAGTACCCGAGGTTCAGGGCCACAGGCCTTGGGGGTTGAGGTCAGCACTGAAGGGCCCACCAAGTAGCACTGAGTCTGCACCACCAGCAGCACAGGGGCGGCCGGGTGCAGAGTGCACAGGAGGCAACGGGTGCCCTGTAGAAATCAATGTAGATTCTCAGTTGGAGAAAAAGGCTGCCAGCTCTTTCCGTAAGGCTGGCTGGAAGAATCCAATGACTGGAGAGGTGAGTTGGATAGTGGGGGGATGCCAGGACACCATCAGTTGGGCAGTTCAAAGCCTGGGGGCTGTGGGTGCAGGGGTGTCTTTAGGCGTCAGCTTTCTCTCACCAGATCCTGTTTCTGGACAAAACCAGTGCCCATGGGAGAAACGAGCCTTTTTTGAAGGCAGCTCAGGTCTCTGGGGTTCTTGGAGGTTGCTGGCTGCGGGACATGCCTGTTTCTGCAAGTAGGGTCCTTGAAGTGGGAGACAGGCCGGTAGGGCTGGGGCCAAGTCAGTTACAAGCTTCCTCCTTCGCTGCTGCACAGCTCTTCGGTCCTTCTTCTTCTTCGGTCTTTGAATCTGAGGTACATTGTTCAGGGAAACCCTTACATACTAAATTTATGGGCGTTACTGAGGTTGGGGCAGTAGCCAATGGCTACTGTCCCCTAGGTTGGCTACTTCCTTTGGGTGCCCCCTCCCTTTGGGGAGAGGGGCACATCCCTATTCTTATTGGGCCTAATTCTTCAAACCAAGATGGAGAATTTTGAAGAAAGGGATTCACCTCAGCTCCTGGTCACCCTAGGGTTGTGCCAGGTCAAGGTGGACACTCCTACTCTGCTTATTAATTTTCCCACCTGTCCAGCTGCCAAAAAGTGGGGCGAGGACAAGCGAGGTAGGCATCTCCACTAGTTGGAGCTTCCCAAATCAGCATAACACAAGGGTAGAGCCTTTGAGGCATACCACCAAGTGCTGCTGTTCCTGCCAGGGGGAGGTAAGAAGCACCTCCACCTACAGCAGGCTTTGTTTCTCACCACCAAGAACAAAAAGGCTCTCATCCCATGAGGTCAGAAACCGATCGGGTGGTGGCTGGCTGGCAGGAACCAGTCAGAAGTTGGTCGCTTTTCAGGGGCAATTTCAAAGATGCCCTCTGAGTGCATTTTATAATAACTCCATCACTGGCATCAGTGTAGGTTTATTATGCTGAGATGTTTGATACCAAACTTCTCAGTGTTCAGTATAGCCATCATGGAGCTGTGGAGTTTGTGTTGACAAACTCCCAGCCCATGTACTCAAAATGGCTTTACTGCCCTTACGGTGCCCAAGAATGGACTTAGACACTGTAGGGGAATATTTCTCATGCAGCTCTGCCCTCACCTGTGGTATAGTGTACCCTGCCTTAGGACTGTAAGGCCTGCCAGACGTGTGACTTACCTATGCCACAGGCAGTGGTGTGTAGGCATGGCACCCCTTCCTCTTTTTAGTTTAGCTACACTACATAACATAGCTTGTGATGTCAGGGTGTATAGTTTTGGTGTTGGGTTCTTTATGGTGGCACAAAACATACTACATCCATAAAGGACCCTCTCTGGTTACCAGGCCCTTGGTACCACTGGTACCTATTGCATGAGACTTATAAGTGGACAAGAGATGTGCCAATTGTGGGGGCAATGGTACCGTTTTGGGAAAGAAAACATGCCCTGGGAACCTGATTGGCAGGGACCCAGGGCACACTCAGTCAAAGTGCATCAGAAATCTGGCAAAAAGTGTGGAGTAGGGGTTACTGCAACAGAAACCAACTTTCCTACAGGTGCCCATTATACATGAACAACATTATAGTTTATTAAATCAAACACAGAAGAAGGTTTTGTACAGTGCAGTTCCTGAAGTCATGCATTTTGAGATGCTCTTATATGCAACAGTGAAGAAAAACGAGGGAAAGTGAAATAAAACAATTGCCTAGGATCACACAATTTGGTAGAGTGGAAAGCCGGGAGTAATCACAGGTTTTCTTATTTCACATTCAGACACTAAATGTATATGCTTTGCTTCCCCTGCATGTACCATACTGCCACCCCCTTCCCAAAAAAGCCCCTTTCATGACTGCTACCATATTAACATCAATGGGCCCTCGGTCACATCACAAACTAAACTTTGTGGTCCTTGGAAAAATGTTTGTGAGTAACCATGGTCTATGCCTTCCCGCGTCCCGCTCCTGTGCTTGTAATGTGAGCTGTCTCACTCCATTGTGCTCAACTCTTGATTAGGGCTTAACATTATATGCTGGGGGTCCTGCTACTCGAGCACTGCTGTTTGAGGGAAAGTGGTGTACCTGTTTTCAACTTTGGCTTGGGCCAGGTAGTCGAGTACTGCCTCAGCGTATGTTGACATTGTGCATCACACCATATTTGAACAAGGGCGGGTCCCTGCACTAATACCCCTCCTGCCCTCCTTGTTTGACTCTGAATCAGCCCCTGTCATCCCGGGCCTCACTGTTGTGCTGGCGACTGCGGCTGTCTGTGTGTTCTCTCCTGTACTGTCTCTCCTCCCTGGCCCCAACAGCGGGGGACTACTGTTGGCAAGCGGGGGCACAGTAAGCCGGTCTGTCCCATGTGAGGCCTGAGACCATGGAACCTGGAGTCTGCCTACGCAGGACCCTGC
>CAWUFW010009629.1:600000-768003 GCA_963921515.1 Calotriton arnoldi | reverse complement strand
GGGGTGGTGGAGTGGCTAAAGAATGATGATGGATTAAACCCAGATCAGTTGACTGGGGGTGAGTGTTTGATTAGCTCAAGCGCTCCGTCCATCATCCCCTTTGGTATCGCTTTGTTCGCCCTAAGTTGGCAGGGTATGCCCAGACGTGGGTCCCTTGCTCACTTTGCCACTGGATTCAAGCTAGCCTGGCTGATGACGGCTGAATAGCCAGAAACCGGTCCCAGGATGCTTGTTTCCGGTCCAGGGAAGACATGGCTTGGCAGTTCGGGCTGGACTGTTCCCATGAGGCACAGGGTCAGACTGATTTGCATATGGCCATGTCTGAACTGGGGTGGTGGAGTGAGCTAAAGAATGATGATGGATTAAACCCAGATCAGTTGACTGGGGGTGAGTGTTTGATTAGCTCAAGCGCTCCGTCCATCATCCCCTTTGGTATCGCTTTGTTCGCCCTAAGTTGGCAGGGTATGCCCAGACGTGGGTCCTTGCTCACTTTGCCACTGGATTCAAACTAGCCTGGCTGATGACGGCTGAATAGCCAGAAACCGGTCCCAGGATGCTTGTTTCCGGTCCAGGGAAGACATGGCTTGGCAGTTCGGGCTGGACTGTTCCCATGAGGCACAGGGTCAGACTGATTTGCATATGGCCATGTCTGAACTGGGGTGGTGGAGTGAGCTAAAGAATGATGATGGATTAAACCCAGATCAGTTGACTGGGGGTGAGTGTTTGATTAGCTCAAGCGCTCCGTCCATCATCCCCTTTGGTATCGCTTTGTTCGCCCTAAGTTGGCAGGGTATGCCCAGACGTGGGTCCCTTGCTCACTTTGCCACTGGATTCAAGCTAGCCTGGCTGATGACGGCTGAATAGCCAGAAACCGGTCCCAGGATGCTTGTTTCCGGTCCAGGGAAGACATGGCTTGGCAGTTCGGGCTGGACTGTTCCCATGAGGCACAGGGTCAGACTGATTTGCATATGGCCATGTCTGAACTGGGGTGGTGGAGTGAGCTAAAGAATGATGATGGATTAAACCCAGATCAGTTGACTGGGGGTGAGTGTTTGATTAGCTCAAGCGCTCCGTCCATCATCCCCTTTGGTATCGTTATATGATGATCAACATTGAAATCACTGTGTATGGTGAAATTCAATAGAATCTGAAAACAGCAAAAAAGGGAAACTGAATATGTTATGTAATTCTAAAATTATGTTGTGTTCTTAAAACTAAAATATTATATGCAATAACAGTTTTTTTTCTTCTTTTTTACAGAAATAATACTAAAGTTTGAAAATATTTTAAATGTAGTTTACAATGAAACAACTGTAAAATAGTTTCAATGAGTTTGATATCTACTTCAATAAAGAAGGTAAGATGAAATAATGTAATAACCATAATAATATGAAGTCACTTTTATTGTAGTCATTCATTTTTTTCAAACTCACTCCTCCAATCACCTCGGCACTACCCATGCACTCCTTCAATCACTCAAGCATTACCCATGCACTTACAAAATCACCCAGGCATTACTAATGCACTCCTCCAATCACCCAGGCAGTACCTTTGGTCTCATGCACTAATCCAATCACCCGGGCACTGCCCATGCACTTCTCCAATTACCGAGTTAGTACCCATGCACTCATGCAATGACTCAGCCACTACCTATGCACTTATAAAATCACCATGCACTACACTTGCACTCTTCCAATCACCCAGGCATTACCCATGCACTCTTCCAATCACCCAGACACTACCCCTACACTCATGGAATCACTCAGGCATTACTGTTGCACTCATGCATTCACCCAGGCACTACTCATGCTCTCATCTATTCACTCAGGCACTATTGCTGCACTCATCCATTCCCTCTAACACAACCCATGCATTCATATATGTACTCAGATACTACTCTTATGCTGCTACAATCACCCAGGCACCACCCCTGCAGTCCTTCAATCCCTCAGGCACTACCCATGCACTCCTCCAATCATCTAGGTACTACCCTTGCACTTATACAATCAACCAGGCACTACTCATGCTCTCATATATTCACTCATGCACTACCCATGCACTCCTCCAATTACTCAGACACAACTCCTGCACTCATGCAATCACGCAGGTACTACCCATGCACTTCTTCAAACATCCAGTCACTACCCCTGCACTCATGCAATCACTCAAGCACTACTGTTGCACTAATCCATACACCCAGACACTACCCATGTACTCATCCATGCACTCAGGCACTACTCATACACTCGTCCAATCACCCAGACAGTATTGCTGCACTTCCTCAATCAACCAGACACTATCACTACACTCATGCAACCACACAAACTCTACCCATGCACTCCTCCAATAATCCAGGCACTACCCATACACTCAATGCACTCAGGTACTACCCCCTACACTCATGCAATCACACAAGCACTACCCATGCTCTCCTCAAATAATCCAGACACTACCCATGCACTCATTCTTCCCCTCAGGCACTACCCATGCACTTATGCAATCACCCAGACACTACCCATGCACTTGTTCAATCACCCAGGCACCACGCATGCACGCATCCATGCACTCTGGCACTACTTATGAACTCATGCAATCACCCAGCCACTACTCATGCACTGATTCGTCCACTCATTCAATGACCCATGCATTATTGCTGCACTCATTAATTTACTCAGACAATACTCATACACTCATACAATGATTCATATATTACAGTTGCAGCAATTCATACAACACATACAAGTTTGTACATTTTTAACCAAATAGGCGGTTCTAAAAAGAACTATTTTTTCTTTTTGAATTGTTTTGTGTTTTTTTAACTATTTTATGTATTTTTGGGTGGTTTTTTAAAAAAAGGAAAAAACAACAGAATGAACTGTGAAAACTTTGCATTAGCATTGCAAAAAAAAATTAACAGCGGTGATTTCTTGCTGCAGAAACAACAGCGTCAACAGATTGTTCTCCGTAGCACAGTACTTTCTTACACTTAATACAGCGCTGTTCAAGTGTAGCAAACTCAGGACGAATGTCGGGTCCAAGACTTAATGCAGATGAACCTGCGGAGATGCTAGGCCCAGCAACCTGATCATCTTGCTGTGATACTTCGCTTCGCGACGATGTTGTTTGCGCGCAAGATGACGTGGGTGTATGGTCTGTAGGTGTTTCATCATAGATGAAGTCCCATATGAGTATTTTCTCTCGGAGCCCCGAGATAGCACCCTTGACACAAGGTGCAGGTCACCTTGTGGGCGTTCACCTTTTTTTCACCAGCCGGTATTGAAAAAAACACCCACACGATACTCTCCTTGCGCTGTTTCACTGGTTCCTCCAAATCTTCCTCTTCTGTAGGAATGTCCACTGGTGGAATGGAAGAAGCCATTTTACAGTTGTTTCAAAAAAACACCAAAAACTGCAATAAATAGCACAGAAAACACAAGAGCTGTGTCTCCTGAAGATGTCCTTGGAAGAATGAAAAATTTGGGTGGGGTCCTGCAAGTTCTAGAATAAAAAGCTTCTTAACCAATAAAATGCTTTATTTTCAATACACATGGGAATCGTGCACCCAGCGCGCAACCGCGCGCACCCAGCGCCATTCCCGAAAAATATATTTAACAATAATATATCTTTATTCCAATAACAAATATATGATATTTACAATTATCTTAAATAATGTCTCGGTATAATATATATAATAAAGTTATATACATATACTTTTAAAACTTAAAGATTTGCAATGGTTTCGTGCACCCAGCGCAACCCCCGGAACTACGTACGTGACGTTACGCGGGGCCAAGATCCGCGCACCCATCGCATACCAAACGCGCATCCTACACGACTTAACCAATATGGCGGCAAAACTCTTGAATTCGCGCACCCATCGAGACAGGTACACGATCGGTACATGAATCTACATTTAAAAAAAAAAAAGTATATTTATATTTTAGAAAAGAGAAAACATTATATTATTTTTATAACAATTAAAAAACAAAAAAAGAAACCTTTGAAATTCACAGAAAAAAACAGAGGTTTTATGGACGTTATAGTTAGAAATTAGCATTTAAAAACCTTTGAAATTCACTGAAAAAACCATAGGTTTCAGGGACGTTATAGTTAGAAATTAGCATTTAAAAAACCTTTGAAATTCACTGAAAAAACCATAGATTTCAGGGACGTTATAGTTAGAAATGAGCATTTAAAAAACCTTAGAAATTCACTGAAAAAACCACAGGTTTCAGGGACGTTATAGTTAGTTGGACATTTCACTTGTACAAAACCAGAGAAATTTGACCGTTATAGTTAGTTGAGCTAACTATAACTCCCGCCTCGCAATGCACTGCTGATGACGTCACATATTACATCACTCATGACATGGTCAGTGACATCACTGATGACATCACTGATGACATCTCAAATGACATCACTGATGACATCACTCATGACATCATCCACGTGATAATCTGATGCACCTCCTCACACCCTAATATAACCTTTGATACACCCACTCTAAAATGCAGACTACCATTTTTGAAACCAAAGACACACCAATACCAGTTACTACATACCCACTCACTCATTCCTAGGTCTACACACACATCTACTCATTCACCCATACAGTCACTTGTACATGCAGTCACTCATCAATACAGCACTATCATATGCACTCATACACCTATACAGACACTCACACACCGCCACTCACCATAGAGTTACCAACACACATAGTCAGTCATGCAAAGAATCAATCACGCTCCCATTTACTCACCGACATAATTATACACACACCACCTCACTTATTCATACAGATACTAACATATACTTACTCTCTTATACCATCACTGACACAAGCACACACTCATCCATACAGGCACTTTCACAATCACTCACTCTCACATGTAGTCATTTATATACTCCAACACTCACATATACTGCCTTTCACATATGTAGTTACTCACACATGTACCACTGAGACATCTAAACACTCACAAACACACCCATACTTACACTTGCGCACCCATACAGCCCTTCACAGACACACTCTTGAACCCATACACCCAGTGAATCACCCACTCACACATCTATGCACAGAGTCACACATCCCCCACCCACCCACACATACACTCAGGCACCCATACAGATACTCAGACAACCAAACAATAACCCATATAGACACTCATGTAGCTACTCACCAACCCATGCAGCTGCTTACACACCAACAGACAGACTGATACAGACATTCACACAGTATAGACACTAACTCATGCATTCAGTAAGACACGTTTCATCACTCACTTATACAGTCAGTCACGCACCTACTAAATCATCCATACAGACACTCATACACCCACTCATTCTTCAATACACCTTGGCATATATATATATATATAAAACATATTTAAACTTTACAGAAACACACAGTCACTGGATGATGTCATCAGTGATGTCATTTGAGATGTCATCAGTGATGTCCTCAGTGATATCACTGACCATGTCATGAGTGATGTAATATGTGACGTCATCAGCAGTGCATTGCGGGTGCGCGAGTTATAGTTAGCTTAACTAATTATAACGGCTGAATTTCTCTGGTTTTGTACGAGTGAAATGTCCAACTAACTATAACGTCCCTGAAACCTGTGGTTTTTTCAGTGAATTTCAAAGGTTTTTTAAATGCTAATTTCTAACTATAATGTCCCTGAAACCTATGGTTTTTTCAGTGAATTATATATATATATATATATATATATATATCTCAAAACTAACAAAAGTCACTGCGCTCTCAGTAACACACAACTCCGTCAAAATGCCAAACCACCATTTAATCCACAACGCGTTTCGATTCCGTAGAACCTTGATCACGTGAAACATACTCCGAATCAGAGAGACTCTAATAGTTAATAGTGCTGAAAGTGAAAAAGGACAAATGAGCAATACATGGCAGACATGTTGTAATGGCACATCAGTCATAAAAATTGTACAAAACTGAGTAAAATAAAATTAAAATAAACCATTTAAACAAAAACCAAATGCAATCACATATTAGTATGCATATGCGACACTCCTCGCTTGTGGGAGAGCAGTGGCCAATCTATCGACATGTACCCTGAGCATAAATGCCTGATCAAAGCGCATGCTGGCCATGCGTGTGTCAACATGCAAACAAAGCTTTATTGATGGCCCCGTTACAGACAAGGAATGAAAAACACGGGGTACCTTGGCTACAGTCATGCAATATTGCACAACAATGCTAGTCCTAGTGGACGGTATCCTCCTTTAGTGTCAATGGACCTGAAATACTGGGGGTCGCGTAGCTACGTCTCCCGGCAAGTGCCGTAAAAAGACTGGTATCATACCATATCTAACCACTTGTGCCATGTAGCGGTGCTGACTTGGGAATACATGTTTACGTAGGCACGTTGACAAAAATGGACAAGTGTCCTGAACAGAGACCAGGGCTTAACCTAATAGCGGGCAAGTGCCCGAAAACTAGTATAAAAAATGTGCAAAATATGTCAAACAGTCTATACATAACAAAAGTCCTACTGTACTTAGCGATGGAGACAGAGCCCTGTCTCCTATTTTTCCACTGCACTTGTGCCCAATACAGTCTCTCTTAAGTGATGAAGTGCCTCGATGAAAAATTTGAGGGTAGAAAGGGTAGGCGGCCCATGCAGGTGATTACAGGTGAGTGGGCCCCTTCCTTCCTCCTGTCTGAAAACAAGAACAAAAAACACTAAATTAAAAAGAGTGTGGATACCAGTTTCCACCTCAACATAATCAAATTTCACATCCCTAACATAATATAACAAAACAAAATCAAATTACAGTTCAATTGTTCAAGGTAGGAAAACTGAGAGGAAAGGATACAGTAAGTCAGACTACTAAGAGCAGTACTAAGGAGCATACCCCGTGACCCCTGCGATCTTTGTTTGTCAAAGGGGAGTACCCACTATTCTCCTGGAGTGTAGAGGACCTGACATGCACTGTGATGAAACACTATTCCTTCAGATGTATGGCTAGTTCTTCGTCCTGATTGAGACCTCCAGGATTCTTCATTTGAAAGTGAATGATCTGTTTGGACTCCATCTGTCTAAGTTTGAGGACCCTGTTCCCCCACGGCGCCCTTTGCTCACCTGTTCTAGGATGAGAAAACAGAGGCTATTTGCATTTGAAAAATGTCTATCCTGAAAGTGACGGGCTACAGGGTATTTCTGATCACAGTGTATGATTGCTCTGTAGTGCTCTAAGATGCGTTTCTTGGCCATCAGAGTGGTAGACCCAATATACCATAAATTACAGGTGCATTCAATAGCATAGATGACAAAAGTAGAGCTGCATGTGAGGAATTGTGTTATTTCCTTCCTCACCCCATTGTATTCTACATGATTACAGAATTTACTATTTCTGCAGGCCTTGCAGTGTCCGCAAGGAAAGAAACCCTGCAGACCATGAAGATTTCTGTCAGGATAGATGGTAATATCACTGTGTACTAGTTGATCCCTCATACTTTTGCCTCTCCTGTAGGTTTATGTTAGGTCTATTCGGCAGAGTTTTGCCGATGATGTTGTCAGTTTTGAGTATGTTCCAGTTTTGTGTCAGGATACGCGTGACACCTTTCGAATCAGAACTGAAGGTCATAATCATTCTAGTGTTACCACCTTCACCCTTAGTATCAGAATCTGATGTGTCAGCAATCGTCAGTGATCTGTCCATAGCGTCAGCCCTCTCTTTGGCTTTCTTGAGTACCCAATTAGGGTATCCCCTCTCCCTGAAGCGTTCAACCATCAGATCGCTCTCGAGTTGGTATCCCTCAATGGTATTACAGTTCCTTTTTGCCCTCAGCAGCTCCCCATAGGGGATGCTCCATTTGAGAGCCTCCGGGTGGCTGCTGAGGGCATGGAGCACACTATTCCCTGCTGTCAATTTTCTGAAAAGAGATGTGTGGACTCGATTGTGTATGATTTCTAGCTTGACGTCTAGGTATTCTGTTGCTTTATCGCTAATGTTACCGCTAAGTTTGATGTTCCGGTCATTTGTATTCAGTTTGTCAATAAACAACTGGGCCTCGTGTCGATGACCCACCCAGATGATAAACAAGTCATCGATGTAGCGTAGCCACATCGAAATGTGGGTGAGGTCATCCTGAAATTCGGGTTCAGAAAAATGTCCTCCTCCCAGCTTCCCATAAACAGGTTAGCGAAGCTGGGAGCAAAGCAAGATCCCATCGCGGTCCCAGTAGTTTGGCGGTAAAAAGTACCGTTAAACATAAAAATATTGTTTTTGAGACAATACTCTATCATCTCCACAATCATTTTACTGTGTTCCCGAAATCTTAAGGGTCTGGTCTCAAGATAGTGTGCGCATGCCATGAGTCCTTGCTTGTGGTCTATGATGGTATACAGACTGTGTATATCCAGGGTGACGAACCAATGGTCGCCCCCACTCCATATTGTCAATCCTCTTAAGAAAATCTTTAGTGTCCCTAATGTAGCTCCGAAGTGTGCTAACATGATCCCTGAGGAAATGATCCACATACTTCGAGATGTGTTCAGGTACACTCCCACGTGACAAAACAATGGGGCGCCCCGGTGGATTACAGGGATCCTTATGCACCTTCGGTAGAAGGTTGAGGACAGGGAGTACTGGATGATCTTTCTTTAAATAGCAAAAATCCTCCCACTCTAGAATGCCTTTATCCCTCCACATTATCAGAAGATCCCAGACAGTGGTAATACTGGTATTGTATTCAGCAAAGCTAATGGGCATGTAATACTTGGTGTCCTCAAGTTGTCTGTGCGCCTCAGCAATATACAGGTCTCTGTCCAAGATAACAACATTGCCACCCTTGTCGGCAGGACGGATGACAATGCTGTCGTCCTCTGAGAGAGACCTCAATGTCTGTCTGTGTTCAAAATCAAGGTTATTATAGTTGTCGTTAGCCCTTCTCTTGTTCTGGTGTCTGAATATTTTTAAACTCCCTCCCCAACATCTCCTGGAATGTATTGATGTTATCGTGTGGTAAACTAGGTAAAAATGTGGATTTGGGCTTAAAGCCTGAAGAAGAAGAGGCATTCGTCAGAATGTCATATTCCGCTAGTCTCTGTGTAGTACCAATATTGGGGTCCAGCCCTTCTCCCTCATGATCCAGTTCAATCATTGTGATCAAGGTGTCAATGTCGCCTATGAGGAGATCTGTCTGGTCTGTAGTGCTACTGGTATTGGTGGCCCTGTTGGTATCGGTCCCCTTGAGTGAGTGAAACTTTTTGAGTTTTAATTCCCGAACAAACTTAAAAAGGTCAATTCTGGCACTTGTGTAATCAAAAGGGTAGGAGGGACAAAATGAGAAACCAAGGCATAAGGTTGATAAACAAAGATTGCAGGGGTCACGGGGTATGCTCCTTAGTACTGCTCTTAGTAGTCTGACTTACTGTATCCTTTCCTCTCAGTTTTCCTACCTTGAACAATTGAACTGTAATTTGATTTTGTTTTGTTATATTATGTTAGGGATGTGAAATTTGATTATGTTGAGGTGGAAACTGGTATCCACACTCTTTTAATTTAGTGTTTTTTGTTCTTGTTTTCAGACAGGAGGAAGGAAGGGGCCCACTCACCTGTAATCACCTGCACAGGCCGCCTACCCTTTCTACCCTCACATTTTTCATCGAGGCACTTTATCACTTAAGAGAGACTGTATTGGGCACAAGTGCAGTGGAAGAATTGGAGACAGGGCTCTGTCTCCATCGCTAAGTACAGTAGGACTTTTGTTATGTATAGACTGTTTGACATATTTTGCACATTTTTTATACTAGGTTTCGGGCACTTGCCCGCTATTAGGTTAAGCCCTGGTCTCTGTTCAGGACACTTGTCCATTTTTGTCAACGTGCCTACGCAAACATGTATTCCCAAGTCAGCACCGCTACATGGCACAAGTGGTTAGATATGGTATGATACCAGTCTTTTTACGGCACTTGCCGGGAGACGTAGTTACGCGACCCCCAGTATTTCAGGTCCATTGACACTAAAGGAGGATACCGTCCACTAGGACTAGCATTGTTGTGCAATATTGCATGATTGTAGCCAAGGTACCCCGTGTTTTTCATTCCTTGTCTGTAACGGGGCCATCAATAAAGCTTTGTTTGCATGTTGACACACGCATGGCCAGCATGCGCTTTGATCAGGCATTTATGCTCAGGGTACATGTCGATAGATCGGCCACTGCTCTCCCACAAGCGAGGAGTGTCGCATATGCATACTAATATGTGATTGCATTTGGTTTTTGTTTAAATGGTTTATTTTAATTTTATTTTACTCAGTTTTGTACAATTTTTATGACTGATGTGCCATTACAACATGTCTGCCATGTATTGCTCATTTGTCCTTTTTCACTTTCAGCACTATTAACTATTAGAGTCTCTCTGATTCGGTGTATGTTTCACGTGATCAAGGTTCTACGGAATCGAAACGCGTTGTGGATTAAACGGTGGTTTGGCATTTTGACGGAGTTGTGTGTTACTGAGAGCGCAGTGACTTTTGTTAGTTTTGAGAATTGGATTACCGGTGTGCTCCGCCGGTGTGTGCGCCACTCTCCAGGGGTCCCAGCAGTCCGGAAGGAGCGCTTCTGGTTGTATATATATATATATATATATATATATATATATATATATATATATATATATATACAGGAAATCGCAAGCACTCATGGGCATCCACTGCCAATTTCTTTTAATGAGCTACAAAATAAAAAATACTTCGACAAACGCGTTTCGGCTATAAGCCTTGGTCAATGACCGACATTGACAAAGGCTTATAGTCAAAACAAGTTTGTCAGAGTGTTTTTTATTTTGTGGCTCATTGAAAGAAATTTGGCAATGGATGCCCGTGAGTGCGCGAATTTCTGGGTAAAATTCATTTTGAGTGAATTTCTGTCTACACTATCTTTTTTTTTTGTTGCGTAATTTTTTATTAAGAAAAATTTATGATGAATGCAAGGATATGAATACATAGGAATATCATTTAACATTTTAAGCTCACAAAAGATTATTATCATAAAAGTTATGATAAGAAACAGAGAGAGAAAGAATTACATAAAGGATCTTATATGAAATAGAGAATGGATTATGAAAGAAAATAATATATTATATAATAAGTTAATAAATACATATATTTCATTACATAGGTAACAGTAAAATAATTATAAGTATGAGATTTAAAATGTAAAAAATGATTCATGAAATATAAAATGCATAAAGTGAGGTCGATATTGAAAGATATGAGGATAGCTGTTGGAGAATCATAGATAAATAAGTAGATAGATAATTTAGGCAATATATATATACATATAAATGGGGAAATAAAAGTGAGAAGAAAAATAAATAAATAAATAAATAAATATATAAATAAATAAATGAATACATAGATAAATACAAATATAAGTATAACTATAAATATATTGATAAATACAAAGATAAATATAAAGATAAATATAGATAAATATAAAGATAAATATAGATAAATATAATAAAATATAGATATAGACTCCTTGTCCAGATGAAAGAGAGTAAAGGGTGAAGAAAAGATATGAGGAGGGGAAGGAAGTACTTAGGGATCTCAAAGAAAGGGAGTCCAAACTTGTTGGAAAATTTCCTCTTGATCCTGAAGTCGATATATAATACGTTCGTGGGATGCTGTTTGAATCATTGCTACCAGCCATTCTTCATTCGAAGGAGGATTAGGTGATTGCCAATGTCTTAGAATACATATTTTAGCTGTAGAAAGCGCAGTGTGTAGAAGACGACGTTGCGGACGTGTAATGGTAGGAAGAGCCTTAAGATCATGCAATAAAGTAATAGAAAGGGTAAGGGGAAGACGAAGGGAGGGGATAGCTGTTTTCACTATCGCAGCACCCGCCGTGCAAAGTGGCATGGCAGCATAACAGAGGGAGTTGGTGAAATGAATATATACACACATATATATGTATATATATATATATATATCCTACAATTGCAAAGTCAGCGCGCTCTCAGTAACACACACGACTCCGTATAGATGCCCAAACACCGTTTAATTCACAACGCGTTTCGGTTCCAAAGAACCTTGATCACGTGAATTTTACACCAAATCAGAGGGACTCAAATAGTTCATAGTATAAACAGTGAAAAAGGACAAGTGAGCAATAATAATAGCGGACATGTTGGAATGGCACAGAAGTCCTGGAAAGTATACAAAACTTAATACAGTCGAGTTTAAAAATATGTACATATATGTGTCACATGTTAAATACTAATACATTTTACATAGTGTATGAGAAAACAAAAATCATTGTGCCAGAACGAGCCCTAGGTATCAGTACCTGTTAACAACGCCAAGTAATAATCGGCGTGTAAACAAAACTTTATTGCTGCCCTAATTGCAGACAAAAAGTAAAAATCAGTATACATGATGTTACTGCATATTAAATAAATGCTAATCCAAGTGGACAAAATCCTCCTTCTGACTCCACAGCCCCATCAAAACAATCTGTGCCATGTAACAGTGCTAACTCGTAGATGCCAAGATTCATAGGCACATTATCATGGACAAGTGTCCTAGGCAAAGACAACACGTCTGATCACATAACGGGCAAGTGCCCGAAAACTCCAATTAGAATGTGCAAAACATATCAAACACTCCAAACAAAAGTCATACTATACTTGACGGTGGAGACAGAGCCCTGTCTCCATCTTTCCACTGCTCTTATGCCCATTAAAAGTCTCTCTTAAGTGCAGAAGTGCCTCGATAAAATGAGGGAAGAAAGGGTAGGCGGCCCGTGCAGGTGTATACGGGTGAATGGGCCCTTCCTTCTTCCTATCTGAAAACAAGAACAAAAAACACTGAATTAAAAAGAGTGTGGATACACAATTCCACCTCAACATCATCATCTTACACAACAATAACTACAAATTGCAAAGTAGAATTCCAGTTACATTGCTCATGGAGAAAAACTCTGAGGTAGAACTGTAAGGAAAAGCATATATATTAGGGCAAACTGTCATAAGCAGAATTCAGGCGCAATCCCCATACCCCCAGGAAAAATGAAAACGCCTCTACAAAAAGTTAAAGGAAAGGTAGGTGAAAAAAAAAAAAAAAAAAGGGGGGGAGTGCAAGAGAAGGAGGAAGACAAATAGGACAGAAGGGGGGAAAAATGGGGGGTAGGGTGGGTAAGGGACGTGAAGAGGAGGGGAAAGAGAGGGGGAAAAGAAGGGGAGGCGGGAGGGGGGAAGGTGAAAAGGAGGGATAAGGGAAAGGGGAACAAAGAGAGGGGGTATACTGTGGAGAATTTAGTATGGTGGGGTTACTATCGGATCTCATGGAGTGTGGAGGACCTTACATGCACACTGATTAATCATTAATCCTTCAAGTGTATGGCTAATTCTTCGTCTTGATTAAGTCCTCCAGGGTTCTTTGTTTGAAAATGAATAATCTGTTTGGACTCAATCTGCCTAAGTTTTAAAACCCTATTCCCTCCCGGGGTCCTTTGCTCACCTGTTCTAGGATAAGAAAACTGAGACTATTGGCGTTGGAAAAGTGTCTGTCCTGAAAGTGACGTGCTACGGGATATTTCTGATCGCAATGTATGATGGCTCTATAATGCTCCAATACACGTTTTTTGGCCATCAAAGTAGTAGACCCAATATACCATAATTTACAGGGACATTCGTTGGCATAGATGACAAAAGTAGTACTGCACGTGAGGAATTGTGTTATTTCCTTCCTCACCCCATTGTATTCCACATGATTACAGAATTTACTGTTTCTGCAGGCCTTGCAGTGCCCGCAAGGAAAAAAACCCTGCAGGCCATGCAGATTCCTTTCGGGATAGATTGTAATGTCACTGTGCACTAATTGATCTCTCATGCTTTTGCCTCTCCTATAGGTTATATTGGGTCTATTCGGCAGAGTATGGCCAATGATGTTATCAGTTTTGAGTATATTCCAATTCCGTGTCAAAATGCGTGTAACATCTTTTGAATCAGAACTGTAAGTCAAGATCATTCTGGTGTTGTCATCTGCACCCCTGGTGTCAGAATCCGATGTATCAGCAAACGTCAATGATCTGTCCATGGCATCGGCCCTCTCTTTGGCTTTTTTGAGAACCCACCTGGGATACCCTCTCTCCCTGAAGCGTTCGAACATCAGATCACACTCGAGTTGGTAACCTGCATTGGTATTGCAGTTCCTTTTCGCCCTCAGCAACTCCCCATAGGGGATACTCCATTTGAGTGCCTCTGGGTGGCTGCTGAGGGCATGAAGCACATTATTCCCTGCTGTCAATTTTCTAAACAGTGATGTGTGTACTTTGTTGTGTACAATTTCTACCTTGACATCTAAGTATTCTGTTGCACTGTTACTGATGTTGCCACTCAGTTTGATGTTCCGGTTATTGGCATTGAGTTTGTCAATAAAACACTGGGCTTCGTGTCGATGTCCCACCCAGATAATGAATAAGTCATCGATGTAGCGAAGCCACATCGAGATATGGGTGAAATCATCTTGCAAATCAGGGTCAGAAAAGATGTCCTCCTCCCATCTTCCCATAAACAGATTCGCGAAGCTGGGAGCAAAGCAAGATCCCATCGCGGTCCCAGTGGTTTGACGGTAAAGTATACCGTTAAACATAAAGATATTGTTTTTGAGACAATACTCAATCATCTCCAAAATCATTTTGCTATGCTCCCGAAATCTGAGTGGTCTAGTCTCAAGATAGTGTGCACAAGCCATGAGTCCTTGCTGGTGGTCTATGATGGTATATAGACTGTGTACATCTAGGGTGACAAACCAATGGTCAGCCCCCCACTCCATGTTGTCTATCCTCTTAAGGAAATCTTTAGTATCCCTGATATAGCTCCGGAGTGTGCTGACATGATCTCTGAGAAAATGATCTACATACTTCGAGATATGTTCAGCCACACTTCCACGTGACAACACAATGGGGCGTCCAGGTGGATTACAGGGGTCTTTATGGATCTTCGGTAGGAGGTAAAGAACAGGGAGAACTGGATGATCTTTTTTCAAATAACGGAATTCCTCCCACTCTAAGATACCTTTCTCCCTCCACATTAATAGAAGGTCCCAGACAGTAATGATGCTGGTGTCGTATTCAGCAAAACTGATGGTCTCATAGTACCTGGTATCCTCCAGTTGTCTATGTGCTTCAACAATATACATGTCTCTGTCCAAGATGACAACATTGCCACCCTTGTCGGCCGGACGGATGACAATGCTGTCATCCTCTGAAAGAGACCTCAATATCTGTCTGTGTTCAAAGTCAAGGTTATTGTAATTGTCATTGACCCTCCTCCTGTTCTGATGTCTGAATTTGTTAAACTCTCTCCCAACCACCTCCTGAAATGTATCGATGTTATCGTGAGGTAAACTGGGTAAGTATGTTGATTTGGGCTTAAACCCTGAAGAGGATGAGGCGTTCGTCACAATGTCAAACTCAGCTAATCCCTGTGTGGTACCAATATTGGGGTCATGCCCTTCACCCTCATGTTCCAATTCGATCATAGTGATCAAGGTGTCAATGTCACCTATGACAAGATCAGTTTGGTCTGTAATGTTACCGGTATCGGTGGCCCTGTTGTTTTCGGTCCCCTTGAGTGAGTGAAACTTTTTGAATTTTAATTTACGTACAAACTTAAAAAGGTCAATTCTAGCACCTGTATAATCAAAGGGATAAGAGGGACAAAACGAGAAACCAAGGCATAAGGTACGTTTTTCAACATCACTAATGGGTCTTTTAGAGAGATTGATAATAGTTCTATTAACCATATTCATATCCATTAGAAGGCTTTTCTGGCGCGCGTTTGCTTGTTTCCCATGCCGCCACGTCCCCTGCCTTTTCTGCCAGCGTTGTCGAATTCTTGCTCGTCTGTTCCTACGCTTCCTCGGCCCCTGCCCTGACCTCGGCCTTTCTGGCCCCTTGTATTCGGGATCGGGGTTTCCCTTGTGGTCTGTCGACCCCGTCGAAGGGTCCGATATTCGTCTAAAAAGTCTTTTTGCGTGTGCCTCGTTCTTCCATGCCTACATTGCTCAGAGACACATCCGATTCACTCTCACTGATTGTTGACCCTTCAGTATTCATAGGTTCCATATTGTCTGTGGTAGTGTCCTCCACTGCGGCATGCTGAGTATAGAGATGGTCATATTTTCTGCTAAACGTCAAGATTCTGCCACTATCATAATCACCATAGTCGCGGTCGAGCTTTCTTTGCTTGCGAGCCTTAATATCATCCTCGTATTTCTTGAGGCGATCCTTCATACTCACGAGATATTTACTCAATGTCTCTTTCTCAACCTGCTTAGTAAGGTCCTCTGTAAGTTCTCTGATTTGCTCCAAAAACTTTTCGCGGTCTAGCCACGCGTACTTAATCAAAATTTCCAGCATTCTTTTAGAGCTTAGAGAAGAGTTCTCAGACCACTCCTCGAGCATTTTAGGATTGGGGGTCTCATATGTGGGCGTCGTAAAGATTCTCAGACCTCTCAGTATCATAGCTTGATCCACATAGTTTTGAAGTGATATTGCCTCCCACCACTTAGAAGTTTCTGCCCTCCTAAGTTTCTCCAGTCTGCGCAATTTATCCTCAGCTGGTTGTGCATGATTATTAGTGATGCCAGTTCTGCTAATTGGCATTGTTTTCCTTGTGAAAATGGCCCGTGCTGCTTCCCTCCGTTCTTCCTCCTCCTCCATGTTGCACTAAATAAACGGTGAAAGCGTACTCGGAACACGGAGCCCGTGTGTTACCCCTATAAATGTCAGGTTCTCTCTGCTACACCGCTTCAGACCCGGAATGCATTCGCGGGTATTCTAAGGAAAGTCTTTTTTTCACCCACCTTTCCTTTAACTTTTTGTAGAGGCGTTTTCATTTTTCCTGGGGGTATGGGGATTGCGCCTGAATTCTGCTTATGACAGTTTGCCCTAATATATATGCTTTTCCTTACAGTTCTACCTCAGAGTTTTTCTCCATGAGCAATGTAACTGGAATTCTACTTTGCAATTTGTAGTTATTGTTGTGTAAGATGATGATGTTGAGGTGGAATTGTGTATCCACACTCTTTTAATTCAGTGTTTTTTGTTCTTGTTTTCAGATAGGAAGAAGGAAGGGGCCCATTCACCCGTATACACCTGCACGGGCCGCCTACCCTTTCTTCCCTCATTTTATCGAGGCACTTCTGCACTTAAGAGAGACTTTTAATGGGCATAAGAGCAGTGGAAAGATGGAGACAGGGCTCTGTCTCCACCGTCATCTATAGTATGACTTTTGTTTGGAGTGTTTGATATGTTTTGCACATTCTAATTGGAGTTTTCGGGCACTTGCCCGTTATGTGATCAGACGTGTTGTCTTTGCCTAGGACACTTGTCCATGATAATGTGCCTATGAATCTTGGCATCTACGAGTTAGCACTGTTACATGGCACAGATTGTTTTGATGGGGCTGTGGAGTCAGAAGGAGGATTTTGTCCACTTGGATTAGCATTTATTTAATATGCAGTAACATCATGTATACTGATTTTTACTTTTTGTCTGCAATTAGGGCAGCAATAAAGTTTTGTTTACACGCCGATTATTACTTGGCGTTGTTAACAGGTACTGATACCTAGGGCTCGTTCTGGCACAATGATTTTTGTTTTCTCATACACTATGTAAAATGTATTAGTATTTAACATGTGACACATATATGTACATATTTTTAAACTCGACTGTATTAAGTTTTGTATACTTTCCAGGACTTCTGTGCCATTCCAACATGTCCGCTATTATTATTGCTCACTTGTCCTTTTTCACTGTTTATACTATGAACTATTTGAGTCCCTCTGATTTGGTGTAAAATTCACGTGATCAAGGTTCTTTGGAACCGAAACGCGTTGTGAATTAAACGGTGTTTGGGCATCTATACGGAGTCGTGTGTGTTACTGAGAGCGCGCTGACTTTGCAATTGTAGGATACTGGATTACCGGTGTGCTCCGCCGGTGTGCGCGCCACTCTCCATGGGTCCCAGCGGTCCGAAAGGAGCGGCTGCGGTTTGATATATATATATATAGATAGATAGATAGATAGACACATAGATAGATAGATAGATAGATAGATAGATATAGATATAGATATAGATATAGATATAGATATATAGATATATATGTATGTATATATTACCTACTGGCGGTCGCCAGTAGGTAGTTATAGTTAGGACCTAGTTTCCATAGGAGAAGTGTTTTTTGATTTGCCAATATCTTTGGCGCCGTTTGACGAATCTTTGTGAAATTTTCAAAACTAATGGCCCGCTCCAGTCAACTCCTGTCTTGAAAGTTTCAGGGTGATTCATCAAGGGGGGTCCCAAAATGCGTTTTCTCCATGTTTATTTCCATAGGAAGTTTTGTCGGGGCTACAGCCCAAACTGCTGAACGGAATTACACCAAATTTGGCAGAGAGGTAGCTGTTGTTCCAGAGTGCACTTTTTGCTTCAAATGGTGTAAATCCGTTCAGTAGTTCCTGAGAAATGTAAAAATAAAAAATATCGATATCTGGTGACCGTGGTGGATTCGCGAACCCTCCCGAGCACGAGCTTCATTTTGATTGGCTGTCAACAGTCAGAAGGAAAAAGGGTATTAAATGATTAAAAAAAAGAAAAGGGGGCAGGGTAGAAACACCCTGACCCTCTAGGCCTGGTCAGGGTGTTCCACAGGGACCCCCAGGGCCCACAAAACTATTTTTTTTAAAACAAAATCGGCAGAATTTGTGCTGGGTGAGCGAATCCCGCTGAAAAAAAAAAAGAAGCGCAGTATGCCGCGCTTCATTTTAATGAGCCCCTACGTGGGCCAGGTCCCGGGGGCAATGATTAATTATTATGGGGGGCCCGTGGGGCCCCCGCAGCCCCGGGGACTGTCACCTCCCCAGGGCTTTGTCAATAATGTGCGGAAGGGCACTCAGCCCCCCCCGCAGCCCCGGGGACCGCAACCTCCCCGGAGCTTTACTTAATTATTCGGGGGACCTCGCGGGCCCCCAAAGCCCCGGGGACCGCCACCTCCCCTGGGCTTTTATAGTAAAAAAGTGTAGGGGGGCTCGAGCCCCCCACACTGCCCCAGGAATCACCACCTCCCCGGGGCTCTAATTATTGTAATGCGGGGGTCTGTTGCAGATCCCCGGCCGGGGGACCACTACCTCTCTGGAGCTGCATACATGTTGGGTGGGAGGCCCCACGGCCCCCCTCCTGGAGCCCTCCTTGGCTCTGGGGACTGCCACCCCCCAGCGCCGGCTCCAGCAATGTCCCGGGGTGCCCACACCTGGGACATTGCAGTTTGCAATGACAGGGCAGGAGCACGGCTCCCGCCCTGTCATTGCAAACTATGCTTCGCTTCATGGAAGCAAGAGCAGAAAACCTGCCATGAAGCAAAGCATATTGCTTTTGGACAAGGGGAGCTGCATGTCAGCAGCTCCCCTTGTCCAATATTAATGCCGGCTCCCCAGGAGGTGGGGAGCCGGCAGGGACCGTGGAGGCATTGGGCCCCCCCCACGGTCCCCAACGTGAGGGCCGGCCCCGGGGGATGGGGTCCCTGGGGCCAAAAGTGGCCCAGGGGAGGCCACGTGGCCCCCCTCCCAGGAAATTTTTTTTTTTTTTTTTTTTTTAAACGAGGCAATGGCCCGGGGGATGGGTTCCCCGGGGCCAGAAAAAGCCCTTAGGGGGGGCAGCTGTTTTTTTTTGATTATATAAAATGGCTGGGCCTCGGGGGATGGGGTCTCCGAGGCAGAATTTGAGTTATAAGAATAGGGGGCATTTTTTTTCTCGCGTGCCTGGAGTCGCGACTCTATCGCGGCTCTCTGCGCGGCCCCCCTGTGTAACCGCGATGGGTTCGCGACTCCAGGCAAAATTAAAAAAAGAGCATGTATGTTTTTTAAAATGTAAGATTAACTGTTGGGTTATAGGGTGGCTCTAAAAAGAGCCCTTGTTTTCATTGTGAGTTTGTTGTAGCTACATGTAAATGTGGATGCACAGCTTTAGGTTGTTGAGGAAGACTCTGTTTCCTTGATCTGTGAAGTGCACTCCATCACTTCTATAGATGTCGTCCATATCAAAATATAGAATGTTATTGTAGATGGATCCCATTCTATGATCTCTGAGGTATGCAGAAACAGCTTTATTGACATTCTTCCTAGCTTTCTCAAACTGTGGACAGAATTGATTTGACCAGTTCCATTTCTGTCTTTGGCATATGTTGGAGTATACAAAGACAGTTTGAGGCAAAAGCAACATCAGTTGTGCAAAGGTGTCCTTCATTAGCATTTCCAGACCTACCCCAGTCAATGTGCCTAGGTCATTGCCACCACAGTGCACAATCATGAGGTCAGGGGTTGGAGATGCAAAAAGGTTTTAACCAAAGGCAACAATTGGTGCCACTTTAATCCTCTCTGTGCAATCCATTTAATGTCCACATTTTCCAAACCTAGGTCTTTGGCAATACCTCTGCGTTCAGCATACCTTTGCACCAGAAAACATAGCTGTTCCCTACAATCCACACTGTGAGCATCTTGAAGGGATGTCTGGAAGAAATCAAAAGATGTCTGTAGCTCAGGTAGTCAGTTGGTAGAATGAGAGGTATCTAAAATGGTGGAGAACATGTTGTTTTTTAAAAAGTTGATAAGTGATTGGCTGTTCATCAAGATTGTGCACTCAAAAATAGGATGCATGTTACTTTGCTGAGGTATCATGTTTGTGATTCGTTGTTAGAAAATATTTGAAAGGTACAGTTGATACCATAAGTTAATATTTTGCAAAAGTCAACTACCCCTGCTGTATGCATTAGTAAGCTTGTGTGATGAACTTGAAACTAAGGTGAACTTGTGACCTGCCAGTACAGTTGAATGTTCCATGAACTGTTACTATGGAAACTTGCATTAAGTAGAATGGGGGAAGGGTTGAAACTTAACTGTGGACTTAAAATGTGAAATGGATACTTAAATATAAGTAAAAGTTAGTAAATTAAGGTTTTCTAAGACAGTAGCATGTGGAGAAGTAGTGTGTTGCTGAAAATCTATACTAGTATTATTAAAAATAGGTTTTTGAACTCCCTTGTGGAGTTGCGGCTCCACCGCGGTGGAGTCGCGACTTCAGAAAATTACAGAAGCAGTTTGGGCACCATTTGAAGACAGTTAGAAAGTGTTAATATGTCTAACTAATAGAAATGTGTTTTACAATTTAAAAAAATGATGGAAGCAATGTGATTTGATACTTACATTTATTTGAGTGAAAAAAGAGAGGGAAAGTTTGCCATTTCTGGTTTCACCTTTCTGAGAGAGGTGCATTACATTTCTTGTGTGGAAAAGAAAATCTGTTAAGAGTTTCTGATATTTGGTATTCTGCAATACTACCTCAAATGCGAGTAACCAATTTGTAAGGTGCATTATATATTATTCAGCACTACTTTATTGTTTCTAGTGATATTTTTACTTTAAAAAAAAATACAAGTGTTGAAATTGTAAGACAAATGTGATGTATGGAATATGTTATGAAATGTACAGCTCTCTATTGTACTTTGTATTATTGTAATGAAAAGAGTTTTGAAATAGTTTGTAGATAGTAACATGGTAGAAGGATTAGTGTTGGCTTTCTTAAATTATCCAGGCAGTACTCTTGTACTGAACTTTTCACTGAGGCACTACTCATCTAGTCATGCATTCTCTCAGGCACTACCCACTACCCATCTATTTGTATGTTTCTTTGATATATGATGCCACTTTTAAATGGTACAGACACATGCAAGCGTGCTTTCTGGAATATTGTGAGACTTTTAACAGATAGATTGAAAAGGTTGCTGCTTTTTATTTGCTTAGGTCCAACAATCTGAGTAGTTAATGCATAGTGAAGCTGCAGTCCAAAACTGAGGTTTAAGACATCTAGGCAGAGGGATTAGTGATTAGCTTAGCTTGTATTGGTCTGTGAAGATGTATACTTCAAATATGCCGCATAATTTCAGGTGTCTTTTTAAAATAGGAAGTGCACTCTTTTAAGTTTAATGAACTTTTTAGACTTATGACTGAAGTATGTGTCTGTTTGCACATGTAGTCTCTCACTTGTTATGACTAAATATATGCTAGAGGTATAAAACTCTGGTATACATATATCTGTATGTTTCTTTTACATATGATGCCACTAGGAAAAAGCACAGACACATGCATACCATGTAATCCCTCAGTCCTTTACCATAGATTTGTGCATTCATCCAGGCACTACTATCCCACTCAAACATTCAGTCAGGTACTACCCATGCTCTTATCTACTCACTCAGGTACTACTGATGCACTCATGGAATGGCCTAAGCATTACTCTTACACTCATATTTTCTCTCAGGTACTTCCCATACAATCATCCAGTTACTAACACTGCAGTCATAGAATCACTCAGGCAGTACCTATACATGTTTTTATTCTTTCAAGCACTACTCATACACTCTTGTCTTCAACAATGCGTTAGTCTTGCACTCATGGTTTGTCTAAGGTATTTCCCCTGTACTGTTCTAATCACCCATTCAGTACTGCTGCTCTCATGCAATCACCCAGGCAGTACTCTTGCACTGAACTTTTCATTGAGGCACTACTCATCCAGTCATGCATTCTCTCAGGCACTACCCATTACCCATCTATTTGTATGTTTCTTTGATATATGATGCCACTTTTAAAAGGTACAGACACATGCATGCATGCTCTCTGGAATTTGGTAAGACCTTTAACAGACACATTGAAAAAGTTGCTGCTTTGTATTTGGTTAGGCCCAACACTCTGAGGAGTTGCTGAATAGTGAAGCTGCAGCCCAAAAGTGAGGTTTAAGACATCTTGGCAGAGGGATTAGTGATTAGGTTAGCTCGGATTGGTTTATGAAGATGTACACTTCAAGTATACCACATAATTTTAGGTGTCTCTTTAAAATGGGAAGTGCAGTCTGTCAAGTTTAAGGGAGTTTTTAGTCTTATAACTGAGGTATGTGTCTGGGTGCACATGTATTCTCAAACGTGTTATGTCTAAACAGATGGTAGAGGTATAAAACTTTGGTATACATGTATCTGTATGTTTTTTTTATATATGATGCCACTAGGAAAAAGCAGAGACACATGCATGCCATGTAATCCGACAGACATTAACCATAGATTTGTGCAATCAGCCAGGCACTACTATCCCACTCAAAGATTCAGTCAGGCACTACCCATGCTCTTAACTACTCACTGTGATACTACTGATGCACTCATAGAATGGCCCAAGCATTACCCTTACACTCTTATTTACTCTTGAGGGGTTCCCATGCAATCAGACAATCATCAAGTTACTAGCACTGCAGTCATAGAATCACTCATGCAGTACCCATGCATTTTTTTTGTTCTTTCAAGCACTACTCATACACTCTTGTCTTCAACCATGTGTTGGCTTTGCACTCATGGTTTGTGTAAGGTATTTCCCCTGCACTGATCTAATCACTCATTCAGTACTGCTGCTCTCATGCGATAACCCAGGCGCTACTGTTACACTGAACTATTCACTCAGGTGCTACCCATCTAGTCATCCATTCTCTCAGGCACTACCCAGTACTCATCTATTTGTATGTTTCTTTGATATATGATGGCACTTTTAAAAGTTACAGACACATGTATGCATACCCTCTGGAATATGGTGAGACTTTTAACTGACACATTGAAAAACTTGGTGCTTTGTATTTGGCTAAGCCGAAGATTCTGAGAAGTTGGTGACTAGTAAAGGTGCAGCTCAAAAGTGAGGTTTAAAATATGTTGGCAGGGGGATTAGTGATTATGTTACCTTGTATTGGTCTATGGAGATGTACACTTCAAGTATGCTGCAGAATTTTAAGTGTCTCTTTAAAATGAGAAGTGTAGTCTGTCAAGTTTAAGGGACTTTTAGTCTTATGACTGAGGTCTGTGTCTGCGTGCTCATGTATTCTCTCATATGTTATGTTGAAGAGATGGTAGAGGTATAAAGCTCTGGTACACATGTATCTGTATGTTTCTTTTACATATGATGGCACTAGGAAAAGGCACAGATACATACATTCTATGTAAATCCTTAGATATTGACCATAGATTTGTGCAATCATGCACGCACTACTATCCCATTCAAAGATTCAGTCAGGCAGTACTGATGCTCTCATCAACTCAATGTGGTACTATTGAAGCACTGATAGAATGTCTCAAGCATTACCCTTACAGTCTTATGTTCTCTCAGGTGCTTCCTATACAGTCATATACTCATCTAGTTGCTACCACTGCTGCCATAAAATCACTCAGTCAGTACCTATGCAGTTTTTTTTTCTTTCAAGCAGTACTCATACACTCTTGTCTTGAACCATGTGTTAGCCTTGCACTCATGGTTTATCTAAGGTATTTTCCCTGTACTGATCTAATCGCCCATTAAGTACTGCTGCTCTCATGCAATCACCCAGGCAGTACTCTTGCACTGAACTATTCCGTCAGGCGCTACCCATCTAGTCATCTATTTTCTCAAGCACTGCCCACTACCCATCTATTTGCATGTTTCTTTGATATACGATGGCACTTTTAAAAGGTACAGATACATGCATGTATGCTCTCTGGAATATTATGGGTCTTTTAACAGAGACATTGAAAAACTTGCTGTTTTGTATTTGGTAGGCTCAACACTCTGAGTAGTTATTTATTTATTTATGTGTTTTATAGAGCGCGAACTTGACCCGTTAGGGTATCAGAGCGCTTTACAGGAGAGCAACGCAGTATATAGACAGACTTAGAATCAACCAGTAGCAGCTCGAGCAGTAAGGGGGAGGGTAGCCGGGTACATAAGGGAAAGAGGAGCACGTATTTACAGTTTACAAGATCAGTTACTCAAGGCGAGAAGCCATAGTTACAGATTACATTTACAATTATTCAAGCCAGACCCCAAGTTCCTGATGGGGTGAGAAGATAGTCCGAAGGGAGGTTGTGGACGGCCATAGGTCGGGCCATAATGGTGGATGAGTCCATATTTAGCCGAGGAATTTGCCCATAAGGAAGGTTTTGGCATCCTTTTTGAAGCGAGTCAGAGAGGGGATTCTTCTGATGTCGGGTGGGAGAGAGTTCCATATTCTTGGAGCAGCCCCTGAGAAGGCCCGATTGTAGGTTTTTTTTTTTCGAAAGCGTGCAGGTTGGAGCAAGATGTCTCTGGAAGATCGGGAGTTTCTGGTTTTCTCCGGAGATCACAAGTTTCTGTGTCAGATAAGCAGGGGAGTGAGAGTATACAGCTTTGTGCGTGATGCATGCTAGTTTGAGTTGTATTCTTGCCTCCAGGGGAAGCCAGTTGAGAGCTTTCAGGTGTGGGGAAATATGATCGTATTTCCTTGTGCCGGTTAGTAGTCTGGCGGCCGCATTGAGGCAGGCTTTAAGAGGTGCCAGGGAGATCTTAGGTAAACCCGAGAGGGTTGAGCAGCCGTATTCCAGTCTAGAGATGACGAGTGCTTGGACTGCCATTTTTAGGTCGGGAGCATCGAGGAAGGGTTTCAATTTCCTAAGGTAGCTCAGGTGCAATCTGGCTGTTTTGGCCATCAAATTGATGTGGTCCCGCATGTTCAGGTTGCTGTCAAGGGTAATTCCCAGGGATTTAGCCGAGTTCACAATGGTCGGTGGGCAATTTAAGGCTGTGATAGCATTAATCCATGAATGAATCTCAAAGTTGGTATTGGGAGGGGAGATCAGGAGAAATTCTGTTTTCTTTGCATTGAGTTTAAGTTGATTGGATGCGAGCCATTGGACGGTGAGTTTCAGGGCTTCGTTCAGGGAGAGAATCTCTTCAAGAGAAGAGGTTTTGATGTAGATCTGGGTGTCATCAGCGTACATATGATAGGAGATGTTAGCTGCACGTAATACTTCGATAAGCGGTTCTAGGTAAAGGTTGAAAAGGGTGGGGGACAGGGTTGATCCTTGAGGGACTCCAACCGTGACCGGGGATGGTGACGATAGGTTGCCGTTGATTAGGAATCTCTGTGATCGGTTGTGGAGGAAGGACCTAAACCAATCTAGAATAGTGCCATCCAATCCCATCCTGAGTTTGAGGCGTTCGAGAAGTTTTTCATGGTTGACCGTTTCGAAGGCCGAGGATAGGTCCAGGAGGATTGGGAGACAAGTTTTGCCTTGGTCAAGGGCTTGGAGGGCATCATCCACGATATGGAGCATGGTGGTTTCGGTGCTATGCCCTGGTCTAAATCCGGATTGGAAGTCATCCAGCAGGTGGAAGTTGTTGATGTGGTGACTTAGCTGCTGTTGCACACATTTCTCCAGCACTTTGGCTAAGAGTGGGATGTTGGAGATGGGTCTGAAGTTGTCGGGGAGGCTGGATCCAGCGACGGCTTTTTCAGAATGGGGAGGACTTGGCCGGCTTTTAGAGAGTCAGGCATCGTTCCCTGCTGGAGGGAGGCGTTGATTATTGTAGTCCAGCTGGGAATAATGGATTGGGCGACGGCAGCTAGGCAGTTGGCAGGGAGCGGGTCATTAAAATTGTTGTTTGGGTTTTAGGTAGAAAGGATTTTAGAGATGGAGTCTTCATCATAGCCTTTGAAGACAGTCCAGTGAGCATGATTTTTGGGTGGAGCCTGTGGGTGTGTCGCGCTGGGAGGCGGCGGGTCAGAAAGGGGTTGAGGGTGTGTGATGGAGCTGAGTTCGTTTCCGAGGGCTAAGATGTTGTCAGCGAAGAAAGAGGAGAATTCCTCTGAAGATATAAGAGATTTGGGGGTTTCTTTCGATGTTTTGGCCAGTTTATTAGATTGGTGTTTGACTAGTTCAAAGAGCTTGTGGGGTCTGTTCTTGGCTTTCTCTAGTTCCGTTCTGAAGAAGTCTTTTTTTGAGTTGAGTATGTTCCTGTTGTAGACATTTCTAGCCTGGCGGAGGAGATTTAGATGAGCGGTAGAGGGTGCTGCCTCCAGGATCTTTCAGCTTGCCGGAGGGCTCTCCTCTCAGTATTAAGGGATCCCGTGAACCAGGGGTTTCTGTCTTTGATTTGGGTTCTTTTCAGTTTAAGAGGGGCTAGATCGTCCAGGATGCCTGAGATAGCCGCAGAGTAGTGGTCATTGAGGCCACTGACTGTTGTGATATGCGAAGGAGGGGGGTCGGATTTGCATCGGGCCTCAAGTTCATTGCGGTCCAAGTTCTTGGTGTCTCTGATCCAGCGTTTAGGAATCGTCGGTTGCGGTGCTTTAGTCTTGTGGGTGCCAGGTAGATGGAAGGTGACGGCATGATGGTCAGACCAGTCGCATGGGTCAATAGAGATAAGCTTGACAGTTGATTCTGTGGAGATGATCCAGTCAAGGGTGGCCCCTTTTGAGTGAGTTGGTAGTGAGCAGGCTTGGGTCAGGGCTTGATCTGCCAGGAGGTCTTTGATGGCATTGACATGTGGATCCTTGGGATCGTTCCAGTGTAAGTTAAAGTCACCTAGGAAGATATCTTTGGCATTGGTGGGAATCTTAGCTGTGATGATTTCCATGAGGTGGTCGGTGAAGGAGTCGTTCCTGCCAGGGGGGTGGTAAAAGATGTGTAGGTTGCACAGTTGGGTGGAGTTGCTGCAAATAGTGAGGGTGAGGTATTCGCAGGATTCGGTGGTGTCCGCCAAAAGTTCCGTGACAAGAAGGTTAGAGCGGTAGATGCAGGCGATGCCTCCTCCTTTCTTGTTCGATTGTCTGTCCAGCCTTGCGATGCTGTAGTTAGGAGGGACTATGAGGTCCAGGCATGGAGATGAGGATTCATTGAGCCATGATTCTGTTAGGATTGCTAAGTAAAAGTTTTTGCAAAGGATGAGATCTGCAATATCTGCGGCGTGCTTAGCTGCTGATCGACAATTGATTAACAGACCAGACAGAGAAGATTTGGACGGAGTTTTGGGAGTCTGGGCAGACAGGAGAACAGGGACTAGATTACTCTTGACCACCGTTCTGTTGCGGAGGGTGGCTGGCCTGTTGGGGTTGATAGTGACCGTGCGGATGGTGTGTTCGGTATTCCCCTCGATAGGATAAGGGGTAGCTGGGATGGAGTTGTAGTCTCGGAGGATGGCCAGGATTTCCATTTCAGTGAGGTCTAGTAGACTTGGGGCGCCATGGGAAGAGGTGTAAGAGAGGACCAGAGCGAGGGTTTCTTCCTCTGAGAGGTGACATGGTTGCTTACGGAGGCGAAGCTGTCTCAAGGCTAGCGGAAGAGGTTGTTTAGGGTGCTCTGTTGAATGTGGGGGGGTGGAGTTTGGCAGGGGCATGAGGTTGGCGAGGGAGAGTTCAGCAAGGTGAAGGAGGTTCATTAATTCCAAGATGGAGATGTGAATGTTCTGGGTTAGTTTGGTAGCTCTGGAGAGCAGAGAAACCATGTCCCTGTCAGGTGGAGGCGTTAGAGGGCAGGGGGGCAGTGGTTCGGGAACCGATCTGTCGGCATGTATAGGTGATAGGAAGGGAGGACTAGTACGGTCTGTGTTGTAGGTTGTTGGATCTATGATGGGGCCCCTTTGCGGGTTGGGTTGAGGGCTGGGAGGGCAAGCACGACCTGTATCATAGGTCATTGGGGACGTACCGGTGGCATAGTCTACTTGGGGGGCTAGTGGGGAGGAGGCCAAAGGTCTAGGGGTGGTTCTGATGGCAAGGCTGGGCGCCGTGCTGGAGTGGATAGGGGGGTCTGTGTTGGAAGATCTGAGAGGGGATTGTGAGTGGCTAGCTACGATGGGTAGGCTGGATGAGGACTCATCAGGGCGGAAGTTAGTTACCCTACCAGAGTCATGCACGTGGTTTCTGAGGAGGGTGAAAAGGTCTGCAAATTTATCCAAGTTTTTGGTTGAGGCTTGGATCAAGACAATGCCATTTTTGTAAAGGGTGATGGTGAGGTCAGCTCGCAGGATTGGAGAGGGTGTTATTGTTAGCTTAGTGCCGTATGGAATGTTCTTTGTTGCACGTACCTTGAGGAGGTGGGCAAAGGTTTTGCTCCAGGCAGAAGTTCTTCTAGAGTAGAAAATGAGATTGTTAATGACTGTGCCGTTGTCCGCGCTGTAACGAAAATCAGAGATCAGTGACTCAGGGTGCTTTTTCAGGGTGGAGTGCTTGAAGGATTTAGCGGCGGTTTTGGAGAGGTTGGGGGGGTAGGCCAGTGTGTAAGAATTTGCCCCCGTAGCGGATAGGCCAGGACTTGCCATGCTGGCTCGGGTAGGCTACTCGAGGACCACTAGGGACAATTATGCAGCGGAGTGGGCTGCTCGCCGTACGGGAACTGGAATTGAAAAGAGTCAGTACCATGGGAGAGAGCGCACTATTAAGGTAAGAGCCTGGTTGCTAGCTCTCGAAGAATATCTAGCGAGGATGAGGATTATTGGTTGGCAGCTCTGGAGGAATAGCTAGTGGGGTGAGGATAGTCAGGTTGTCTTTAGGATTTTCACCCATTTGAGGTCAGGCAATGAAAGGCGATTGTATTGTCTTCAAACTGTCACCATTTTAGGGTCAGGCGATGAGCATTCTGCCAGATATAAGAAACTGTGGAGATTTCGACAAAAGTCACGGATGAGGATAGGCAGTATATGCTTCCATACTGTTTACTGCTCATCTTTGATGGTGTTTGTATGATCCAAACAGGGGGGAACAATGGTCCTCGTATTTACCGCGGCGCCGCCATTTTAGGTCCAGGCAGCCGTCGGTGCATTTATTATTAATTAAAGGGGAGGTCGGTTCCTGCAATTGATGATAATTATGGAGATCAGGGAGAACAATGATCCTCGTATTTATCGGGGCGCTGCCATTTTGGGTCCAGGCAGCCGTCGGTGCATTTATTATTAATTAAAGGGAAGATGCGGCGCATAGTTGAATAGTGAAGCTGCAGCCCAAAAGTGAGGTTTAAAACTTGTTGATAGAAGGATTAGTGATTAGGTTAATTCGTATTGGTCTATGGAAATGCATACTTCAAATATGCCACATAATTTTAAGTGTATCTTTAAAATGGAAAGTGGACTCTGTCAAGGTTAAGGGACTTTGTAGTCTTATGACTCAAGTATGTTTCAGTTTGGACATATTTTCTCACATGTATTATTTCTATAGAGATGGTAGAGGTATAAAACACTGATATATATGTATTTGTCTGTTTCTTTTACATATTATGCCATTAGGAAAAGGTACATACATGCTAGTTTTTAGGAATATAGTGAGAATTACATCTATATACTCAAGCACTAGGTGTGCACTGATGAAAAGAGGTTCATATCTCTATTTGACTCATGAATTCACTTAGGCATTCTTATTCAGTTATGCAATCAAGGAGGCACTACTTCTCCACAGTTTTAATCACTTAGACATTAACCATACATGCACATAGTCAGCTAGACACTACTATTCCAGTCAAACATTTACTCAGCCAGTACCTATGCACTCGTGTATTCACTGAGACACTACTGATGCACTTATGTAATGGCCTAAGCATTACCTTAATATTCCTAGTTTCTCAGAGGTATTTCCCATACATTCATACATTTATCCAGGTACTACCTAGATGAATCACAGGCAGTATGCGTGCATTCATGCATTATCTCAAGCTCTACCCATACAGTCATGCAATAAACCATGCTTTAGGCTTGTAGTCATAGTTTCTCTCAGGTATTTTTCATGCATTGATGCAATCACCCAGGCAGTATTGGTGCACTCATTCAATTATTGAGGCACTACTCCAGCACTGAACTATTGACTTAGGCAGTAGCCATTTAGTGATACATTTTGGTAGGCACTACATATGAACTCATCCAATGATCCTACCATTACTCTTACATTCATCCTTTTACTTAGGCACTACCATGCAGTCATACAGTTAAGGGGAAACTACCTATATACATACTACTCCTCTTCCCTCTTTCAGCATCTCTCTAGCCTCTTTGTGTAGTTCTCTTGGTTGTTTTGCACCTCTCTTGCTCTTTCTGCACCTCTGTTGCCTCTTTCTGCACCTCACTTGTTTCTTTCTGCACTCCTCTTGGCTCTTTCTATATCCCTCTTCCCTCTTTTTGTACTTTTGTTGCCTCTTTCTGCACCCCTCTTCTGTCTTTCTGTACCTCAGTTTCCTGTTTCTGCAATTCTCTTGCCTCTTTGTGCAGTTCTCTTGCCTTTTTCCATTTCTGTTGTTTCTTTCTGCACTTCTCTTGCCTCTTTCTCTACCCTTGTTCACTTTTTCTGCTCCTCTCTTGCTTCTTTTCTGCACCTCTGTTCCTTCTTTCTGCACCTCTTTTGCCTGTTTCTGCAACTCTCTTGCATCTTTCTGTACTTTTCTTGCCTCTTTCTGCGCCTTTATTGCTTTTTTATGTACTTCACTTCTTTCTGCTCCTCTCTTGCTTCTTTATGCACCCCTGTTGTCTCATTGTGCATGTTTGTTGCTTCTTTCTGCACTTTTCTTGCTTCTTTCTGCACATCACTTGCCTCTTTCTGTACCCCTCTTGTCTCTTTTGCACCTATCTTGCTTGTTTCTGTACCCCTCTTCCCTGTTTCTGCACTTCTCTTGCCTCTTTCTGCACCTGTCTTGCCTTTTTCTGCACATCTTTTGCTTCTTTCTGCACTTCTCTTGTTTCTTTGTGCACTTCTCTTGCCTTTTTCTGCACTTCTCTTGCCTGTTTCGTCATTTCTCTTGCTTGTTTCTGGAGTTCTCTTGCCTCTTACTGCAAGCATGTTGCCTCTTTCTGTATCTATGTTGCTTCTTTCTGTACTTCTCTTGCTTCTTTCTGCTCCTCTCATGCTTCTTTCTGTACACCTGTTGCCTCTTTCAGCACTCGTCTTCCCTGTTTGTGCACCTCTCTTGTCTCTTTCTGCACCTCTGGTGACTTTTTCTGTATCTCTTAGCTGCTTTGTGCACTTCTTTTGTGTTTTTTCTGCACCTCTGTTGCTTTTTTCTAGACTACTTTCTGCACGTGTCTTATTTCTTTTTCAACTCATTATGCCTCTTTCTGCACCCCTTTTATTTGTTTCTGTACCTTTCTTGCGTTTTTCTACAACTGTTTCCTCTTTCGGCACTTCTTTTGCCTCTTTCTGCACCTGTCTTTTTTCTTTTTGTACATCTGTTGCTTCTTTCTGCATTTCTTACATTTTTCAGTAGCTGTGTTGTTTGAGTATTTCATTTTGCTGTTTGTAAACCTTTTGGTTTTTTTCCTTTCTCTTTTTGGCTGTGTGACCACCTATTCTTGTGTTTTTGCAGATGTTTTGCTCATTTTTATTCTTTTCTCTTCGTATGAGTTATAAATGCAATAGAAATGTAATTGTAATTTTGCGCTTAGTTGTTATTTTCAAAATTGAAATGTTATTAATTTTGAAATTTGAATTAATGTACTAAAATAATTAAACTATTATTTGTTTTTGGGAAGATATTTTATTTGGATTAGAAATAAAAGATGGCAAGAAAACATGACAAGAGAAGAGAACAAAGGAAACAGAAGTACTTAATGAAAACTAAAACGAGTGGAGTAGAAAAACACCAAAAGGATGCTGAGGATAAAGTGGCTTCTGGTAAGAGAACTAAACAATTTATTAAAAAAGTTGTGGAGAGATTGAACGATTAAAATACTAACCAAAGGAGGAAAGAATTTTTCGAACAAAGGAGAAACAAATGAAGAAACACAATGGAAAAGAAGCACATATGACAAAAAGACAGAAACAATTTAAGGACATACGTGTACGTATGTTTCGTAATAGAGTAATTCAAAATTTATTAAAAGATTGTAAAAAGTATATAAGATCTAGCAACAGGTTGAAAGTGTAATAAATACTGCTTTTGAATTGAAACGGAAATTATTTATATTGGTATTGAAGAGAATGAAAACATTGAATAAAACAATGCACTTTATGAAGGAGAAAAGCAAAAGAAAAAGACTGGTTAATAAAAGTAATTTTTGCAAAGCTTTTTCTGGTGAATGGAAGCATACTTCTAGTGCAGAGCCTTTTTTTAATGAAGAAAGTTATTTTCAACAAAATACATTAGTTAACGCAGTTGATGCCAGTGGTCGTTGTTACGAGATATAGGATGGTTGTCCAATTGAAAAAGAAAAGATGGTTCCTAGAAATGTGGAACAAGTAATAGCTGAAGAAGTATTGTAGTAGTATTTGTAGTATTCAGCAGGAATCTATTGATATATTACGAGTTGCTAAAAAAAGTGTTAAACAGAAGATTAAGATGTTGCAAGGACTAGATCCATGTAAAGTAAGAAAATATACTAAATGCAGGGTCATTCTCTGGCTTGTCTTTCTAGAAAAGTGTGTAAAAGTACTTTTCATCATTTAAGAATGTGAGTAGTACATCATTCAGAAATGCGGAAGTTAGTAAGGAGATTGTACTACGTAAAAAGTCCCTCATTATCTTTAAGTGAAATGAACACAGCTCTTTTGCATGGTTCAGTATCAGATGTAAAAAAAAGTTTGTGATGATATACAGTTTCGTTTCTTTGATTCACAAGAGGAGTGTAGAGAAAGTGAAAGCTTGATAAGTGTAGGTGTTGAACAACAGTTGGAAGATATTAGTACTGAGAAGTTTGAAGAAGAAATTACAAAGTTTAAGATACTTTCATGTGAAAAACCAAACTATGGGGCCGATTACGATGGCAGTTTATGGCACAACCCCGGTGCTGGTGGTGGCGGAAAACGTCCATTTCCTCACTCCTGCGGCGCTCCTCGCGTCTGCCATATTACTATGGCCAAAGATAGCCCATTTCCCGTCTGCTGCGGAGTTTCGGGTTCCGCCAGATTTTTCCTTCCGCAATGGGGGCGGAGGGAGCCAATAGAGAAAGACCCCCGTGCGGAATGACGTTACGACCGCCGGACAAATCACGATGCCTCAAACAGCCCATCAGAACGCAGCGGAGAAACCAGCCACCCGGAGACGGCGGAAGCACAACTGCAGAGATATAAACTCGAATCTGGGGCACTTCTACACGTTCCTGACCGCCATGGATCCAGCTCTACAAGCCGTTCCGCTGCTGTACCTGATCCACTACCAGCAGATAAGACGCCGCCGCGGTCAACACCGCAGGTAAGTAAATAACACATCTCCGCATAAAACCACAACACACAACTGTTATGCTGAAATACGTTTCCTGTCTACATCAGACACCCTGATGGAGACAGGAACATATCCCCCAGTGTACTTACACATGTCCTGCTTGCTAGAAATTGACTCCTCTGCATTCGGGTCACCCATCAACATAGAAATCACTGCAAGGTCCCGGTCATGTTACCACAGCGGTGAAGCCACGGGAAATCCTGCTCACAATGTAGTAGGCTGGGCCGGCGCCAGGCATGGGCAGTGTGGGCAGCTGCCCACGGCCCCACCTTTACCATACCCACATGGGGCCCCGCATCAGTTGGTCATAGCCCACAGCATGCCTCTCACATGCATTTCTGCCCACGCTGTGTGCTCCTCTTGTGCCCTCCCCATCCATGCACTATTTAGCAGCCAGGTGTGGCTCGACCTCACACCTCCCACTTCAAAGGGCAAGGTAGATTGTCTGGGAAGGTGCGGGTGAAGATTAACACCCTGCACAGAAGGTCAGGTGCGGGGCGGAGAAAACAGTAGCCACACTGTCTCTGCTGCTCACGAGGGTGCCTCATTTGTTGCCTTGGTCACAATCACTGCGAGGCCTAAGGAAGGGGCCCCCTACCCTGGGTCTTGCACCACTACACAATTGCTGTGAGGCCCAAGAGAGGGCCCCCTGCCCTGGGCATTGCAGGGGTATACCATGGCTGTGTTACGCCGTATGCAAATTAGGGGGGCCTCTCCCATCCACTTACTGCCCAGGGCCCCAAAAATCCTAGGACCGGCCCTGGTAGTAGGAGTCCAGGCAGGGCCGGCGCTAGTCATGGGCAGTGTGGGCAGCTGCCCAGGGCCTCACATCCAGCCTATCAGCATGGGGCCCCGCACCAATTGTCCTGTCGTTTCCCTGCCCATCTAAACACAAGAAAGGTGTCTCCTTGCAATTAGGCACCGTGGGAGGGGTACCCTCCATGGGCCTCCCAGGGATGGTGCCTGGAGGCCAAGGGGAGGGAGACGCTTCCTCCTGTCCCAATTGCAAGGAGACCATTCAGAGACATTGCGGGACGCCCAGTATCCAGCATTTTAACTCCTCCACATTTTTAAATCTTAGCCCACAAGCAATTCCCACACCTATCCACTCAAGGTGTGAGAATTGCTTGTGGGCTTAAAGTAAAAAATGTTGTGGTGCAAAAATGCTGGACACTGGGCGTCCCGCAATGTCTCTGAATGGTCTCCCTGCAAGGGGTCAACTATGTAAATTAGAGGGGTCTTGCACATTCCCGTTAGGACCACAGCCCGTTAAATTCTAAAAGTGCCCCAGAGTCCAGGACATAATCACACACAAGCAAGACCAACATCACAACATCCACACCACATGTAACATAAAAGAAGCACCACTCAGCACAACATATCTGCAGCAAGTAGTCATGTGCAGATACACTGTATACAGTGACATCTCCTTAAGATCATCACCAATTGAATAGGAACATGAGTGTGGGGTGAGGCAAGAGTCCCTCCAAAATGACTAAAGTCATCATTGAACACAAATAAGGGGCAGTCCACATACAATGTGGAACAGAGGAGAGCAGACCAAGTGGTGTGTATGTGAACTTCACAGCAGGCCAACAAGGTGTTGGAATGAGTCAGTGAGGCCAGGTAGATGACACACCATATTACACACCACTGCCACACAATCACATATCACCACAGCCCCCAAGCAGACATTGATAGGCCATTACATACAATGGCAGACCATATCACACAATGACAGCCCATACCATGCAACACAGAACAACATTTCTGACTCAAACAGAAAACTCAAAGTAAGCACCACTGTGCATTTCACCTACAAGTGTACTGCTGAAATAAATTACACCATGTGAGTATGTCTAGTACATCAACAACACTGACTACACTGCCAACTCACAGAACACCCACACACCATCACTCCACCTCAACAAAGTGAGCACCAACTACTAAGTAGTGAATGAATGCCAAAGTGTCAGGAAGAGTACATCTTGACAGCAGGAAACTCTGACCTGACGCTCAGGACAACCCTCCTCCTCACACCTGCCTTCCACTCATGTGAATCAAAGTGAGTCAATTAAGAAATGAAGAGTCACTCTGCAGATTAACAACCATGGAACTGTTCACACTGCATGTCAAGTCACTCAGACAGATCACACACTGAAACTCAGCCACATACACATACCATAAGTCAGCAGCAATGTATGACAATAAATAGACTAGCCTAAAGTGGAGTGCACAGTGCAGGAAAAACATGGAGCAAGCCACATAGCATTTGTACATGACATGCAAGAGGAGGAACATATCACACTACACTTAGGCCATCAAATCAGACATGGGTGGCACAGTGATTGAAATTGAACTAAAGTAACATCTGTGCAATATCTCTGGGATACAGCAATGCAAGCTATGCATTGGCCCAGGAATGATAGGAAGTGTCAGAAGCCATACAGTGACCAGCCACACATCTGTGTCAACTACCTTGACATGTGTATGCCACCAGCACAACACACATGGCTCATTGTCACACTCCCTGACTGTCAAAGCCAAGTATGACCTTCACACATACCCCTCATCTACCCATCTCACACCTGCACTACTCAACACCTGTGAGAAACACAGATAAAGGTGCAAATAAGGTCCTGTGAGTTTCCTGATAACCAATGACACACCCTGGTGTGTATCTACAAATGTCAGAATCCCACTCAGGGATGTCTGAACCAATGCTGATCAAAAACCAATAGCCAAACACACATCTCACAAACAACATCCAAAGAAGTCCAACAAGCTCAGCCATGTGCAGGCAAATAGTGGATAGGCAATGTGACCCTAGACAGAACACGAATACACAACATTTTCACTCAGGCCAAATGCACAGACACCATACCCCAACCCAATCAAAAAATGCATTATCAAATGCCAATCCTGAACACTAACTGTGATCAATAGGACAAATCAGCTAACACAGACATAGACACTACAACAGTTACCAAGTGAGCATGGTGTCAATGTGTAGCACAAGCATGCACATGCACACTCCTGACAAGTGACAGGTCAAATATAGGAGGACATAGCACAATTGTGCACTCAAAAGAAGCTCATGAACAAGAATCCACATTGCTGCATGTGACATTCACACAAGAAATGCACACTACAAATTCAACACACATCTGAATGTATTACAATCCACAAACTACTCACACACAATGTCATGCAAATAGAACATCACACACACATGCACCTGTCAGTAGAAAGAGCCAACACAGGCCAAACACTGCATCCATCAACAACAAATACACAACATATGCACATACCAATTCATCACATAGCAAACTCAGCTGGACATCAGGGGGATGCACACCAGGCAAGTACAAGGCAACATACACTGACAGCAGTGCATGCACAGTAAGCAGTGTGTGAACACCAACAAAACCAGTATCACACATATCTGAGTGCTCCACCATGAACTTCCACACCACAAATCATCACAGGCCACAGATCACATCACACTCAGGAAGGGTAGCAGTACCTCAGCAAACAGACATACACCTTAGCTATCACCCACAGCTGCACAACTCAGGAAAACCCAGATGCATCCAACATGACTAGAGGACTGTGCTGGTCAAACATATGCACTGCACATGAGCAACCATGACTGCAATCAAGTAGAAGAAAATACCACATAACAAATTGTGAAACTGTCCTGAGTGGCACATTGGTCCTGTACACAGATCATCCTCCCACAGTATAGTGTCACACTATGAAGTGGTGGGGAGGGTCACACACTGGCAAGGCATGGGGTGGAAGATATTAGACTGAAGTGGTGTGGACATCAGTATTGGACAGGTGAGGAGTGTACAGTGCAAAAACACATAGAGGAGTAACTTACAATGTGTAGGCATCAAAAGCACCTATAGGGGATGGTATGACTCTTCATACCAGATACTTGCCCCAAAAATGTGTCAAGTGACAGCATGGTATGAGAAAAGTCACATATAATGTCAGTTTGCCTGAGCAGGTCAGCACAGTGAGCACAAACTTAAACAAGAGCCATGGCTGATCAACAAAACACAGACTTGCCAGTGACACACTCTGCAAACTCACAACTGACAGCGACAACAAGTAGGTGTACCCCAGGATTGCAAGGTCACACCGACACACTGCACAGTGCTCAACCTACAACTCCTACATGTGCCCACAATCTGAAGCACATGTCTGATAATCTAAACAAACAGGCACTCATTACCTGGATCATACATGTGTGTAGGTGTCATGTGCAGGGGCACATACACCTCAACACTTCTGACAATGACAGGCCAATCACACTGTATGACTACTCAAGTGCACACATTCAAATGTACCCATGTGACTATGAAGACAGGCCTACACAAGATGACTACACATCTACACTGCTGTTCACACATCAAGAAAGATCCCACAGATATGACGGACCCTGTCCACCCCGCAAGTTATCCTGTGGATAGAATTCACTTCTGTCGTGGTACTGCATCCGAATATGACATGTCTACAAAATTGGAGACCTGACAATAGAATGATTAGGATAAGAGTAGATCATCACAGACAACCATCATTGCACCCTCAAGCCTCAGAGTCAAGAAGCACAAAAGTGCCTGTAACCTCTGGCAACCTCTGAAAAAGTAAATCAAGTAATTGCCAATGTGAATGTGGCATACAGAGCATGTGTCACATGAACATATACACATACATTAAACTTTTTCATTAGCAAGGGCAGCGACAAAGCACACAACATGAGTAACAGTCTTTATTACATAATCTCTGGATAGGCATCAAAAGTGCAAAACATCAAGGCCATTGGCCAGTCCAATTTTCTAGTCCGCACATGTGTGCATGAGAACTTGCACATCAAATGGGTAACACAGTCCACTGCCATGGGAATCACCAGAGCTCAGGGGCTTCAAATGGGCAGTCCAGGCACCGCTGTGGGAGAAATGGTGTGGGGAGGGGGACTTGGCTTCAACTTTGGCTTTAAGTTGAACTGGGAGGGGGCTGATTGTTGGGGCCAGTTGGAGGACTGGACCTGGGAGGGAGAGAACTGTCTGAGGTAGAGGGATCCGTGGCTGTGGGAGCCTGAGGGCTGCTTGGACCGGGTGGAGTGGTGGCACGGGGAGGTGGAGACATGCTGTGTGGAGGCACAGTGGCTGAGGGTGAATGTTGAGGGCTGGGTCTCAACTGTTTGGGGATCCGATAGCCCACAAGTGTCTTTGCCGGAGTGGGAAGTGAGGTGGGCACAACAGCCTCACTCTTCCCCAAAGGTGTAGCAGGTGCAGGTGGCTCTCCCCCTGTGGATTTGCTGGACCTGGTGGTACGCTTGGGGTGGCCTTGCCTCTTCCCCTGCATCCCCTGTTGTCGAGGTAAACCACCCACTTTGCTCTCTTGTCCCTGCTTCACAGGGGTGTGGGTGGGAGTCGATGTTTTGGGTGAATCTGCCTTTGGAATGTGTTTGGGCTTAGTTGTGGCAGGCACCAGGTTCACAGCAGACAGGGCAAGTGTTTGTGGGTCTTTGGGATCAGGTGTGGGGATGGGAGTGCCCTTGGATGGTGATGATTTTGATGAATGTGATGTTGATGCCTGCTTTTTGGCCTGATGCCCCTGAGTGTCATGTGATGGGCTTTTTGTTTTGCGCTCATGTGTGCCCGTTTTGTGTTGTGGTGATGGTGTCTGTGGTCTGGTACGCTTAGAGTGCTGCTGTTGTGTGCTGCGTGTGGATGACTGGGTGCCTGAGGGCTCTGGCGTGTGTGCACTCTCGTCAGGTGGTGCCACTGGCAGGGTGGTTGCTGAAGGGACAGGAGCTGGACTGGGAGCTTGGGACTGCTGAATGGCTGCCGTCACTGTGGAGGACAAAGACTGGACAGTTCGGTGTAGGCCACCCACGTCCGAATGAATGCCCTCCATGAATGCAACAACCTGTGCCAACTTGTTGCCATGATCCTGGAGGGCATTCAGGAGAGCAGTCTGACCCACACACAGCTGGCGCAAAATGTCTACTGCCTCCACACTGAGGGCAGCAGGGGAGACAGGGGCAGGGGCAGGGGCAGCGGTGCCTGGGGGGAAGGAGACTCTACCCTTCCTAGGGCTGCGTGCACGGACAGCACTTGGGGGAGTATCCGGGAGGGTGGGCACTGGACGAGGTGTAGCGGAAGAAGATGCAGATCTTGAACTTCCTGTGCCCACCAACACCGAGGAGTCACCGCTGGAGTTTGAAGATGTGGAGGTTGGTGTTTCCGGGCAGGAATCATCCAGGGCACTCCTGTCCCCCTCCGAGGCGCTGGTCCCCTCAGTGTCACTGAACTCCTGTGTAGCAGTCGTGCCAGTAGCTTCCCCAACGGTGTTGGTCCCCCATCCTTCCCTGCCCTCGGTAGATGCTGCAAGAGACAGAGACGTAGGTTCAGTATAGTGCCATACCCACAAACATCATATGCAAGCAAAGCACCAAACTTTAAAATGATAATCCCATGTTGAACTCCTCCATGTACTTCCAGCATATGCTACATTTATACAATCATCAGATGATGCATGGAAACATGCATAGTTGATAGTAATGCTCCATGTGGCATTGACACAGCCAAATAGCTGGGCCTGTGCCTCCCTGTAACCACACATACTATTGTCTGTATGCATACCTACGTGCCTGTAGGTGAGATAGCTATACATCAAAAGATGTTGTCTCAGTCACATATGGAGTCTCTTTAAGGGAACACCACAGATACAAACTCCAATATGTCCTTTTGCAATGGCTACCAGCTCCTGATATCCACCATGTTGGACTTCGAAGCACAACTACAGTTGTCCATTGGTGTCAGCTGTGTAGATGTTACAATTTATCTGTTGTGCACAGCACACATCTATGAATGCACACTAACATGATGCTCACTGCTGTTCACTGCCAGTTGATGTCTATGACACTCACACTGCAGCATATGTCACAAGGCCACATCTTATCTGTCAATGAAGTGCCAATGAGCACCATTGCACAATGTAGTCACAAACACAAAGCACTATAGCATGAGAATGGGAAGTTAATGCAAGGCCTTCATAGGTTGTGACATGTCACATACCAACATGTCCACAAGTCCCTGACAGTCCCTCATTGATCCAAGGCAGGACTGTGTCTGCTGTTGATGATGAAGTTGGTGGACTCCATAAGGACAGCTAATGTGTGACAATACCTAGGGTCTGGCATATGACATCCATATGTTGTGCTGACTGATGACATTGAGGACACATCAATGTGCCAATAAGTCACACACTGATTAAAAGCATTAGCCATAATTTAACCATGCACTGATGCACAAGGACACCCCTCCACAATGCACACATACAGAGGACTGACACTCCATAGTGCCTAAACAATTTCGCAATAGCCAGGTTATGCTACATTGCATTTGAAACACAGAGTCTAACCATCCCACTCATGTTGCCATGTGCACAAATGGCAAAGGGAAACTAGCCAATGCATCACTGCAATCATCACCATCTACCCTTTCAGCACCTGTGTGCACTTGCTATCACTATGGCAGGTAATTCCATCATGTAATGCCATGCAGCTGATATTGGGCTAATACACTTTTAAATGTTGCTGTCCTCTCTATCATTGTGGAAAAAGGGATCCATGGGACAGGTGTGATCCTTACCAACTCACTGCTCCCTCAGTCCACATCTGTGCATGTCTGTAGCCACTAACACATCATCACATGAGCACACTATTGAGCTAGCCACACAGCGCACACAAGCACGACAATTGTCCTGGGCTACCCACTTCACACAATGAATTATCCTGTGTAGGGGGGTCTCAGTGCAGACAACATTCATGCAATGTGAGTTTTAAAAATGTCAAGATGATTAAATGTGACAAGGTTCATGGGTTGTTGACACATGAGATACAAAATGTCGTACAAATGCAGAACAGCTGCACTCAACACAGAGGCCACTTAGAAGCCATTGCATCACACTAGAGATATCACAGAGCTCCGCACAGGCTCAGGGCTTGGATTCATGCAGTCACTCATACGCCAAGTCACACTTTGCACAATACTCACCCCCAACTTGCTGCTGATGGGCCCTCAAGCGTCCATCCAGCTCTGGCTGGGTCACTGCCAAGATGCGGGCCATTAGTGGTGTCATGCTCCGGCGTGCCAACCTGCCACTTCGAGGGAGCACCCCCAGCGTCATCTCAGCGACGTTTTTGCTCAGGCGGCAGATGTCATCCCACCTCTTGTGGCAGTGCTTGTGACGTCGGTTGGAGACACCCAGAGACAGCATCTTGCGTGCAATGGCTCTCCATATGGCCTTACGCTGATGGACCTTAAGCTGCAGGCATGGGAGACAAGAAGAGGAGGTTTCTGTGAAACTGTGTTGTGTACCACTGTGTGACAGTACAGGAGCATGAAAATACATAGCACACTAACACATCAATGGAGAGCAGAGCCCATACAGCTTGTCACATAGTACACTTGGAGCAAACCATATCATTGCAATGGTTACATATATGATGATGGACACACTACATGCCCATCCCATACACATGCAGAGTGCCAGCACAGAAACCAATGTAAAAATTGCCCTCAGCTGTGATGCACTATGTGAGTGAGCGTGACATACAATACACTGGAAATGATGTGTAGAGGTCAGACTCACTGTGTCCTACACTACACGCCCCTTAATGTCCCTGACCATTGCCTAGCTACATGTGTCATGGTGGTCACATTTAGGGCCCTGATCTTACAATCTCACACTCTTCTCACAAGGTGGAGTCCTGCCTTGTGCAATCCTCAGGCCTATGATGGCTCATTGAGAAATAGGGTTGTGGACAACACATATGTTTCACTCAGTCCTTTTGGTGATGGGTCCTTGTAACATTGGGCAGTTTCTGTGCAGGCCAGAGGGCCTCACACTGAGGATAAACGTGGCCCATCACATAAATCACATGCATGTACAATATGAATGGAGATACAGTGCATACACATGCGATACTCTACACATCATGGAATCCATAGTAGGATGACATGTCCAACTCACATTTAGCTGATGTGTCATAGGTGAATTACCCCCAAGAGTGATAGACTCAGGCATTGTACTCCTGTGCAGAATGGACACATCTCCATAGGGTCATATTTAAAAAGGTACAAACATTATTCAGTACCCTCTGGCCAAGCTACATTTGTAATGTCTCAAATGAGCATATGAACACTTAATGGACTAGGACATCACATAGCACAGGGAATGTGTGTTCAGACTTCGAGTCTCTCAAACCAGCAGGGTAACTGGGTAACTGCCAGACCACAGTATGTCATTCCCATCCTTAAATGCAGTCACGGATCTGTGGAAATAAGGCTACACACCCCATTGACGTGAAGTCAGCATGCTAGGCAGTGTCTCACACATTTACATTACACAGTCTCAGAACAACATATGTTCATTTTGACTTAAGAAGAGCTGGACAAGTGTCCATGTTGCCATCCTCCCCACATACTCAAGTGCAATTAGTACTAGGTCATGTATGGAGCATGCTGTTGGCAAATATTGATGCATGCACATTGGCTTGCACTCACAGGCACATACTACTGTACAGTAACATCATGTGAGCATACTGAGCACTCTCTAAATTTTACTTAGACACTTACCAGTACATCTGGAGCACCATATAGCCTCCCATACTGTGCAAGGACCTCGTCCACCAGGACCTCCAGCTCCTCTGTGGTGAAGGGACGGACCCTGATGTTCTCTGTTTGCGCCATCACTGGGTCCAGAGTACAGGTACAGCAGCAGTTGGTGGTGATGACTAGCAGGCAGCAGTGTCTGAATGCAAGTGACATGTGTGGCTCTCTCACAGACATTTATAGGCCCCTAGGGTTGTTTCAGTGGTACTCTGCTGTTGCAATTGGTCTGCCTGGTTTGCATCATTCAATTGTATCCAATGACCGGGTCCGCGGTGGCTGTGCACGCCTACCGCGAGTTTCTAAACTGCATTGCACTACCGCGATGGCAATTCCTATTAGCTGCAATGGCATTGGCATATGCGGTGTCACACCGCGGTAGCCAGGTGGTCTCTACCACAATTTGGCATCTTTCAATTGTGGCCAATGACCGTGACCGCGGTGGCGGAGCACGCCTACCGCGAGTTTCAAAACTGCATTGCACTACCGCAATGGCGGTTCCCATTGACTGCAATGGCATTGGCATAGGCGGTGTCACTCCGCGGGGGCCAGGCGGTGTGTTCCGCAATCAGGCATCTTTCAATTGTATCCAATGACCGGGCCTGCGGTGGCGGTGCACGCCTACCGCGAGTTTCAAAACTGCATTGCAGTACCGCGATGGCGGTTCCCATTGGCTGCAATGGCATTGGCATATGCGGTGTCACACCGCGGTGGCCAGGTGGTCTCTACCGCAATTTGGCATCTTTCAATTGTGGCCAATGACCGTGACCGCGGTGGCGGAGCACGCCTACTGCGAGTTTCAAAACTGCATTGCACTACCACGATGGCGGTTCCCATTGGCTGCAATGGCATTGGCATATGCGGTGTCACACCGTGGTGGCCAGGTGGTCTCTCCCGCAATTTGGCATCTTTCAATTGTGGCCAATTACCGTGACCGCGTTGACAGAGCACGCCTACTGCGAGTTTCAAAACTGCATTGCACTACCGCAATGGCGGTTCCCATTGGCTGCAATGGCATTGGCATATGCGGTGTCACACCGCGGTGGCCAGGTGGTCTCTAACGCAATTTGGCATCTTTCAATTGTGGCCAATGACTGTGACCGCGGTGGCGGAGCACGCCTACCGCACCTATGGACACATTGTGCTATTGCATTGGCACTAGCCAATTTTCATCATTGAACACTACCTTTACAATGTATACTAGCACCTGGTTGTAAAGTTAAATGCAAGTGTGACATTTAACTCACTGATGCCCACACATGCCATGTCAGTGCACATGATTACATGCATTGGCATGTACTTCCTCACATGTCACATATGATATTTGTGTGCATGTACACAGATTTGGTGTGTAATGGAGTCTCATATTTGTGAACATGTCAATGTGTAAGATGGCTAATCAACCCACAGTAATGATGGACTGACCACATAATGTGCCTATTTCACTGTGTACATTGCTGTATTCTTTTTGATAGTTGATCAGCTTACACACACTGTGCTCATTGTGTAAAAAAGAGGTGCTATGTGCGACTTAAGCAAGAAGGTGTGTCAGGTACAGTAGCTACGTAGCAGTCAGCAGTGTTGCTGTTTGCCACATGTGCTGTGTCACCTACACCCAGGGCTGGTGACACAAGATGTAGGAGTGCACCAAATACCATTCACATAATCAGATTCTGATTTGGAAGTAGTCAGTATGTACATACTGACCACATGTACGACTACATGAGATCAAGGTGTCTGTGCATGTGACTTGTGCATTAAGCTGTTGTTACCGTCCTGTCAATGTTAGCGCTGTGTTAGTCAATATGTAAGATGTTTGACACATCTCATTGGTGAATTAAATTTACATGTGTCCTCTTTCATATTATGTAGGAGACGACCAAATGTGCATCGGCCTTTCCCAGTGCTGGCGAACATGGAGGATGAGAACATCATAAGGAAATTCCGTCTGGATCGCCTTACCCTTCAAGACCTATGTGGTCATTTGGAGCCCTATCTGAGGTCTCACAGAACTTATCCAACTGCTTTGACGCCAACAGTTAAGGTGATGGCGGCCCTGCATTTCTTTGCCACCGGTTTGTTTCAGTACACGGTGGCCATCGCCGGTGGGATGTCTCAGGCTATGTTCAGCATGGTGCTACGTGATGTCCTGTCCGCAATGTTGACCTACAAGGACCGCTACATCCACTTTCCAAGGAGACATGAATTGGCAGGTGTGAAGGGTGATTTTTATGATCTTGGACTCATACCTAATGTGGTTGGAGCCATTGACTGCACACATGTAGGCCTAGTTCCACCACAGGCACATGAGCACATCTACTGGAACAGGAAGCATTTCCATTCCATTAATGTGCAAGTGGTATGCCAAGCAGATATGATTATCTCCCATGTCTGTGCCAAATTTCCCGGTTCAGCACATGACTCCTACATACTGCGTAACAGCATCATCCCACAATTGATGGCCAATCTGCATCCGGAGCGTGCATGGCTTGTTGGTGAGTACGCAGAGTCAAGTAGTGTGCTGTATGTGTGACATGCTGTTCTCAGCTACTGTTTATATTGCAAAATTGGTCTGTGTTTCTCACACCTAGGTGACTGCGTATCCCAACCGTCCTTGGTTGCTGAGCCCACTGAGGAATCCAAGGACCCCGGGTAAAGTCCGCTACAATGATGCACATGGGAGGGAACGTTTTGTAGTGGAGCGTGCTTTTGGGCTTCTGAAGTCTAGATTCCGGTGTCTGGACAAGAGCACAGGTGCACTACTCAACTCTCCCCAAAGGTGTGTCAGATCATAGTTGCATGCTGCATGCTCCACAACCTGGCCTTGTGCAAAGAGATCCCCCTGCTCCTGGACGATGATGAGCAGCGGATGCCCCCCGCTGCAAATCCACACATGCCCAGTGACGATGATAGAGGAGAAGAGGAAGGTGTTGACCTGCGTCAACAGCTCATCCACAACTACTTCCCTTGAGTGTAAGTGACATTGTACAACAGTGACATTGTCTGTTGGCTTTGATGGTGGTGGCAAGGCATAGATGAGCTTTTTGACTGCTGGCTGTTGTTGGCTCAGTGCTAATGGCTGATGTGTGTGGCACAGGGTATTGTTTTACACGTACCTCATGTCTATGTTGCTGTTGTTGCTCATTGTATTGTGTGATGGTTTTTGTACGTTGTTGACTAGTGGTGTGTTTTAGCTGTAATGGCATCACCTGACAAGCAAATGTCATTCTCTTGTGTCTTTCTAGGTTCCTTCACCCTATCAATGCCTCGTCACAATCAGAGCTTGTGGTACATTGGAATCTGAATTGACATTGTACATACTGTAATAAACATGGGACTGACACAAAGACATAGGTGTGTAAAGAGTGTTTATTTTCAATAAGTTTTTGTGAAAGAGAAGTGATTGTTTTTAAAATTGTGCAAAGTGAATTTATGAGTTGTCAGTGATGGTAAATGAGACAAATAGAGAAGTCACCACATTGATGTAGTCACACAGTCCAACAAACTCCTGCCAACCACATGGCAATGTGGGTTAGGATAGTTAACAAAGTCAATGTCAAGGGCAACACAGGTGCCATCATGGCTGGCTCAGCGACTTGCCTTTGGTTGGTGCTTTGCCACATGACCCTCCCGTGGTGTTTCTCGGACGTCCCCTCCTGCGTTTGGCAGGGGGGGCCTCTGCAGCAGGCTCAGCGGTGTCTGAGGAGTCATTGTCTTGCAGCTCACCCCTCTCTGTGGCCGCAGCTGAGGTGGTGAGAGTATCAGCAGGCTGGCCACTGGAGGGGGGTTGAGCCATCATTTGAGCCGCATGTCTGTCCCTCAGAACACCCACAAGCTGGCCCATGAGGTCCACAAGTTGGCCCATACGTGTGTCAATGGACCGCAGCAGCAGGCGGAGCTCACACACTTCTTCCACAACCTGGCCCATCTGTCCCTGGTTCTGTTCATATGCACCAAGGACTCTTGCGATGGTGGCCAGGGCTTCTGTCTCAGTGTCCTCCTGTGATTGTCCCCCAGTTGCCCTCCCACCTGCCCTGCTGACACGGACCTGTTGCGTTGGGACTCGACGCACCCGCACACTCTCCCTGGCATCCTCGGATTGTGTGGTGGTGTTGGTAACCACTGAGGCAGGGAGAGTGTTGCAGGCAGCAGTGGTGATGGTGGAGGTGGCTGCCGCACAGGTAGTTGTAGCAGGGGTCAGCGCTGTTGTTGTTGCTGTGGTGATGGTGGTGGGGACAATGAGGCCCTGAGACGTAGTGCACCCTGGCAGTCCTGAGGGGCCAGGTTGTTGCTCCTCATCCGAGAAACATAGGGAATCTGCATCAGAGCGTTCACGTTCCAGGGGGAGAGACAGCCTCTGCAGGTTGGTGGTGTTTTCAGCTGCAGTTGCTTGTGGATCTCCTGTTGAACAGAGGTTAAAATGCCAGTTAAGTTGACTACACAAGCTTGGTGTTAGACGTTTGGATGTTCCATTTGATACACCAAACACTTTACATTGCAATCACTTGGTATGGCTGAAAGATCATGAGCATCATGACATGATGTTGAGGTACATACATTACTTGTCCATAGTGTGACATGTAAATTGAAACCATGTGCCACGTACAGATTGTGTGATTACAAGGACATGTCATCATCTACCAACTTGCGGCACATCAACTTTTGATAATGTGTCTTTTTGTTTACTCTTCATGGAATCAGTTTCAGCTAAGAAAGAACTAGCCATTGGAATGTTATACATACCTTTTTCATATCATGTACTTTACTTTGTTTGTCATATTGACCATGCATGTTTTGTGTTCATATGGGCCTTCATGCTCTGACACCATAGCACTAACACATTGCATTCTGTGCTGTGCATGATTGGGCCATGATTTTCTTTCACATGTGACTTGGTGAGTCAAAGTTTAAATTCTGTGACAGTTACATGCGCTTAGCTGTCTGCACACTGGATGTAAATTTGGGATCTATGCCAAGTTGGCTGACATGTGAGGGCTGGTGTGGTCATATGGCTCCATGCATTTTGAGAAGGATGGCAGGGTGCATGCACTGACTACCTACCTGTTCGGTGACACAGTGGAGGGAAATGGCTGCCACATGGTTCTGGGTATGGGGAGTGTTCCATCCTGCTCAGCTGTGGGGCAAGGGTGCCTGGTGGGAGTTGTAATGCTGGCTTCCTACCCACAAACCCCCCTCCCTGTTAAGATGGCTACCTACCTGTAAGTTTGAGGAGAGCAATGAAATGGCTGCCACATGGTTCTGGGTGTGGGGAGTGTTCCATTCTGCTCAGGGGTGAGACAAGAGAGCATGAGAAGGCTGCCTACCTGTAAGTTTGAGGAGAGCAATTCAATGGCTGCCACAGGGTTCAGGGTTGGGGGAGTGCTCCATCTTGCTCAGGGGTGAGACAAGAGAGCATGAGAAGGCTACCTACCTGTAAGTTTGAGGAGAGCAATGAAATGGCTGCCACATGGTTCTGGGTGTGGGGAGTGTTCCATCCTGCTCAGCTGCGGGACAAGGGTGCCTGGTGGGAGTTGAAGTGCTGGCTTCCTACCCACAAAACGCCCCTCCCTGTTAAGATGGCTACCTACCTGTAAGTTTGAGGAGAGCAATGAAATAGCTGCCACATGGTTCTGGGTGTGGGGAGTGTTCCATCCTGCTCAGGGGTGAGACAAGAGAGCATGAGAAGGCTACCTACCTGTAAGTTTGAGGAGAGCAATGAGATGGCTGCCACAGGGTTCAGGGTGGGGGGAGTGCTCCATCTTGCTCAAGGGTGAGACAAGAGAGCATGAGAAGGCTACCTACCTGTAGGTTTGAGGAGAGCAATGAAATGGCTGCCACAGGGTTCAGGGTGGGGGAGTTCTCCAGCTTGCTCAGGGGGGAGACAAGAGAGCACGAGAAGGCTACCTACCTGTAAGTTTGAGGAGAGCAATGAAATGGCTGCCACATGTTTCTGGGTGGGGGGAGTGTTCCATCCTGCTCAGCTGTGGGACAAGGGTGCCTGGTGGGAGTTGTAGAGCTGGCTTCCTACCCACAAACCCCCCTCCCTGTTAAGATGGCTACCTACCTGTAAGGTGGAGGAGAGCAATGAAATGGCTGCCACATGGTTCTGGATGGGGGGGTGCTCCATCCTGCTCAGCTGTGGGACAAGAGAGCATAAGAAGGCTACCTACCTGTAAGTTTGAGGAGAGCAATGAAATGGCTGCCACATGGTTCTGGGTGTGGGAAGTGTTCCATCCTGCTCAGCTGTGGGGCAAGGGTGCCTGGTGGGAGTTGTAGTGCTGGCTTCCTACCCACAAACCCCCCTCCCTGTTAAGATGGCTACCTACCTGTAAGTTTGAGGAGAGCAATGAAATGGCTGCCACATGGTTCTGGGTGTGGGGAATGTTCCGTCCTGCTCAGTGGTGAGACAAGAGAGCATGAGAAGGCTACCTACCTGTAAGTTTGAGGAAAGCAATGAAATGGCTGCCACAGGGTTCAGGATGGGAGAGTGTTCCATCTTGCTCAGGGGTGAGACAAGAGAGCATGAGAAGGCTACCTACCTGTAAGTTTGAGGAGAGCAATGAAATGGCTGCCACAGAGTTCAGGGTGGGGGGAGTGCACCATCTTGCTCAGGGGTGAGACAAGAGAGCATGAGAAGGCTACCTACCTGTAAGTTTGAGAGTAATGAAATGGCTGCCACATGGTTCTGGATGGGGGGAGTGTTCCATCCTGCTCAGCTGTGGGACAAGGGTGCCTGGTGGGAGTTGTAGTGCTGGCTTCCTACCCACAAACCCCCCTCCCTGTTAAGATGGCTACCTACCTGTAAGTTTGAGGAGAGCAATAAAATGGCTGCCACGTGGTTGTGGGTGTGGGGAGTGTTCCATCCTGCTCAGGGGTGAGACAAGAGAGCATGAGAAGGCTACCTACCTGTAAGTTTGAGGAGAGCAATGAAATGGCTGCCACAGGGTTCAGGGTGGGGGGAGTGCTCCATCTTGCTCAGGGGTGAGACAAGAGAGCATGAGAAGGCTACCTACCTGTAAGTTTGAGGAGAGCAATGAAATGGCTGCCACAGGGTTCAGGGTGGGGGGAGTGCTCCATCTTGCTCAGGGGTGAGACAAGAGAGCATGAGAAGGCTACCTACCTGTAAGTTTGAGGAGAGCAATGAAATGGCTGCCACATGGTTCTGGGTGGGGGAGTGTTCCATCCTGTTCAGCTGTGGGACAAGGGTGCCTGGTGGTAGTTGTAGTGAGTGCTTCCTACCCACAAACCCCCCTCCCTGTTAAGATGGCTACCTACCTGTAAGGTGGAGGAGAGCAATGAAATGGCTGCCACATGGTTCTGGGTGGGGGAGTGTTACATCCTGCTCAGGGGTGAGACAAGAGAGCATGAGAAGGCTACCTACCTATAAGTTTGAGGAAAGCAATGGCATGGCTGCCACAGGGTTCAGGGTGGGGGGAGTGCTCCATCTTGCTCAGGGGTGAGACAAGAGAGCATGAGAAGGCTACCTACCTGTACGTTTGAGGAGAGCAATGAAATGGCTGCCACATGGTTCTGGGTGGAGGGAGTGTTCCATCCTGCTCAGCTGTGGGACAAGGGTGCCTGGTGGGAGTTGTAGTGCTGGCTTCCTACCAACAAACCCCCTACCTGTTAAGATGGCTACCTACCTGTAAGGTGGAGGAGAGCAATGAAATGGCTGCCACATGGTTCTGGGTGGGGGGAGTGTTCCATCCTGCTCAGCTGTGGGACAAGAGAGCATGAGAAGGCTACCTACCTGTAAGTTTGAGGAGAGCAATGAAATGGCTGCCACATGGTTCTGGGTGTGGGGAGTATTCCATCCTGCTCAGCTGTGGGACAAGGGTGCCTAGTGGGAGTTATAGTGCTGGCTTCCTACCCACAAACCCCCCTCCCTGTTAAAATGGCTACCTACCTGCAAGTTTGAGGAGAGCAATGAAATGGCTGCCACATGGTTCTGGGTGTGGGGAGTGTTCCATGCTGCTCAGGGGTGAGATAAGAGAGCATGAGAAGGCTACCTACCTGTAAGTTTGAGGAGAGCAATGAAATGGCTGCCACAGGGTTCAGGGTGGGGGGAGTGCTCCATCTTGCTCAGGAGTGAGACAAGAGAGCATGAGAAGGCTACCTACCTGTAAGTTTGAGAGTGCAATGAAATGGCTACCACAGGGTTCAGGGTGGGGGGAGTGCTCCATCTTGCTCAGGGGTGAGACAAGAGAGCATGAGAAGGCTACCTACCTGTATGTTTGAGGAGAGCAATGAAATGGCTGCCACATGGTTCTGGGTGGGGGGAGTGTTCCATCCTGTTCAGCTGTGGGACAAGGGTGCCTGGTGGTAGTTGTAGTGCTGGCTTCCTACCCACAAACCCCCCTCCCTGTTAAGATGGCTACCTACCTGTAAGTTTGAGGGAGAGCAATGAAATGGCTGCCACATGGTTCTGGGTGTGGGGAGTGTTCCATCCTGCTCAGGGGTGAGACAAGAGAGCATGAGAAGGCTACCTACCTGTAAGATTGAGGAAAGCAATGACATGGCTGCCACAGGGTTCAGGGTGGGGGGAGTGCTCCATCTTGCTCAGGGGTGAGACAAGAGAGCATGAGAAGGCTACCTACCTGTATGTTTGAGGAGAGCAATCAAATGGCTGCCACATGGTTCTGGGTGGTGGGAGTGTTCCATCCTGCTCAGCTGTGGGACAAGGGTGCCTGGTGGGAGTTGTAGTGCTGGCTTCCTACCCACAAACCCCCTACCTGTTAAGATGGCTACCTACCTGTAAGGTGGAGGAGAGCAATGAAATGGCTGCCACATGGTTCTGGGTGGGGGAGTGTTCCATCCTGCTCAGCTGTGGGACAAGAGAGCATGAGAAGGCTACCTACCTGTAAGTTTGAGGAGAGCAATGAAATGGCTGCCACATGATTCTGGGTGTGGGGAGTGTTCCATCCTGCTCAGCTGTGGGACAAGGGTGCCTGGTGGGAGTTGTAGTGCTGGCTTCCTACCCACAAACCCCCCTCCCTGTTAAGATGGCTACCTACCTGCAAGTTTGAGGAGAGCAATGAAATGGCTGCCACATGGTTCTGGGTGTGCGGAGTGTTCCATGCTGCTCAGGGGTGAGATAAGAGAGCATGAGAAGGCTACCTACCTATAAGTTTGAGGAGAGCAATGAAATGGCTGCCACAGGGTTCAGGGTTTGGGGAGTGCTCCATCATGCTCAAGGGTGAGACAAGAGAGCATGAGAAGGCTACCTACCTGTAAGTTTGAGGAGAGCAATGAAATGGCTGCCACATGGTTCAGGGTGGGGGGAGTGTTCCATCCTGCTCAGCTGTGGGACAAGGGTGCCTGGTGGGAGTTGTAGTGCTGGCTGCCTGTACACATGCCCCCATGGAAATATTGCTAGCTACCTTTGAGGTGATTCAGAGGAAGGAAATGTTAGATATGTGAGACATGTATTGGGAAGAGTGTGTTGTACGTAAGTGCATTTGTGTCTAGGAAGTGTAGCTTTCTAGTTGTGCAAGACAGTACATAGCAGTGTAATGGGAGACATTTGTTGGTACTTACAAGCCTTCACTCCCCCGGGTATTCCTGTGAGACTCTCTGGATGCAGTATGGCAAGCACCTTCTCCTCCTATTCGGTGAATGTTAGTGGTGGAATGAGAGGGCCTCCGCCAGTCCTCTGAGCCAGCTCATGGTTCTTGTTGGCACGCTCTTTCACCCTGGTCTTGAGGTCATGCCACCTCATCTTGATGTCACGCAGGGTGTGCAGGGTGGTCCCTACTGCATTGACTTTGTTGACTATCCTTTCCCACATTTGATTTTTTTCTGGCTACTGGTGTCTGTTGGACCATGCTTCCAAACAAATGTGGTTCTACTCTGATTATCTCATCTACGATGACTGACAACTCATTGTCAGTGAATTTTGGCATTTTTTTCTGTGCCATGGTGTGTGATGTGCAAATGGGTGAAAAGTGCAGGTGTGAAGGTGGTGGTGGAGATGTGTGTAGTGTGTGTTGTGTGGGTGGTTGTGATGGTGTGATGTGTGCTGATTTGCCTCTCCTTTGTGCTGTGGTGTTTGGCCCTTCAGTCTGGAGTTGTGCAAAGGATGCTGGGCAGGGAAGGGGTTGGTTTTATACTCAGCTATGTGGGTGGGTTAAAATGGAGTATTCATGTCAGGTATGTTATCTGGGTTGACCTGGGATTTGTATTTTTTTCTTGCGATGGGGATGTGTCATTGGGGTCTGTCAGATGTTTTTGGAGGCTGCGCCAGAAAAACAGCCACACTTGGTAGCCGTGTTTTGTGGTTGCTTTGAACCGCCATTCCTCTTTCTGCGTGACCGCAGCAGTCTGAATGCAATGGTCCTTCCGCCGGCTCTACCATTCATCATTTCGCGCGACCGCGGCGGTCGGGAACAACTGATCGTTCCGCTGGCTCCGCCATCGTATCATAATTTCACTTGCGGTCATTCCGCTGGTCGATCAGCGTTTTTGGGGCTTTCCGCAACATTTCCATCCGCTGCGGACGGATTTTCAGCTTTTCCGGACGTTCCCGATGGTGTTTTGTGTAATCTGTCCGCCACGGTCGGAATTTTCTAGCAGTGCATCCTAATCTGACCGCCGGTTTTGCCGCGGTACATGTGGACGGTTTTTTCCGGCAACCACGCGGTCGGAGTGCTTTTCCGTCCACCATCGTAATCAGCCCCTATGTTTGTATCTGTTGTTGACGTACTCACTATAGAAGTCAAACTAGGAATGTTGATGTGTATTTAAAAAGTGAAAAGGAAAATAATGATAAGTGGGAGCAATTTGGTGCTTATTTGTTGGTGGAAGGTCGTTTTGATTTGGGTACTGATCAACGTATTTGTAAATATTGTAAAACAAATTAGAAGAGAACAAAATGTCAACTAGAGCAGTACATAACAACTTAGAGTTGGTAGCTATTCCTCCGGAACTGGCAGATTTAAATACATATGAGTCCATTCTTATTCAATCTGTGTACCCGTTTCAGGCTATTGTTCGTATGGAGCCTAAGACAGGTAAGCTGCCTCCAACAGATTTACAAAGAGGTCTGAAAGGAAGAGTTGTGTACTTACCTTTAGAGTTTAAAAAAATATTGAAACTGTTGGTATAGAGAGAGAGGAAAGTGAGCCTGTAGTAATTCTAGTTAATGGTGTACCAACAAAGAGTCGGAAAATATGGCAAGAGTTAGTAGATCTCACCAAACTTCAAAAGGCTACATTATATCTTGTACAGAACAATATTTATTATAAAACTGTAAATGTGGAAGACCAGGAAATATGTTCAGAAGAAGATACAGAAATTTCAACTGGCCAAAAAGAAAAAGTGGACAAGACCAGGAGTGAAGAGATTTACGAACATTACAGTATACATCCTTTACATTAAAAAGAAGTGATTGGAAACACTTTTGAATTATTTCAAATGAAGAAAGCAAAGGGAACTCCCATGAGTGTATGGGAAAAAAGTTTAGACGCTCGTTGTTTTTAGGCCTGGGCGGTGAACTCCGCTCTGCTCGCGGAGTTTGCGGAATTTTTTGCACTTCACGTTACGCGGAGATCGCGGAGTTCCGAAAAACTCCGCTTCGCGGTGCGGAGCAGAGTTTTTTTCCTTGCTCGCGTTCGTCAACGTCAAGTTGGCGACCGCGAGCAAGGAAAATCAACCTCCTGGCGAGATTTTTCCTCGTTCGCAATCGTCAACATCAAGTTGGCGAGCGCGAGCATGGAAAATCAACATCCTGGCGAGATTTCTCAACGCGGGGGGTCAGGTTTCTCATTGCGAGTGGTCGCATATGCTCGCGACCGCTCGCGTTGAGAAACTGCCCGTTCGTGTTGAGAAAGCTGCCATTCGAGTAAAAATCTACTCGAGCGGCAGAAAAGGAAAGCTTGCGCTGTGCATGGTGCCGTTCACAATGATTGCACAGTGCGGACAAGCATCCGGCACTGTGCAATCACCGCGAACAGCATTTTTCTATCATACTCCGCCACTCGCGGAGCTCTGCGTAGTGCGACAGAGTTTTTATGCACTTCACGGTGTTCCGCGTAGTGCAACCCCGCGAACTCCGCCCAGGGTTAGTTGTTTTCCACAGCTGTTCCCCACTGGAGAAGGTGGATGATATGAAGAACGAGCAGTACAGATTCCAGCTTCAGAATACCGGACGACAAGATTGTACTCAGAAGATCCAAGATTTCGACAGTGCATTCCATATATATTTCATCTTCTATTTGAAAGTGACTTGTCTGGACTTTCATATGCAGTGAATCACATATTAAAAACAGGAGTTCATCTTACACATGTTTCTGCAAAGGAATTTATGGACAAAGTTCAACAAAGAGACGATCATTTGGAATCTCAGTTAATTAATTTGATGGCGTGTCAAGGTGGTACTAATGAGTATTGGTATAGTCATCACGGCGAACTTAAATGTATGTTAAGAAACGTAGGTGCTCCTACGTGGTTTCTAACACTTAGCTGTGCTGAATATGCTAGAAACGATTTACTTGAATTTCTTCGACAAGCAAATTCAAATGTCAAGAATATTGAATTGAAGACAGCTGGAGAATTGTGTTCTTTGGATCCTTTGAATGTTTGCAGATATTTTAATCATAGGTTTCAAGCTATGATGTCTTTTATTTGCAATAAAAATAATCCACCTCTTGGAGAAGTTACTGACTTCTTTTGGAGAGAGGAGTACCAAGCCAGAGGTGCTCCTCATATACACATGTTATTATGGATCAACGATGCACCTAAATTTGGAACCGATTCGAATGAAACTGTTTTGTCTTTTATCGAAGAGTATGTTACCTGTGCCATTCCAAAAAAAGGAGGAGAAGAGTGCTTAAGAGAACAAGTTTTACCTTTTCAAAGTCATCGATGTGGAAAATATTGTCGACGAAAATACAAGTCAAAGGGAAAATTTTTATACAAAATGTCGTTTTGGATTCCCACGTCCAGTAATTTCAAAAGGAAGAGTCAATAGTTTTATGTCAGCAGTAAGACATAATATAACACGAAAATGTCCGAAGAATACATACAACATAAAAGGAACTGAAGATTCAAAGTATATTCATGACTACAATCCAGTGATTTTGACAATGTGGAATGCAAACATGGATATCCAGTATGTTGCAGATAATTCAATTGCTGTTGCTCGCTACGTTGGATCATATATAACGAAATCTGAAAAGACAGAGTTGAAGGAAATGTGGGAAGAAATTTCACAAGAGAAGACTCTTAGTAACAAATTGTATAGCTTTAGTTTGAAAATGCTTTCACATTGAGAGATTGGATCCTACCAATGTTCGGATTGGTTGAGCTCTGCGAGTTTATATTCAAAGTCAAGAGGAATCATTTGGGTAAGTCTAGGTCTTGCGGCTATATGAAATAGAGTTTTGAAATCTCTACAAGAAATTGAATACTTAGCATTGAATGAACCAGAAAGTACAGATATTGTTAAAACTAATATGTTGGATACGTACTATCCCAAAAGGAGTCCACGTCTGGAAAACGTATGTCTCTATGAAGTACTGCAACATTACAGCTTTAAGAGAAATGTTACTGAAAATATAAATGAAGAAAAATATGCAGTAATTGAATGTGATGGATGTTTGGTAAACATGCCAAAGGAATTACTTGGAGATTTCGACTGCTATAAAGATACTTTTAATGCATGTAAAGATAACATTCAATGCACAATTTTCGCTACTTATCTACAAATGTTAAATGAAGAGATTGAACAAGAAACTAAAATTGCAGCTGAAATAGCTAGAGACAGTTCTCAAGATAGTCAGAGTTCTGCTCCACTAAGTCAAGATCCACTAGGACAACCAATTATTGAAAATGAAGCAGCAATAGCCATGAATGAAGTAGAAACGACAATGCAACAAGCACAACAGGATATTATTGATTTGAGAAAGTTGGAAGAACAACTAAATATTGAACAAAAAGAAATATATGAGCAAGTGACACTACTCATACAGCATGGTTTGCTACATGAAAAAAAAGAATGCCAATGCACATCATTTTAACCTATTCAAATGTACATCAGTGGTCAAGCTGGAACAGGAAAAAGTTTCTTAATTAAAGTTTTCACCAGTTATCTACACAAAACTACTGGATGCCATTTATCTTGTGTTGTGTAACAGCTCCAACTGGATTAGCAGCACACAACATTAAAGGGATTACTTTACATCGATTACTCATGCTACCAGTTGAACATGAAAATACATTGGAATATCACAAGCTATCTGGAGAAGCTTGTTATGAAGTGTCAAGAGTACTGAAGAAAATTAAACTTCTAATCATTGATGAGGTGAGCATGGTCTCAAACTTAATGCTTGCCTTTGTACATTTAAGAATGCAACAGATTTTAAAAACAGATTATGATGTTCTATTTGGAGGAAAACATGTAATTGTATTTGGCGACCTGCTACAACTTACTCCTGTGAAAGGGCAACCTGTTTTTAAAACACTTGTCCATGAAGACACTAGGAAATCTTTGGGAAGTATTGGAAATGTCAACATTTGGTCTGATTTTGAATATAAAGAACGTATTAAGAATATGCGACAAGCAAGTGATGAACATTATGGAAAAATTCTTCAAGATATAAGAATTGGTGTTTTGACAAAACATGGCAAAGAAGCTTTACAAAGTCGGCTTTTAACGAACTTGTTTGCAAACGAAAACATAGTACCTGAGATAATATACAAGAAAATTGGAGAAAAGAAGTCTATAGTTTGCCTAATGCCAACACTGCAAGAGTGTTCTACATTCAATCAAGAACTTTTGAAATTGGAAAAGCAACCAATAGTGAAAATGGAAGCTATTGATAAAATGGAACATGAAGGAGTTACTATTCTTCTCTCAGAGAAATTACAGTCAAAATTAGATTCTTTGGAAAAGTCAGTGTCTAAGACTGCAGGTTTAGAAAAGAGTTTATATGTATGTGTAAACTGTCGGGTAATTTTACGGCGTAATTTTGAAGTAGAAGAAGGTTTAGGAAGTACAGTGTTTAAAGAGGGTATGGCATACGTTGCATTGTCTCGAGTAAGAACATTCATTATCTGGTTTGTATTTGATTGATTTTGATGAGAAAAAGATTAGTGCTGATGTAAATTGTGTAAAAGAGTACAATCGGTTAAGAAGACTTTATGCTCCTAACTTAGGTGAATATCCCGTGTATGAGAAACTTGTAGTGTGTCCAAAATGAAAATATGACAAATATTCTACTGAGATTCAAAAAAAAGAAAACAATTCAAGAGAATGATGAAACTGCAAAGAAAATGAAAATGGACACTGTTGATGATATTGTAGGATACTAGTTAGAAAATAGTTCAGGTATCAACTGCTACGTTAATGTAATTGTAAATGTTGTCTTTTATCTAGAGGATCTTCATCATGAAATTATGGAAAATCGAGAAAAAAGATTCTGGGGCATATTAGCAAGACCCACGTTAAAATTATCGCCGTTTTAGCGGCAGGAAACTGCCGCTAAAACGGCGATAATGAGCTTAATAATATGCGTTATGGAATCCAATAGAAGCCCAGGTTAGATGTCCTGCACATCTAACCTGGGCTTCTATTGAATTCTATAACGCATATTAGCAAGCCCATTATCGCCGTTTTAGTGGCAGTTTCCTGCCGCTATAACGGCGATAATGTTAACGTGGGTCTTGCTAATATGCCCCTCTGTTCCTTACTGCATTATATTTTTCAAACGTTGGTAACTGATAGAACTAAAATCCATACTACTTCTGGCATTCTTCATCTTTTGGATATATGTACTGCTTCATTGAAATTCACATTGAATATACAACAAGATGCACAAGAATTTTTTATGTTTATGCTTGGAGTATTGGAAGATGAAGGAATAGAAATTGAAAATGTATTTGGACTAAGTTTCAGATGGGATCATAAATGTGAAGAGTGTTAATTTTCTTCTACTACTGAAATAGACACTGAATGATTCATATACTTCCATAGATGCTGTAAGACCCATGGGTCTCGGATGATGGAGAGCCCTCCCCCCTTGCAGAGCGCCCCCCTACCCTCCGAGTTCTGCCCTCCATTACGCTATTGGGTCCAAATATTTAGGATCAGCACGACAAACATATAAATGCATAAAAAACTGACGACAAAGTTAAACATTTTCCCCCCCACATATTGCAGATATATAAGTATAGCAGCCGTCTATTATGAATAAGTAAAACCATCATAGGTTCATAAATTTAGGGTTTAATGTCTTGGAGATATTCCTTAACCTTGACCGCAGAAGTAAAGAACCAGGTGTTATCCTTGTGTATGACCTTAAGTTTGGCAGGGTTCAGAAGGAACGCTTGAGCCCCTTTAAGCTGAAATTGGGAAATTAGTTGCCGAAGCTGCCATCTCTTCTCCACTGTTTGATGGCAGTAGTCAGGGCGAACAAAGAAGTCAAACCCATTCCCCCTTCTCTTTCTATCTGGCCTTGCCAGATCGTACAAAGCCTGTCGAGATAAAAAGTTAGACAAAGCAATAAGAATTGCTCTAGGCTGAGCAGGCTTACTGGTTGCCTGATTGACATTCTGCCGAAAGGGAAAGCGATGGGCCCGTTGCACCTCCATGCCCCATGCCCATTGTGTTAACTCTGGGAAAGCATCTGTGAACAACTCTACCATAAATTTACGTGGATCAGATCCCTCGATTCCTTCAGGAACTCCCAAAATTCTCAGATTATTTCGGCGGAGCTGATTTTCCATATCTTCAAGCTTCCAGGCCATGTCACTGCGCTGCATTGTCAAGTCGTCGGTCACCGCTTTTTGAGCATTCATTTCATACTCGAGATTAGAAATCCTATTCTCGGCTTCCGTTATCCGTTCAGCGAATTCAGAGCAGGTTTTGGCCACCCGCCAAAGTGAGTTTTGCAGTTTACGACATGCTCCCTGTGTCTTCTGGCTCTCTACTCGAGTTTCCTGTCTATGTGACATTATTGTCTCATAAATAACAGCCAAAGAAATTTCTTCTGTATGGTCTGGTGATTCATGTTGCCCTTGTCGCATTACCTCTGAAGTCTCAGTTGGACCTGGCTTAGGTATTAGAGGCAGTTTTTGACTGGATGGGGTAACTATATCAGACACCTCCCTTTGTATTGCCATTGGTGTTTTTTTTCGTATAGTATCTTGGCCGGAGTTCATAGTCCAGATCACTGGAGACTCATCTTGATATATACTGCTGGTCTCACTCCACCGTCCGCTCGGGAAACCGGCGGGGCCATCAGATACTTGTACCGACTCATCAGCTGAAGAGTTGGATTGATCGGACAGTAAGAAAAAATGATCACCCACTTCTGCTTCACACATCTCTTGTGCCTCCTGCGTATTACTCTGATCGACCTGCTCAGCCTGATCTCCCATTAACGGTGAATCACAAACCCTTTTATCCAGCACTGATTTATCTAAAGCTGATTTATCGGTATATACCACGTGTTCTGCCCTTGACACACTGAGGGTTGCAACACCCTGTCCCACTCCCCCATCACCGGCTTCCAGGGTATTTGATAGACAGTCAGTGTCCCCCAGCTCTCCAAAGTTAGATTTACTCCCTGCTGCCTCCGAGGTATTATCAATAGCATTAGTGCTCACAGAGCTCACCTCATCCCGGCATGCAGCCTCATCTGTATGATCTGTTCTGGGCACATCAGAGTTACTATTCTTCCCTTTCCTGGCGGTAAGAAAAATAGCAGGGGTGACTTTCTTCCCAGATTCTGCTGTTCGCCTATTCCCATTTGCCACCTTACTTCCTGGATCAGCTGCAGCCTCTCCCTGTCGTTGTGAGTCTTGGGTGCCTCCTGCCTGCTTCGAAATCCCAGGCATTGCAGAGGCTCCACCACGCTGCTTGGCTACTCGCGTGCCCTTGGGAGGCATCGCCGCTCCACACAACAAGCCCGCAGTTGTTTGGGGTGTCCACTGGACCGAGAAGCCCACCAGCTGCAGGAGTCAATCAATCAATCAATCAATCAGGGAATTATAAGCGCGCTACTCACCCGTGAGGGTCTCAAGATGCTGAGGGGGGGGGTCTGCAGATCTGTTTAGCCGAAGAGCCAGGTCTTGAGGGTCTTCCTGAAGGTGTTCAGGGAGGGGGCGTGTCTGATGTCTGCCGGTAGCTCGTTCCAGGTCTTGGCTGCAATGTGAGAGAAGGATCTTCCGCCTGGGGGCGGAGCTTGCCTGGCTGTAAGATGGCCGCTCGGTGATCGAGCTCCGCCATCCACCGAAACCATCCGTTAAGATTAGCAGATTCGACGTTGTTGTAGGAGCGCTGGTAGCTGACGGGATTGTTCCCGATGTTCCGCTGATCACCCGGAGGCGCTCTGATCCATCCTGAACCCTGGGGTGCCTGAGACCGGGGCCGCGGCCTCCGACGCCGGCTCGCGACCTGGGTCGGGTCCGCTGAAAGCGTGGCGTCCCTTGGCAGCTGACTGCCTTTGCTGACCCTGCAGCTCTACGACGGACGACCGCCATCCCCCGAGGCCTAGTGGGGCATTGCGGAAGAGCTCTGTGGCCCCGTGTGGCTGAAGGTGAGCGGCGCATCCCTGACTGCGGCGGCCTGCAGGGCTGAGGCAGACGGGACGAGGGTGTCCCTGCACCCGGAGTTGCGGCCTTCGCCAACCCTGCGGGACGCGCTGCAGCTCTACGACGGACGACTGCCATCCCCCGCGGCCTAGTGGGGCATTGCAGAAGAGCTCTGTGGCCCCGTGTGGCTGAAGGTGAGCGGCGCGTCCCTGACTGCGGCGGCCTGCAGGGCTGAGGCGGACGGGGGTGTCCCTGCACCCGGAGTTGCGGCCTCATCGGCTGGCGCTGTCTCTGGTCCCTGCTGGCGGCGGCGCCGAGACATGGACGGGACCTGCACCGGCGTATAGTGGCTCCCACACCTCCAGGGCCACTTCACGTTGGGCGAGCCCTCTCTTGCCATTCTGAGGGGCTGCGTGGTATGAGCCGTCGCTCCCCTCCGGAATTATCCCCTAGTCCACGCTCCACAACAGGACACCAGGATCTGAAAGCTGCGGCCCGGGCGCGGTGCGTCTCGGTCCACTTGTTTTGAGCTCTCCGGTGGTGCTGGCCCTCGGCGCCTGCTGCCTGTGGGGGACTCCTTCTGCGCCGGTGAGCGCGGGTCGGCTCCTCTGGCCTGGCCCGCCTGGTGCGCTCCGCCTCAACGAGGGAGACGGTCTGTGGGGCGACGTGGGAGTGTGTTTTCACCTTGCTGCGACGCTGCCAACCGTCCCTGCCTTCCTTCGCCCTGTGGCCTAGGGTCTCCCCGCCGCTGGTGCCCTCCGAGCTGGGGCGCAGGGGGGTCCCCGTGGCTGGCGTCGCCATGGGCAAGCCGGACAAGTCCCAGCCGAAGCTAAGCTTCAAACAGCGCTAATCGAGGCGACACGACGACGCGGCGGACTCGGCGATGGCTGATTCGGACATTCCTGCGGACGACCCTGTGAGCGACATCAAACAAATCATCGTGTCTATGCAGCAGGGGTTGACGGCCATAGACTCCAAGATTGATACGCTGGCCTATAGGATGGACAGAATGGCGGAGAGGGTCGATAAGCATGCTGAACGCCTGGACATGGCGGAACGCCGCATCACGGAGACCGAAGAGGCCCAGACGGACACCAATGCTGCACAGCGACAGGTCGAGAGGGCGCTGGCTGTGCTGCAGGATAGGGCGGAGGATTTGGAGGCCAGGTCTAGGCGGTCCAATCTCCGTATCACGGGCCTCCCCGAATCCACAGCCACAGGCCCTATGGAGCCTTTCGTGGAGCAACTCCTTCGGAATTTGCTGGGGGCTGACATCTTCTCCGCCCTGTTTGTTGTTGAGAGAGCGAATCGGTCGCTGGGCCCGAGACCTCAGCCTGGCGCTCCCCCGCAGCCCATAATCGCTAAACTGCTCAATTATCGCGACAGAGACACAGCTTTGCGCAGGGCGAGAGAGCTTGGCCCACTGCAGTATGAGGGCTCATCCATCTCGCTCCTCCCTGACTTCACGATCAGGGTGCAAGAAGCTAGGAGGCAGTTCGTCCCTCTGAAGCGAAAGTTGCGTGAGCACCGCATTGAGTATGCAATGTTATATCCAGCGCGGCTGAGGGTCCTCTTTGATGGCAAACCCAGAATCTTCTCAGATACTCAGTCTCTACAAAAGGCCTTGAAATCCTGGGAGGTTGCTGGTAAACGTAAGCGCGATTTGGGAGAAGCTGCTGATGGGGGGGCCACATCGCAAAGCCTTGACGATAATGACTGAGATCCGAGGGCTGCTCTCGCACTGCTCTTCTGCCCCGCCGCCCTGTTGGTGCCGCCTACGTCACTAGCGCTCCAGAGATCAACTAGGTGACTGAGGGGGAAAGACCTCTCCATTGTTGGAAGGGGGAATGTTGTTTTTTTTTTTTTGTGACTGTTACAGCAATGTTATTTGATTGTTCTTCTTGCAATGGTGCACGCTGTTGTTATTTGGATCACTGGGGTCCCCCTCAGTAGCGTCTCCTTCATAAGTGAAGCTTTATCGATCGCCTTCGGTGGGAGGGCGCAGGAATGTCTATTTGGTAGACCTGCCGGGTAACATCCTCCCCGCAGCATTACCTGCCGTTGTTCTTGATGTCAAGAGTTTGACTTATATGTTTTTCTTTTTTTTGTTAGCATTAAGTTTCCCTGATTCGTCAAATAACTGTGGCGCAGAGCCGGGAAGAGGGTGGGCTGTAAGGCGACTATGTAAAGTTGGGGTATGCATGGCGATGGTGGGGGGTGGGGCTATGGTGGGTTCGTCTTGGTATGTATTTGTTTTTAATTTTTTTCTTTTACAGGTCATCGATCACTGGATTTGTTCCTTTCTCTGGGGGGCTGTGCGGTCACTTGGGGTTAGGTTCCAAGATTGGTACCTATTTACTATGCACACGGACCAGTCCACTCTATGAGTCATAGGAAAAGCTTGAATTTATTGACGTGGAACGTAAGAGGTCTCAATGACCACAGAAAAGTGCGCAATATTTTGGCTTATATGAAACGGCGGGAGGTGGACGTGGCTTTGCTGCAGGAAACGCATTTGCATCCAAGCAGCGGATTATTGACAGGTAGCCGCATGCTGGGGGTTTTTCATGCAGCCTGCTTTACCTCACATTCTAGAGGGGTCATCCCCTGGGTTAATCCCAGATCGAAGCTCCGAATCGAAAGTTGTGCTGCAGACCCTTCAGGTCGATATGTAATCACCCGATGTTATAGCCCTTCAATAGACTTGCTGGTGGTGAACTCTTATGGCCCGAACTACGACGACCCGCAGTTTTATCAGACTCTGTTCCAACTCATTAAAAAACACTCCCCGGTGTCTGTAGTGTGGGGTGGCGACTTTAATTGTGTGCTGGATCCACTATTGGATCGCTCAAAGGGGCCAAGTAGAGCCCTATCTGCTGCAGCTAGAGCGATTGTGGATGTGTCTGTGCAGTTACAGCTGGTTGACGTGTGGAGATCTCGTTCCTCCGTTGGCGGAGGCTTCACTCACTATTCAGCACCGCACGACGTCCACACGCGCATCGATTATTGGTTTATCTCACAAGCCTTGCTATCTAGGGTCCAGAACTGTGAGGTGCTGGCCCGCACGTTCTCAGATCACTCTCCCATTTTGTTGACACTGACTGTTCCTCCGCGCGGGCCCCCCCCTTTTCTATGGCGCATCCCCCCATACTCATTGTTGGATGCGGTTTTAAAGCAGAATTGCAGGAGGCGATTTCTGAGTTCTTCACGATTAATGTTGGCACAGTAGATTCCTTTGTGACAGTTTGGGTGTCGTTTAATGTTTACATTCGTGGCATAGCTATTAGTAAACACGCGGGAGTCCTCCGCTCTATCAGGGGTAGGCTCGCACTTTTGGAGTCCCGGCTTGTCGCATTGGAGGCGGATTTGGCCCGTGGGTCTTCGCCGCAGCTCCGTGAGCTTCTGCAGTCCACGTTGGCTGAATTTAATGCTGAGGCCGACAGCGAGGTTAAACACATGGTCAAATATGCTACGGCCCGGCTGTATGGTGAGACAGACCGCCCGGGTTCGGTCTTGGCTGCATTGGCGAGGCGTCGACTGGAATCCAAGGGCGTCCCACTATTGTCTGATGCAGACGGCAGGACGTGGACAGACCCGAAAGATATTACTCAACAGTTCCGGAGTTATTACCAAGAGCTTTATAGTTCGAGGGTCTCCCCTAGTGAGGAGGATATCTTACAATATTTGGAGGGGATAGAGCTGCCGTGGTTACAGAACTGGCACAGGGAGTTTTTGATGCGCCCCGTGGAGCTCCCGGAGATCAGATTGGCTTTGAATTCGATGCTAGAGGGCAGCGCTCCGGGTCAAGATGGGCTCACTGTGGCATTCTACAAGGCCTTTAGCGACCAGTTGGTCCCCCATTTAGCCACTCTGTTCCAAGCGGTCGGGGCTGATGGGATTATGTCTCAGACCATGAGGGAGGCCCTGATTGTCGCTTTGCTGAAACCAGACAAAGACCCGCAGAGGTGTTCCTCCTATCGTCCGTTGTCTCTGCTGAATGTGGACACTAAGATCTATGCGAAGATTTTAGCTAACCGTCTCTCTCCGCTACTGCCTCAGTTAATCGGGTTGGAGCAGGCGGGGTTCATCCCAGGTCGAACGCTTTCGCACCATCTCCGGACTGTGTTCGGCGCCCTTCAGCACACTCGCCCGGATATCCCTGCCGTGGCTGTTTTTCTGGACGCCGAAAAGGCATTCGACTCCATTGAGTGGTCGTTCCTCTATGCTGTGTTGCGCCGCATTGGGGTGGGCGATGTCTTTTTGCAACTAGTCCGGGTACTCTATAACTCACCTACGGCGCGTATCGGAGACGTGGCCTCTGATCCTTTCTATATTTCACGGAGCACAAGACAGGGCTGCCCCCTCTCCCCCCTCTTATATGCGCTGGCAGCTGAACCTTTGTTGTGCGCCCTGAGAGAATACCACAGTCACAGAGGGCTTCGCTTCCCTAATTATAATCTAATAGTGTCTGCCTATGCCGACGACACGCTTTTATACGTCAGAGACCCGGAGGTTAATCTGTCCCCGGTTATCCGAGAGGTACTGCGCTTCGGGGGGCTATCGGGGTTGAAAATAAACTGGGACAAGTCTTTGGTCTTCCCGTTGACGCCGTGTACTACCTCAGTGCAGTTAGATTACCCGTTGCAGTGGACCGTAGACCCGGTGCGTTACCTCGGGATACAAGTACACTCGAACGCGGAGTTGGTGATCCGCGCGAATTATGGGAAAGCTATTGCCAAATTTAGCAATGACGTTGAGCGCTGGATCTGCCTTCCGCTCTCACTAGTGGGTAGAATCTCATTGATGAAGATGGTAGTGCTGCCCCGCTTCCTATTCCTGTTTGTCAACATCCCCATTGTCGTTCCTCGGCACTTGTTTAAAGAATTGCGGGGGCTATTGATTAGACTGACCTGGGCTGGCAAGACGCCCCGAGTCTCCATGGACACTTTAGTGCTGCCGTGCTCAGCGGGAGGTCTGGGTGCTCCGGACTTCGATCTCTACTACCGGGTGGCGCAGGCATCTCATGCACACGCCTGGGTCCATGGCCCTCGTGACCTTCCACATCTTCGCATAGAGGGCGGGGCCGCGGCCCCAGCGCCATTACCCCGGCTCTTATCCAAGCCCCCAGACAGGAGATGTGGGGTCCTCGACTCGGTAAATTCGGTGGTACATGCGTGGCATGCTCTGCTTGGACTGTTCGCTGGAGCGCAGCTATACTCGCCTCGGATGCGTATCGGGTGGTGTCACTGGGTTGCCTGTTGCTCAGAAACAGGTGTGACCCGCTCATTACAAAGTCTTGGTATTTCGGAAATGGGCGACCTTTTTAAAAATGGCATAATGTTGACTTGGGATGAAGCTATCGCTAATAAAGACCAGCCCTCTGCCCTGTCACAATTTCAATTCTTCAGAATGAGGCATGCTCTTCGGGCGGTACTTGGAGACGAGTTGGTGGAGCCCATGGACATCCCCCCCCTAACCATTTTACTCTGTTCCCAGTCCCCAATCAAGTTGGTTTCTAAACTCTACACTTCGGCTTTACAGACCAAGGTAGATCCTCATTCTAAAGCCAGATTGGCATGGCAGGCTGACCTCGGGGAGCAACTCTCAGACGAGATATGGTATTTCTGCTGCGAGGTGACCCGTAAGATTTCTCTGAATGGCAGGCATAGACTGGCACATTTTAAGTTTTTGAATAGGGTACACTACACTCCAGAACGCCTCTGCAGGTATGGGCTGCGGGCTACAGACTGTTGTGAACGCTGTGACATGCCCGGTGCGGGGTTTTACCACCTAGCGTGGATGTGCCCCCCTGTCGCTGACTACTGGGGACAAATTTTTGCTGTCTTGTCGGACATTGCGGGCATCCCTCTCTCACCTGACCCACTGCTGGCATTGTTGGGCTACGTGAAGCCCTTGGAAAAAAAAGTTCGTAAGCTGATAGCCATGGGTTTACTTTTGGCCAAACGCAGGCTAGCCATGAGGTGGATGAGAGGCCCTCTCCCTACGGTAGCTGAGTGGAAAAAAGATATGAAATTTTGTAATACTCAGTCGGTCGTGTATAATGAGCTGCTTCCGCCCACCTCTCGCCCTTTGAGCTTCTGGGGTCTCTTTGTTCAATACCAAGCAGCCGCCTGCACTGAGATTGATGTTCATACTGATTAATGCTGGTGCTATTGTACTGTATGTTATTGATTCACTGAAATGTCGTTGTGATATAGCTGCGGGCCTCTACCCCAGTCATATGTAAAATAGCTAATGGCTCGTCGAGCCCCTTCCCCCCTTTGGACAGTAATATTTCACTTTTGTAGTGACCTTCCCTGTGTTGCGATATCAGCTCACATTACAATCTGTATGATCCGAATTGGGATGATACGCGGTGCCGATGACCTATGTTTTTATTTGTGTATGTCCTCATGATTTTGAATTTTGTTTATGTTCTTCTTGCAAAATTTACAAATAAAGAAATAAAAAAATAAAAAAAGGATCTTCCGCCTGCTCTGGCTCTATGGATGCGTGGGGTTTCGGCCAGTGCGAGGTTGGAAGATCGGAGGTTTCTTTTGGGTACGTGGAAGTTGATTCTGTCATTGAGGTATTTGGGTCCGTTGTTGTATAGGCATTTGTAGGCATGAGTGAGGATTTTGAAAGTGACTCTTTTCTCCACGGGGAGCCAGTGGAGACTTCGTAGGTGTTGGCTGATGTGTTTGTGTCGGGGGATGCCTAGGACGAGTCTGGCGGCGGTGTTTTGTACTGTCTGGAGTTTGCGGAGTAGGGACTTGTTGATGCCGGCGTAGAGTACGTTTCCATAGTCCAGTCTGCTGGTGATGAGTGCGTGGGTGACTGTCTTCCTTGACTCAGGGGGGATCCACTTGAAGGTCTTGCGGAGGATGCGGAGGGTGTTGAAGCAGCTGGAGGTGCGGCGTTGACCTGTCGGTTCATGGAGAGTGATGAGTCGAGTACGATGCCAAGGTTCTTGGCGTGGTCTGAGGGGGTAGGTGGGCTTCAGAGGGTGATCGGCCACCAGGTGCTGTCCCATGCAGAAGGGGTGGTACCGAGGACGAGGACTTCTGTCTTCTCGGTGTTGAGCTTCAGGCAGCTGTTGGTCATCCAGACTGCGACGTCTTGCATTCCTTTCTGGAAGTTGAGTTTGGCAGTGGTGGGGTCTTTGGTGAGGGAGAGGATGAGCTGGGTGTCGTCGGCATAGGATACGATGTTGAGGCCGTGTTGTCGGACGATGGCTGCGAGGGGGCCATGTAAATGTTGAAGAGGGTGGGGCTCAGTGATGAACCCTGTGGGACTCCACAGGTGATTTTCGTGGGGTCGGAGAGGAAGGGTGGCAGTCTGATCCTTTGGCTTCTTCTGGTGAGGAATGATCGGATCCAGTCCAGGGCTGTTCCTTGTATGCCTGCGTCGTGTAGTCTGATGACTAGTGTGCGATGGGAGACGGTGTCGAAGGCCACTGATAGGTTGAGTAGGATGAGGGCTGCGGAGTGGCCTTGGTCCAGGAGGGTGCGGATGTCGTCTGTGGCGGCGGGTAGGGCGGTCTCTGTGCTGTGGTTGCTTCGGAATCCGGATTGGGACGGGTCGAGGACGGCGTTCTCTTCAATGAATCATGTCAGTTTCCTGTTGACTGTTTTCTCTGCAACTTTGGCTGCAAAGGGGAGGAGCGAGATGGGCCGACAGTTCTTGAGGTCGGTGGGGTCAGCTGTGGGCTTCTTGAGCAGGGGTCTGACTTCTGCGCGCTTCCAGTCTCCTGGGAAGGTGCCTGTTTTGAAGGTGGTGTTGATGGTGCTTTGTAGTTTGGGTGCGATGGCGGCCAAGGCTCTGTGGTAGATGTGAGGGGGGCAGGGGTCGGTGGGGGCCCCCGAGTGGATGCTTTTCATGGTCGAGGCGGTGTCTTCGGCCGTGATCGGTGTCCAGTTGGAGATGGTGGGCTGGCTGGTGTTTATGGGGGGCGGGGGGCCGTCTGTGACGCCTGGTGGATGGTCGATTAAGTTGTCGTAGAGGTTTTTGATCTTGAGGTGGAAATAGGTTCCAAGCTTGTCGCAGAGGTCTTGGGATGGGGTGATGTCTGTGGCCTCGCTGCTTGGGTTGGTGAATTCTTGAATGACACTGAAAAGTTCCTTGGAGTTGGTGGAGTTGGCCAGGATTTTGTTGTGGATGAAGTTCCTTTTGGTGGCTCTGATCTGGTTGTGGTAGTCCATCATGGCGTCCTTGTAGGTGGTGTGGTTTTCGGTTGTCTTGGTGTTTCTCCAGTTCTTCTCCAGGCGTCTGCAGGTGCGTCTGGCGTCTTGGAGAGCGGTTGTGAACCAGGCGGCTTTCCTGGGGCGTTGTCTGTCGGGGTTGAGTAGCGGGGCGAGCTCATCTGTGCAGTTGGAGATCCAGGTGTGGAGTTCTCTGGCTGCGTCGTTTGCGCTGTTTGCGTCGGGTGCCCAGGTGTGGTTGTCTTGGATGAGGGTGGAGTTAAGTTGCTCGTCGGTAACCTTGCTCCAGTTCCTTCGTGGTGGGCGTGGGGCTGGTTTGGGTGCCTTGGGTTTGTTGATGGCGAAGTGTACGCAGTGGTGGTCGGTCCATGGCGGCTGCGTTGTGTGGCTGAAATGGACGCTGTTTCCTGCCGCGAAGATGGGGTCGAGGGTGTGTCATGCTCTGTGGGTCGGTGTGTTGACGAGTTGTTTAAGTCCGATGCTGGCGAGGTTGTCACGAAGGATAGTGGAGTTGGGGTCGCTGGGGTTGTCGAGGTGGAAGTTCAGGTCTCCAATGGGTATGTAGTTTGTTGAGGCGATCGCGTGGGGTGCGATGAAGTCGGTGATGGTGGTGGCGAAGGGTGTTCGGGGGCCGGGGGGTCTGTAGACGAGGGTTCCTCGGAGTGTGTCTTTGGGGGTGGTCTGGATCTTGAAGTGCAGGTGTTCGGCGGAGGGGAAGGTTTCGCTGGAGGTGGTGAGGCAGAGGGTGCTCTTGTGGGCGATGGCGAGGCCCCTTCCTGGGTGGTTGGGGCGGTCTTTCCTCTGGATCTTGTATCCGTCTGGGATGTTGGGCGAAAGAGAGTCGAGTAGGTTCCAGATTTCCATGGCGTGTTTGTGTACGGAGCGTTCGTTGAGGAGGATGCATTTTAGGGTGTCGCCGGTGCTGGCGTCGGCGGTGTTGGAGGCCGGGGTGGCGATGAGGGTCTGGCGGCAGTGGAGGCAGGAGAACTGGCCGTGGGTCATGTTCGGCGAGGCCTGTTGGCATTCTCTAAGTCTTCCAGGGTTGAGTGCGAGGAGGGTGGTGGTGTCGTAGCGATGGGATAGTGGGAGGTCCAGGGTTCCTGGCACTGGCCGTGGTCGGGTCGCGGATGGGCACAGACGGGCTTGCCTTTGGCGCGCCCGCTGCGCACGTCCGCTGCGTGACCGCGCAGCGGTTGCCATTAAGTAGGGGAGGTGGGAGGGAGGAGAGGCTGGGAGGCGGGAGCAGGGGAATTCCGGGGGGGAATTCCAGGGGGAAATTCCAGGGGGGAGTTCCGGGGGGGAGGGGCCACAGGGGCAGCAGCGGCGAAAGGCAAAAGGAACAGGCAGGCACAAGAAAATAAAAACAGTGGTGGAATTAGTGTAAGACACAGATGGGCACAATAACAGTGGCACAACAGGGAAAACATTAAGAAAAAAAACGGCTGAGAAAGGTTACGGTGGTTGTAAGCAGTCTGGTCCCAGTTGGAGCGGGCAGCAGGCGCAGGAGCGGGCAGCAGCCTCGAACCTCCCAAGGAGGAGGTCGGGGTCTGGAGGCAAGAGACAGCGGAGCAGTGGGGAGAGAGTGGACCTAGACCGAGGGTCCCAGGATCCCGTTAAAGATGATCGCTGGTGCGTAAGTATACACCAGAACATATCCCCCATGTACAGCGCCCTGCAATCTGCAATCTGCCGCTTTTGTCCTCAGATTACGATGGAATTTTCCGCCATCCGGCAGAGCCCAGAGGGAGATAGTGGAGGGCGGTCAGCTGCGGGTGCTCACTCAGCCACGGACGCGGCTGCAATCTTGGATGGGTGGATAGGGGGGTCTCTGCTGGGAGAAGAGACAAAGGGGTCGGGAAGGGTGGGGCACTGGGGGGTGGCTGCCAGGGGCACAGGGACTAAAAAATGGGGTAAAAAAGCCAATAAATAAGTTTATGCAAAAGAGAAGAATTGATTTGGTATTTTGGGACAGAGGGAGTTGGTTTGCTAGTGTCGAAGTAGGTTAATGACGAGTATGTTGACGGTATGTTCTTTTAATGTTGGGGGCTTAACGAGAGGGCCAAGCGGCAAAAGGTAGCTCAAGAAATTAAAAATATGTCACCTGATGTGGTTTGTCTCCAAGAGACCCATATTTCCTGGATCAAGCAGAAGGTGCTTACAGAACTAGGGTATGCATTATTGGCATGCACGTCACAAGGGACTGCAACAAGAGGGGTGGCCATTTTGGCCAGAAGGAGTAATCTAGTGGTAGGGAAGTGCCTATCAGACAAATATGGGCGCTGGGTAATTGTTGAATGTGTTGTTTCTAATAAAAAGTTTACAATTTGCCCGATATATGGCTCAAATCATGATGAAGCTCAGATATTAGATCACTTGAATATAGAATTAGCCTCATGGGCATCTCCCCTGATTCTTTGCGGGGATCTTAATATTCAACTACAGGAAACTACCCAGGGCCCACTAGGAGGAAAATATTATGGTTGAAAACCCAAGGTTTATAAAGTTGTACAGCAACTTATGTATGAGCATGGGTTAGATGATGTTTGGGCCAGACTAAATCAATGTGATCCTGGATATACACACTTCTCCTGCCCGCATCAGAAGTTAGCAAGACTTGATTATTTTTTGGTTACCAAAACAGCCCTCTCCGAGGCACAAATACAGATTTATCCAAGAATTACCTCGGATCATAATCCATTATTATTAAAGATTAAAATACAAGGAATAACCCGGGTCAGGGGGGCCTTCTCCTTTGATCGAAAATTGCTGTTTAACAATAAGTTTGTCTGTCATATAAGGCAGTGGTTAAAACAATTTCTCGCCATAAATTGGAATTCCACTAATAATGGTATTATGTGGGACGCCTTAAAGGCCACACTTAGAGGGGAAATCTTAAGCTTTGGATTATACGTACAGAAACAGCAGACACAGACTATTCAGGGACTTTACGATAACCTTATACAAGCGGAGCTTGCATTAATGCAAGCCTTGAGGGAAAAGGCGAATCCTGATCAGGCACAAACTGAGGTCGCACGCTGTAAGACTAGGATAAATGGGGAATGGGCTAATGATAATGCTAGTAAATATCAAACATTTAGAAGGGAATGTTATGAGTATGGGGAAAGCTGCAGGGCCCGATAAGCTCCCGCTTGAATTTTATAAAACTTTTCTAACGGAGATACAGCTAGACTTGTTCACAGTTCTTCGCGAGGCACAGAAAGGACACGCCCCTGCATCATGGGATGAAGCTAGTATAGTTATCTTTTTAAAAAAAGATAAGCCAAATATGTTGCCGGAATCATATCGGCCCATCTCATTACTAAACTGTGATGGGAAGATATATGCAAAAATTCTGGCTACGCGACTTTCTCGTGTTTTAACTCCTCTAGTTTCTATCCGTCAACACGGTTTCATTCCAGGAAGAGGCACGGTCAACCACGTCAGCAGGGTAGTCACTATGTTGGATTCTGCTGATGTACGGGAAGCACCATGTGGCATGGTGTTACTCGACGCAGAGAAAGTGTTTGACCGTGTCTCCTGGGAGTTTTTATGGGCAACAATGCGATGGCAGGGGTTTGGTTCTGGGTTTATTCAAGCTCTTCAGACTATGTATAGGTCACCTAAGGCAAAAATATGTGCGTCGGGGCTTGAGTCTGATTCTGTCATAATATCAAGAGGTACCCGACAAGGCTGTCCTTGCTCCCCTCTATTATTTGCTCTATATATCAATCCTTTTTTTAATCTTTTTGAAAATAGATTAAATGTGTTGATGGTGAGACCTGGACTGGAGGTTACCATATTAGCATACGCAGATGATATAGCGGTTATTTCACCTGATCCAAATCAAACTTTGAGAGAGATTGAATGTCTAGCTGCTATATTTGGGGAGAGATCTGGATTTAAATTAAACATAACCAAAACGCAAATAATTTGCACGAGCAAGCACGGTTTAACGACTCTAGGGTTACAGAGGAGGCCACATATTTGGGGATTCTTATAAATGCATGTCTGGATAAGATGGTGCTATCTAACTGGGATCCTTTGATACGGAAAATAAAAAAGGATCTGGATAGAATAGAAGGTTTGCATTTATCAATTGTTGGTAGATGTAATGTTTTAAAAATGGATGTTCTGCCTAAAGTACTGTATCACTTCAGATGTGTCCCCCTGGAACTTACTCTGAAGCAACTTCAGAAGCTGCAATCTATTTGTAGTAGTTTCCTCTGGGCACAAGGCAAACCCCAGTGAGCAAAGAGATATATGATCTTACCACGATCCCGTGGTGGGTGGGCTGTTCCAAACTTTTTGTTTTATTATTGGGCGTGCTTATTACAACAAATGGGCATCCTGTTGGTCGGGGAAGGGGAGGGAAAGTTAGAAGAGTTCCCGAATATCTCTCAGATGCTGTTGGGGTCAAAAACAGAGAGGAACTTTTTCCTTAATTTAGAGCCCAGCTATTATAAGAAAACCAGATTCAAGGTGCTCCAAGCAACTCACAAAGCAGGTTTACAAATTCGAAAACATCTGAAGATCGGTAAACTTAACTTTTATACACCCACCTCCTCCTTAGCATTACCCCCTCTTATTTTTTCTGATATTGTTATAGCTAGATGGAGACGGAAGGGACTTACGACTTTGGGGGATTTAGTCGACAATAATGGTTTGAAGACCTATTCCTCGCTGGTATCCAAGTATGATCTACCCAAAACTGATTTTTTTAAATATCTACAAATACGAGATTATTTAACTAAGAGAGTAGATATAACTGATCTGGCTAATAAAAGTAATCTATTGTAGGCAATCAGGAAGTACGCGCGGATTGGCACGCTATATCAGAGCCTTATTGAATTGCAAGGGGATGATCTGGAAACACAAAATCTTAAGTGGAATAATAGACTAAACCTGGGAGGGAATATTCTACAAAAATCAATTGCATTGGCAGACAAAATTTGGGTCTCTTCTAGCCTTAAATCACAACATTTTAAAACTATGTTTAATTTATACTACACGCCCGCCATAATTGCACGATGGGGGGGTTAAACGAGGGAAAATGTAGGCGATGTGGAGCAGGTCAAGCTGATAGTTTACATATGTTTTTCGAATGTCCAGACTTGAGACAACTGATAAATAGAATTGAGACTTGTTTGACAGAGGTGACCGGGACACCAATTGTGATTACATCTACGGGGATGATGTTGGGTGTAGTGGAGGAATCATTAGCCGCACAAGGCATGCATGAATTTAGGTATCTCATATTTATAGTCGTGGCGGTAGCTAGACTCTGTATAGCGACATTATGGATGGAGAAGCAACCCCCATCTTTTGAAATGTGGTGGAATAGATTTTTTGCTATATGTAACCTGGAATGCAGTCTTTATGCCCTCAAGGGACTACAGAAACGTAGGTTAGGCAATAAGATATGGGGGGCTTTAGTGGAGTATTTAAAATAACTACAATTTTGTTAATCAGTGGTGCAACGTCCGGCTTATAATATAAATGTATATAATTGTTAAATATAAGTTACGATTCCTCTTATATGATTTTATATCCTGGTTACCTCCTCACCTGCTTGATATACTACTATTTTTAAATGCTTTGCTCTTCTTTATTTCTAGGGCTACCTCGATCTCTTCTGGTGTTATTAGTTGGTCCCGATTTGTATTCATATTGTTTAATATAATGTAGTATGCTTTGATCCCTCTCATTTTGATTTATTTCTGTACAAATGATCTCAATGTAAATATATGTTGATTTATTGGCTCAATAAAAAAAAGAATTAAAAAAAAGAATGATTCATATACTTGACGATACCGGATTATAAATCAGTGTCTTTTAACAAATTAGTAAAAACAGCTAATCAAGATATGAAATGTTCTCATTGTAAATCAGAAATGTTGTCATCATTATATATATAAAGATATGGAAAATATGTCATTTTAATGCTACAACGTTGTAGAGCAAATGGAACAAAATTGGAAACCAAAATTAAAAATTTTGTGGCGTCAAGTATCAATTTCAGGAAGAACTTTTTAAAGCAGTGGCTATTGTTTTCCATGATGGACCTACTACAACTTCCTGACACTATACTGTGTATTTAAAGTGCAATAAAGGATGGACACACTGCAATGATGCTCATTTGGAATTCAAATCTAGGTTGCCTTATGAATTGCCAAATTCATATCTCATATTTTTGATGCCGAAGTTTTGAAAACATCATTCGGACTATTGGGAAGATGTGAACAGGAAATAACAAGTTTATTTTGGATATTTTCAATGCAAATGGATTTGGAAACATTATTTGGCCTATTGGGAAGATGTGAACAATTAGTGTTTGGATTATTGTTTGTGCTAATTGATATTGCATTTGAAAATTGTGTTTGAAAGAAGTAGTTTATATATTTGATCTTTATATTATTCGCAATTTAAATGAGAGTCTATATTTTACAAAATGTACTTGAGAGAAATAAAAGACTTACTGTAGTTGAAGAATGTAATTTAGAAATGGTAGTTAGGTAAACAGATAGTTATACTTGTTCTAAATAATGCTCAACGCTGATTTTTTTTTTATTTTACAATCTCATTGATTGTTTTTTTTCCCCCGCTGTTGCATGATGATTTAAATTGAAAAACTGTGTATGGTGAAATTCAGTAGAATCTGAGAACAGCAAAAAGGGAAACTGAAAATGGTATGTAATTCTAAAATTATGTTGTGTTCTTAAAACTATATTATATTCGATAACAGTTATTCTTCTTCTTTTTCACAGAAGGTAATGGTGAAGTTTGAAAAGATTTTAAATTCAGTTTACAACAAAACTATATAGTTCCACTGAGTTTTGTATCTACATTAGTAAAAAAGGAAAGATGAAATAATGTAATAAGCATGATAATGTGAAATAATGTTTACAGCCGCTTTTACTGCACTCATCCATTCCTTCAAACACTACCCATGCACTCATGTATACAGTTAGGCACTATTCTCACACTCCTCCAATCACCCAGGCAATATCCATGCACTTCTCCAATCACCTAGCCAGTACCCATTAACTTATAACATCACCCAGACATTACCCCTGCACTAATGCAATCACCCATGCATTAGCTATGCACTCTTCCAATCACCCAGGCACTACCCTTGCACTCTTCCAATCACCCAGGCAGTATCCACGCACTCCTCCAATCACCCAGCCACTACCCATGCACTTATAAAATTACCCAGACATTACTTATGCACTCCTCCAATCACCTAGGCACTACCACTAGACTCATGCAACCACTCAGACATTAGCACTGCACTCATGCAATCACCCAAACATTACTCAAGCACTCCTCCAATCACCCAGACATTACCCTTGCACTCATGCAATCACCTAGGCTTTACACATGCACTCCTTCAATCACCCAGGCACTATTCCTGTACTTATATAATCAACCAGGCAGTACCCTTCCACTCCTCCTATCACCCAGGCACTACTCTTGTACTCATGCAATCACCCAGGCAGTACCTATGCAGTCATGCAATAACCCAGGCAGTACTCTAGCACTCCTCCAATTACCCAAGCACTATCCATGCACTCCTCCTATCACCCAGACATTATCCCTGCACTAATGCAATCACCCATATATTAGCTATGCACTCCTCCAATCAGCCAGGCACTACCATTGCACTCCTCCAATCACCCAGGCAGTATCCATGCACTCCTCCAATCACCCAGAAATTACCCCAGCACTCATGCAATCACCCAGGTACTACTCATGCACTCCTCCAAACACCCAGGCACTACCTATGCACTCATGCAATAACCCAGGCACTAACCTTGCAGTCCTCCAATCACCCGGCACTACTCATGCACTCATGCAATCACCCAGTCATTACCTGTACACTCGTGCAATAACCGAGGCACTACTCTTGTACTCTTCAAATTATCCACGCACTATCCATGCACTCCTACAATCACCTAGGCACTACCCATGCACTCATGTAATCACCCAGGCACTACCCATGCAGTCACTCAATAACTCAGCCAGTACCGATGCACTTATAAAATCACCCATGCACTACCTATGCACTTATGCAATCATCCATGCCCTACCACTGCACTCATGAAACTACCCAGGGACTACCTATTCACTCATGCAATAACCCAAGCACTACCCTTGCACTCATGCAATCACCCAGGAACTATCCATGCACTCCTACAATCACCCAGACACTACCAAAGCACTCAAGCAATTACTCAGGTACTACATATGCACTCATACATGCACTGAGGTACTTATGCTGCACTCATGCAATCATGGAAGCACTACCCATGCAGTCTTCCTATCATCCATGCAGTACCCGTGCACTCATGCAATCACGCAGGTACTACTCATGCGCTCCTTCAATCACACAGGCACTACCTATGCACTCATGCAATGATCCAGGCACTACCCTTAAATTCCTGCAATCATCCAGGCACTATCCATGCTCTCCTCCAATCACCCAGGCACTACTCATGCACTCATGAAATCACCCAGGCATTATCTATGCACTGTTTCAATCAGTCAGGCAGTATCCATACCCTGCTCCAATCACCCAGACACTACCCATGCACTCATGAATTTACTCAGGCACTACCCATGCACTCATACATGCACTCAGGCACTTCTGCTGCACTCATGCAATCACAGAAGCACTACCCATGCAGTCTTCCTATCATCCAGGCACTACCCGTGCATTCATGCAATCACCCAGGTAGTACTCATGCACTCCTCCAATTACCCAGGCACTACCCTTGCACTCCTCCAATCATCCAGGCGCTACCCTGTACTCATGCAATTACCCAGCCAGTACCCATGCACTTATAAAATCACCCAGGCACTACCTTTGCACTCCTCCAATCACCCAGCCACTACCCCTGTATTCCTGCAATCACCCAGCCATCACCCATGCACTTATAAAATCACCCAGACACTACTTATGCACTCCTCCAATCACCTAGGCACTACCACTACACTCATGCAACCATCCAGACATCACCCCTGCACTCATGCAATCACCCAAACATTACTCAAGAACTCCTCCAATCACCCAGACATTACCCTTGCACTAATACAATTACCTATGCATTACCCATGCACTCCTTTAATTACTCAGGCACTACCGATGCATTTATAAAATCACCAAGGCCCTACCTACGCACTCCTCTAATCACCCAGGCACTACCCCAGCACTCATGCAATCACCTAGGTGTTACCCCTACACTCATGCAATCACCCGGCATTACCTATGCATTCCTCTAATCCCCCAGACATTACACCTGCACTCATGCAATCACCAAAGCATTAGCTATGCACTGCTCCAATCACCCAGGCAGTAACCTTGCACTCCTTCAATCACCCAGGCAGTATCTAAGCACTCCTTCAATCACTCAGCCAGTACCCATGCACTTATAAAATCACCCAGGTACTACCTATGCACTTATGCAATCACCCAGGCACTACCACTGCACTCATGCAATCACCCAGGCTCCACCTATGCACTCATTCAATAACCCAAGCACTACCCTTACAGTCATGCAATCACCCAGGCAGTAGCTATGGACTCATAGAATAACCCAGGCACTACTCTTGCACTGCTCCAATCACCCAGGCACTATCCAGGCACTCCTCCAATCACCCATCCAGTACCCATGCACTTATAAAATCACCCACTACTTATGGACTCCTCCAATCACCTAGGCACTGCCACTACACTCATGCAACCACCCAGACCTTACTAATGCACTCATGCAATTACCCAGCCATTACTCATGCACTCCTCCAATTACTCAGACATTACCCATACACTCTTGCAATCACCCAGGTATTACCTATGCACTTCTCCAATCCCCCAGACATTCCCCCTGCACTCATGCAATCACCTAGGTATTACCCATGCACTCCTTCAATCACTCAGGCAGTACCCATGCACTTATAAAATCACCCAGGCACTATCTATCAATCAATCAATCACGGCATTTATAGAGCGCGCTACTCACCCGGGGAGGGTCTCAAGGCGCTGGGGGAGGGGGTAAGTTACTGCTCGAACAGCCAGGTCTTGAGCTGCTTCCTGAAGGCGAGATGGTCCTGGGTTCGCCGAAGGTGAGTGGGGAGGGAGTTCCAGGTCTTGGCCGCCAGGTAGGAGAAGGATCTTCCTCCGGCGGTGGTTCTGCGGATGTGTGGTACGGTGGCGAGGGCGTGGCTGGTTGATCGTAGCTGGCGTGTGGGCGTGTAGAAGGACATGCGGTCGTTGAGGTACTTTGGGCCCAGGTCGTGGAGGGCCTTGTGTGCGTGGGTGAGGAGTCTGAACGTGATTCTCTTGCTGACGGGGAGCCAGTGCAGGTCTTTCAGGTGTACGGTGATGTGGCTGTGTCGGGGGATGTCCAGGATGAGTCGTGCGGAGGCGTTCTGGATGCGCTGGAGTCTCTTTGAAGTTTGGCTGTGGTTCCGGCGTAGAGGGTGTTCCCATAGTCCAGTCGGCTGGTGACGAGTGCCTGGGTGACGGTCTTCCTGGTTTCAGTGGGGATCCATCTGAAGATCTTGCGGAGCATGCGCAGGGTGTTGAAGCATGAAGATGAGACGGCGTTGACTTGTTTGGTCATTGATAGGGAGGAGTCCAGGATGAAGTCTATGAACTCTTCTAATCACTCAGGCACTACTCCTGCACTTATATAATCAATCAGGGCCTACCCTTGCACTCCTCCAATCACCCAGGCACTACCCTTGTACTCATGCAATCAGCCAGGCACTACCTATGCAGTCATGCAGTAACCCAGGCAGTACTCTTGCACTCCTCCAATCACCCAAGCACTATCCATGCACTCCTCCAATCACCCAGACATTACCCCTGCAGTCATACAATCACCCATGCATTACCTATACACTCCTCCAATCACCCAAACACTATTCATGCACTCCTCCAATCACCCAGACATTACCCCTGCAGTCATGCAAGCACCCATGCATTAGCTATACACTCCTCCAATCACCCAGACATTACCCAAGCACTAATGCAAACACCCATGCATTAGCCATGCACTCCTCCAATCACCCAGGCACTACCCATGCACTCCTCCATTCACCCAGGCAGTATCCATGCACTCCTCCAATCACCCAGGCATTACCCCTGCACACATGCAATCACCCAGACATTACTCATGCACTCCTTGAATCACTCAGGCAGAACCCATGCACTCCTCCCATCACCCAGACATTACTCCAGCACTCATGCAATCACCCAGGCACGACCTATGTACTCATGCAATAACCCAGGCACTACCCTTGCAGTCCTCCAATCACCCAGGCACTACTCATGCACTCATGCAATCACCCAGTCATTACCCATGCACTTGTGCAATAACCCAGGCACTACCCTTGCACTCTTCTAATCACCCAAGGACTATCCATGCACTCCTCCAATCACCCAGACATTACCCCTGCAGTCATGCAATCACCCATGCATTACCTATACACTCCTCCAATCACCCTAGCACTATTCATGCACTCCTCCAATTACCCAGACATTACCCCTGCAGTCATGCAATCACGCATGCATTAGCTATACACTCCTCCAATCACCGAGACATTACCCAAGCACTAATGCAATCAACCATGCATTAGCTATGCACTCCTCCAATCACCCAGGCACTACCCTTGCACTCTTCCAATCACCCAGGCAGTATCCATGCACTCCTCCAATCACCCAGACATTACCCCTGCACACATGCAATCACCCAGACATTACTCATGCACACCTCGAATCACTCAGGCAGTACCCATGCACTCCTCCAATCACCCAGAAATTACCCCAGCACTCATGCAATCACCCAGGCACTACCTATGCACTCATGCAATAACCCAGGCACTAACCTTGCAGTCCTCCAATCACCCGGCACTACTCATGCACTCATGCAATCACCCAGTCATTACCTGTACACTCGTGCAATAACCGAGGCACTACTCTTGTACTCTTCAAATTATCCACGCACTATCCATGCACTCCTACAATCACCTAGGCACTACCCATGCACTCATGTAATCACCCAGGCACTACCCATGCAGTCACTCAATAACTCAGCCAGTACCGATGCACTTATAAAATCACCCATGCACTACCTATGCACTTATGCAATCATCCATGCCCTACCACTGCACTCATGAAACTACCCAGGACTACCTATTCACTCATGCAACAACCCAAGCACTACCCTTGCACTCATGCAATCACCCAGGAACTATCCATGCACTCCTACAATCACCCAGACACTACCAAAGCACTCAAGCAATTACTCAGGTACTACATATGCACTCATACATGCACTGAGGTACTTATGCTGCACTCATGCAATCATGGAAGCACTACCCATGCAGTCTTCCTATCATCCATGCAGTACCCGTGCACTCATGCAATCACGCAGGTACTACTCATGCGCTCCTTCAATCACACAGGCACTACCTATGCACTCATGCAATGATCCAGGCACTACCCTTAAATTCCTGCAACCATCCAGGCACTATCCATGCTCTCCTCCAATCACCCAGGCACTACTCATGCACTCATGAAATCACCCAGGCATTATCTATGCACTGTTTCAATCAGTCAGGCAGTATCCATACCCTGCTCCAATCACCCAGACACTACCCATGCACTCATGAATTTACTCAGGCACTACCCATGCACTCATACATGCACTCAGGCACTTCTGCTGCACTCATGCAATCACAGAAGCACTACCCATGCAGTCTTCCTATCATCCAGGCACTACCCGTGCATTCATGCAATCACCCAGGTAGTACTCATGCACTCCTCCAATTACCCAGGCACTACCCTTGCACTCCTCCAATCATCCAGGCGCTACCCCTGTACTCATGCAATTACCCAGCCAGTACCCATGCACTTATAAAATCACCCAGGCACTACCTTTGCACTCCTCCAATCACCCAGCCACTACCCCTGTATTCCTGCAATCACCCAGCCATCACCCATGCACTTATAAAATCACCCAGACACTACTTATGCACTCCTCCAATCACCTAGGCACTACCACTACACTCATGCAACCATCCAGACATCACCCCTGCACTCATGCAATCACCCAAACATTACTCAAGAACTCCTCCAATCACCCAGACATTACCCTTGCACTAATACAATTACCTATGCATTACCCATGCACTCCTTTAATTACTCAGGCACTACCGATGCATTTATAAAATCACCAAGGCCCTACCTATGCACTCCTCTAATCACCCAGGCACTACCCCAGCACTCATGCAATCACCTAGGTGTTACCCCTACACTCATGCAATCACCCGGCATTACCTATGCATTCCTCTAATCCCCCAGACATTACCCCTGCACTCATGCAATCACCAAAGCATTAGCTATGCACTACTCCAATCACCCAGGCAGTAACCTTGCACTCCTTCAATCACCCAGGTAGTATCTAAGCACTCCTTCAATCACTCAGCCAGTACCCATGCACTTATAAAATCACCCAGGTACTACCTATGCACTTATGCAATCACCCAGGCACTACCACTGCACTCATGCAATCACCCAGGCTCCACCTATGCACTCATTCAATAACCCAAGCACTACCCTTACAGTCATGCAATCACCCAGGCAGTAGCTATGGACTCATAGAATAACCCAGGCACTACTCTTGCACTGTTCCAATCACCCAGGCACTATCCAGGCACTCCTCCAATCACCCATCCAGTACCCATGCACTTATAAAATCACCCACTACTTATGGACTCCTCCAATCACCTAGGCACTGCCACTACACTCATGCAACCACCCAGACCTTACTAATGCACTCATGCAATTACCCAGCCATTACTCATGCACTTCTCCAATTACTCAGACATTACCCATACACTCTTGCAATCACCCAGGTATTACCTATGCACTTCTCCAATCCCCCAGACATTCCCCCTGCACTCATGCAATCACCTAGGTATTACCCATGCACTCCTTCAATCACTCAGGCAGTACCCATGCACTTATAAAATCACCCAGGCACTATCTATGAACTCTTCTAATCACTCAGGCACTACTCCTGCACTTATATAATCAATCAGGGCCTACCCTTGCACTCCTCCAATCACCCAGGCACTACCCTTGTACTCATGCAATCAGCCAGGCACTACCTATGCAGTCATGCAGTAACCCAGGCAGTACTCTTGCACTCCTCCAATCACCCAAGCACTATCCATGCACTCCTCCAATCACCCAGACATTACCCCTGCAGTCATACAATCACCCATGCATTACCTATACACTCCTCCAATCACCCAAACACTATTCATGCACTCCTCCAATCACCCAGACATTACCCCTGCAGTCATGCAAGCACCCATGCATTAGCTATACACTCCTCCAATCACCCAGACATTACCCAAGCACTAATGCAATCACCCATGCATTAGCCATGCACTCCTCCAATCACCCAGGCACTACCCATGCACTCCTCCATTCACCCAGGCAGTATCCATGCACTCCTCCAATCACCCAGGCATTACCCCTGCACACATGCAATCACCCAGACATTACTCATGCACTCCTTGAATCACTCAGGCAGAACCCATGCACTCCTCCCATCACCCAGACATTACTCCAGCACTCATGCAATCACCCAGGCACGACCTATGTACTCATGCAATAACCCAGGCACTACCCTTGCAGTCCTCCAATCACCCAGGTACTACTCATGCACTCATGCAATCACCCAGTCATTACCCATGCACTTGTGCAATAACCCAGGCACTACCCTTGCACTCTTCTAATCACCCAAGGACTATCCATGCACTCCTCCAATCACCCAGACATTACCCCCGCAGTCATGCAATCACCCATGCATTACCTATACACTCCTCCAATCACCCTAGCACTATTCATGCACTCCTCCAATTACCCAGACATTACCCTGCAGTCATGCAATCACGCATGCATTAGCTATACACTCCTCCAATCACCGAGACATTACCCAAGCACTAATGCAATCAACCATGCATTAGCTATGCACTCCTCCAATCACCCAGGCACTACCCTTGCACTCTTCCAATCACCCAGGCAGTATCCATGCACTCCTCCAATCACCCAGACATTACCCCTGCACACATGCAATCACCCAGACATTACTCATGCACACCTCGAATCACTCAGGCAGTACCCATGCACTCCTCCCATCACCCAGACATTACTCCAGCACTCATGCAATCACCCAGGTAGTACTTATGCACTCCTCCAATCACCTAGGCACTACCTATGCACTCATGCAATAATCTAGGCACTACCCTTGCAGTCCTTCAATCACCCAGGCACTACTCATGCACTCATGCAATCACCCAGTCATTACCTGTGCACTCGTGTAATAACCCAGGCACTACCCTTGCACTCTTCAAATCATCCAGGCACTATCCATGCACTCCAACAATCACCCAAGCAGTACCCATGCACTCAAAAAATCATCCAGGCATTACCCATGCCTTCATGCAATCATTCAGACACTATACAAGTAGTCCTGCAATCACTCAGGCAGTATCCTTGCACTCATGCAATCACTCAGGTAATTTGTCTATTTTTAACCAGTATATGTGGTTCCGTAAGAACCATTTTTTTTTAAAGAATTTCAATTTTTTTTTTGTATTTTCTAACATTTTTTTCTTTTTTTTGGTGTTTTTGACTTTTTTTTAAACAAATCAAAATTGAAGACTCCAATAAAACTGTTTGGAAAAAAAAAAGAAAAAGAAAATTTGGGAGCAGATAAAAAAAAAATTAACACTTATGTGCTTTAATTGCATTGGTAATAACGTCAATGCATTGCTCCTTGATGCAGAGTTTTGCATCACATTTTTTACAACTAATGGTGGCATCTAATAATTCTGGAACAATGTGTGGCCTTGGTGTTGGTGGAAGTCTTTGTGAGGATGTTGAAGGAGCATTAGGATCTTGTTCTGCCGCTTCATTCCTCTTCCTCCGCGTAACTTCTCTCGCCAGATGCAAGGGGTGGATTGTCTCCAAATGTTTTTTCATGGATGACGTTCCACATGAGTACTTCTTTTCTGAGCCTCTCGAGAGTACTCTTTTACAGATGTTGGAGGTAACTTTCCTTGCAATGACCTTCTTTTCTCCCTCCGGCACACTGAAGAAGGCCCAAACCACACTTTCCTTTCTTTTCTTTACTGTCTCCACGATGTCATCATCTTCAAGTTCCAGAGGGTCAACATCAGGATGACTAGATGCCATTGTTTGGATTAAAAGTCAAGAAACACACAAAAATAGAAAAATTAAGGAAGGTAGAAGAAGCAGGTCCTGTCAGGAAGACAGACAAATAGTAAGAGGAATAAAACAAGTGTTGGATCCTCCCTCTTACAGAATGAAAATGATTTAAACCAATCAAAAGCTTTCTTTTCAGGTCACATGGAGTCGCATAGGGTGCGCGCACCCATCACGCACAAGTCGCGCACCCGTAAAGTTTCGTATACATAATTATAAAGTATAAATAGGTGCTTATAAAATATTTTAAAAAGTATATTAGTGAAAGTGTTTAAGCAAAACTGATATTTAAACTTTGTATAGTGATATTTACACTTTGAAAATTACGACGAAGTCGCGACCCCATCGCGACCCCGGAAATGCCGGGAAGGGTCGCGCACCCTCCACGCATACGTCGCACACTCTTGAAATTTCGTACAGTTCATAGTAAAGTAAAAAATACTGTTTATAAATTGTTTTCTAAATTATATTAGTGAAAGTCTTTAACCAAAACTTATATTTATAATTTCTACAATGATATTTCATACTTTTGAAATTATGCTGGAGTCGCGACTCCAGCACAACTCCGGAAATACGCGCCAGCAGGGTTCGCGCACCCTAAATCCACACAGCCATCGAGTAGGTTCGCGTAGGGTGCGCGACTCCTTTATAAAAAATTTTTTTTTTTAAATGCATAACAATACAATAAAACAACTTTCACAGTATTAAAAGCATTATTTCAAGAAAATATAAATGTAAGTTGTACATATAAAAACTGTATATTTTTAGTAGTGTATGATACATATATTTTAAAAGAGTGATTTTAATTGTTGAAGAATATTTTAGAAAAACTAAGTATATTTAAAATAAAAAAAATAAAAAATATACTTCCAATCATTTTTAAATAAAAGCAATTAAAAAACACTTACAAATATTGTGAAAAAGGTAAGGTTAGAAATAATTTTATACTTAAGAATTACAATTTAAAAAACCTTACAAATACAATTATAATTATAATTAGAAATTAGCATTTGAAAAACCTTTGAAATTCACTGAAAAAACCATAGGTTTCAGAGACGTTATAGTTAGGATTTAGCATTTAAAAAACCTTTGAAATTCTCTGAAAAAACCATAGGTTTCAGGGACTTTATAATTAGGAATTAGCATTTGAAAAACCTTTGAAATTCACTGAAAAAAACACAGGTTTCAGGGACATTATAGTTAGGCTGACATTTCACTCGTACAAAACCAGAGAAATTCAGCCGTTATAGTTAGTTGAGCTAACTATACCTCGTGCCCCTGCAATGCACTGCTGATGACATCACATATTACATCACTCATAACATGGTCAGTGACATCACTGATGACATCACTGATGACATCTCAAATGGCACTGAGGAAGGCGTGCAGCCGAAACGTGTCTGTCCAAATAGTAATCGTGTGGCAAATATATTTTGAAACTTACTTTTCCAGTGTGCGCCTCGATTTGTGACCGTGGAGTGGAGGTCACCTTTGTGGGATATATATATATATGTATATATATATATATATATTCACTGAAAAAACCATAGGTTTCAGGCACGTTATAGTTAGAAATTAGCATTTAAAAAACCTTACAAATTCACTGAAAAAACCATAGGTTTTAGGGACAGTTATAGTTACTTGGACATTGCACTCGTACAAAACCCGTGAAATTCCCTCGTTATAGTTAGTTCAGCTAACTATAACTCGCGCCCTGCAATGCACTGCTGATGACGTCACATATTACATCACTCATGACATGGTCAGTGACATCACTGATGACATCACTGATGACATCTCAAATGACATCACTGATGACATCATCCAGTGACTGTGTGTTTCTGTAAAGTTTAAATATGTTTAATATATATAGGGAAAGGCGTATTGAAGAGTGAGTGGGTGTATAAGTGTCTGAATGGATGATTTAGTAGGTGCGTGACTAACTGTATAAGTGAGTGATTAAACGTATCTTACTGAATGCATGGGTTAGTGACTAAACTGGGTGAATGTCTGTATCCGTCTGTCTGTTGCTGTGTAAGTGGCTGCGCTGGGTTTGTGAATAGCTACATGAGTGTCTATATGAGTTATTGATTGGTTGTCTGAGTATCTGTATGGGTGCCTGAGTGTTTGTGTGGGTGGGGTGTGTGCGACTCTGTACATAGATGTGTGAGTGGGTGATTCACTGGGTGCATGATTTGAAGAGTGCGTCTGTGATGGACTGCTTTGGTGGGTGAGTGTGTGTATGGGTGTGTTAGTGAGTGAATGTATATCTCAGTGGTACATGTGCGAGTAACTACATATGTAAAAGGAAGTATATATGTGTGTTAGAGTATTTAAAAGGCTATACGTGAGAGTGTGTGATTGTGAGAGTGGCTGTATGGATGCGTGTGTGCTTGTATCAGTTATTGTATAAGAGCGTAAGAATGTGCTAGTATTTGTATGAGTTATTGAGCTGGTGTGTGTATAACTCTATAGGTGAGTAAATGGGTGTGTGATTAATTTTTGCATGACTGACTAGGTGTGTGAGTACCTCTATGGATGAGTGGCGGTGTGTCAGTGTTTATATAGGTGTATGAGTGCATATGATAGTCCTGTACTGAGTGACTGTAAGTATGAGTGACTGTACGGGTGAGTGAGTGGATGTGTGTGTAGACCTAAGAATCAGTGAGTGGGTATGTAGTTATTGGTATTGGAGTGTCTATGGTTTTGAGAATGGCAGTCTGTAATTTAGATTGGGTGTATCAAAGTTATATTAGGGTGTGAGAAGATGCATGAAATTATCACATGGATGATGTCATCAGTGATGTCATTTGAGATGTCATCAGTGATGTCATCAGTGATGTCACTGACCATGTCATGAGTGATGTAATATGTGACGTCATCAGCAGTGCATTATGGGGCGCGAGTTATAGTTAGCTGAACTAACTATAACGGGGGAATTTCACGGGTTTTGTACGAGTGCAATGTCCAAGTAACTATAACTGTCCCTAAAACCTATGGTTTTTTCAGTGAATTTGTAAGGTTTTTTAAATGCTAATTTCTAACTATAACGTGCCTGAAACCTATGGTTTTTTCAGTGAATTTCAAAGGTTTTTAAATGCTAATTTCTAACTATAACATGTCTGAAACCTATGGTTTTTTCAGTGAATTTCAAAGGTTTTTAAATGCTAATTCCTAACTATAACATGTCTGAAACCTATGGTTTTTTTCAGTGAATTTCAAAGGTTTTGTAAATGCCAATTTTTAAATGTATTAATTGTTATTTTTATTTTTTTCATACTGATTTACTACATTTTTTAAACTATTTATTTTTAGATATTTTATTTTTTAAATTACATTGTAATTACATTATACATTACATTACAAAATATACTTTCTCAGAATGAATTAATTTACTTTAAATACTTTGCAAATAGGCAATAGACTTTTAAGTACAGTAGTTACAGTTGTTGCAATGGGCAACACAATTTCAAACACAATGCAACATTGAGCTCAATGTGAATTTCTAGCTAAATGCAATTAGTTACTTTATGGATTACTTTTTCTAACCACAGGACTGGATCCTAGATTCAGTCCTGGGACATCTCCTGTAAACAGTTGAGTAAAAGCGTTTTGGTTACAGTAGTGATTTTTAAGGAATATTATTGTATTTTAAAAGTTGACACTTAGAAACTTTTTCACATAGAATCACCAATGTTATCCTATGGGAGGAAATTCACTTAGCAGGTAAGTAGTGTTATCGTGACTTTTTCTCACTCAGTGGTGGATCCTGGATCCAGCACTGGTGTATCTCCTGTAAACAGTTGAAAGAATGCGTTTAAGTCATACAGGCGATTTTTAAGGAATATTTGTAGTTTGTGAAAATCGACACTTTGAAACTTTTCTGCTGAAAACCAGACAATGGATTCCTATGGAAGGAAATACAAGTTACTGGTAAGTACGGTTAGAATTACTTTTCAGGGTCAGTGCTGGGCTAAAAGATGCAGCACTGGGTTCTCTCCTGATAACAGGTCAGTAAATCGGAATTCGTATTTCGGCTGATTTTAGAGGAATATTTGTATGTTTCTAAAATCGACACTTAGAAACTTTTTCAGCATAAAGCAGGCAATGATATCCTATGGAAGGAAATTCAAGTTACTGGTAAGTACGGTTAAAATTACTTTTCAGGATCAGTACTGGGCTGAAAGATGCAGCACTGAGGTCTCTCATGATAACAGGTGAGTAAATCGGAATTCGTATTTCGGCTGATTTTAGAGGAATATTATAAAGTTCCAAAACTCCACACTTAGAAACTTTTTCAGCAAAAGCAGGCAATGATATCCTATGGAAGGAAATTCAAGTTACTGGTAAGTACGGTTAAAATTACTTTTCAGGATCAGTACTGGGCTGAAAGATGCAGCACTGAGGTCTCTCCTGATAACAGGTGAGTAAATCGGAATTCGTATTTCGGCTGATTTTAGAGGAATATTTGTATGTTTCAAAAATCGACACTTAGAAACTTTTTCAGCATAAAGCAGGCAATGATATCCTACGGAAGGAAATTCAAGTTACTGGTAAGTACGGTTAAAATTACTTTTCAGGATCAGTACTGGGCTGAAAGATGCAGCACTGAGGTCTCTCATGATAACAGGTGAGTAAATCGGAATTCGTATTTCGGCTGATTTTAGAGGAATATTATAAAGTTCCAAAACTCCACACTTAGAAACTTTTTCAGCAAAAAGCAGGCAATGATATCCTATGGAAGGAAATTCAAGTTACTGGTAAGTACGGTTAAAATTACTTTTCAGGATCAGTACTGGGCTGAAAGATGCAGCACTGAGGTCTCTCCTGATAACAGGTGAGTAAATCGGAATTCGTATTTCGGCTGATTTTAGAGGAATATTTGCACAATGGTGAAGGGAGGGGGCGGGCCTGAGGTGACATCTGTGCAAACGCGCCCGTGGCGCGTTTTAAGTTGGGGATTAAGTCCCCTTGAATCATGAGGGTCTCTGGGGGCCAACTAGCCCACCAGGAACCTCCAGTATGCGCCAGGGGGCTGCGTTGCAGAGACGTGTACAGAGGCCACACCCCTTTTTACACCTCTCTGCAAGGCAGCTCTGTGGCGCTTTTGGAAGTACATGGTGGGCTAGTTGGACTCCAGGGACCCTCAGGATTCAAGGGGACTTAATCCCCAACTTAAAACACGCCACGGGGCCTGTTTGCACACATGTCACCTGAAGCCCCGCCCCTCCCTTCACCACTGTGCAAACGCGCCCGTGGCGCGTTTTAAGTTGGGGGATTAACTCCCTTGAATCCTGAGTGTCCCTGGGGGCCAACTAGCCCAACAGGTATATCCAAAAAGCGCCACAGAGCTGCGTTGCAGAGAGGTGTAAAAGGGCGTGGCCTCTGTCCACCTCTGTGCAACGCAGCCCCTGGTGCATACTGGAGGTTCCTGGTGGGCTAGTTGGCCCCAGGGACCCCCAGTATTCAAGGGGAATTGTCCCTCTCTGCAAACGCGCCAGGGGGTGCGTTTGCAGAGTGCTGTCAAAGAGAGGGCGTGGCCTCCCTCGCGTTGCCGTTTTTTTTTTTTTTTTTATTTTTTTTTAAAAGGGGGCGGTGTGGCCCCCCATTTTAGTAATTTTTTGCGCCCCGGGGACCCCATCCCCCAGGGCCTGTCCCCCTTTTAAAAAAAAAAAAAAAAGGACTGGGAAGGGGACCGCGTGGCCCCCCTCCCGTGGCCAATTTCGACCCGGGGAACCCCATCCCCGGGCCATAGCCACCTTTTTTTTATTTGATGGAGGGGGCTGCCTGGCCCCCTCCTAAGGCCTCCTTAGGCCCCGGGGACCCCATCCCCGGGGCTGGCCCTATCCTTTTGGGGTCCGTGGGGGACCCCAACTCCCCCACGGACCCTGCCGGCTCCCCGCCTCCTGCGGCATTGCTTTTCCACATGGGGAGCTGCTAAGATGCAGATCCCCATGTGGAAAGGCAATTCTGCTTGAATTTTGGAAGCAAGAGCAGCTTTCCCTGCTCTCGCTTCCAAAATTCAAGCAGTTTGTAATGACAGGACGGGAGCCGCGAGGCTCCCGTCCTGTCATTGCAAACAGCAGTGTCCCGGGGTAGGCACCCCGGGACACTGCAGGAGCCGGCCCTGGGGGTGGCGGTCCCCAGGGCCATCACTGGCTCCAGGAGGGGGCCGCGCGGCCCCCTCCCCACATTTTCAAAGCCCCGGGGAGGTGGTGGTCCCCGGGGCTTGGGGGTCCAAAACGGACCCCCATTTTCAATTTTGTTAGTGCCCCGGGAGGTGGTGGTCCCCGGGGCATGTGGCAGGGGCTGGAGTCCCCCACACAGGTTAATTTAAAAAATAAAGAAGCCCCGGGAGGTGGTGGTCTCGGGGCTGCGGGAGGGCTCAGAGCCCTCCCGCAACTTTTTCTAATGAAGCCCCGGGGGTGGCGGTCCCCAGGGCTTGGGGGCCCTTAGAGGCCCCCATACATAAAATAAACCCCTCAGCATGCCCCCGGGACTTGGGCCACCCGGGGCAAATTATCGAGCGCGGGAGACCGCGCTTCTGATTTTTTGGCAGGATCCGCGCTCCCTGAGCGCATCCTGCCGATTTTTTTTTTTAAATGCTTTTTTGCCCAGGGGTCCTTGTGGGACCCCCTGAGCAGGCCTAGGGGTTAGGGTGTTTCTACCCTGCTCCCTTTGTGCGCTTTGCGCACTTGTTTCTTTTTTTCTCGGCGGAATCCGCGCACCCTAAGCGCATCCCGCCGATTTTTTTTTAAAAATGCTTTTTCTGCCCAGGGGGTCCTTGTGGGACCCCTGAGCAGACCTAGGGGTCAGGGTGTTTCTACCCTGCCCCCTTTTGCGCTTTGCGCACTTGTTTCTGTCCCTCGGTTCTACCGAGGGACAAAATGGCTGCCAACACTTCTTGATTTGGAGTGTTGATAGCCAATTAGCATGCAGCTCGTGATCGGGAGGGTACGCGGATCCGACGCGCCCATAGATATATATGTGATTTTAATTGTGAATTTCTCAGGAACTACTGAACGGATTTACACCATTTTAGCAAAAGGCACCAGTCTGAACCAAGGGCTACCTCTTTGCCAAATTTGGGGTAATTCCGTTCAGCAGTTCGGGCTGTAGCTGCGACTAAAGGTTCCTATGGAAAAATGAATGGGGAAAACGCGTTTTGGGACCCCCCTTTTTTCTCGGCCCCCGCTTGACGTATCACCCCGAGACTTTCAGGGTAGGAGCGGACCGGAGCGCCCCAACAAGTTGGAAGCTCTCGCGAAGATTCGTCAACCGGCGCCAACGTTATTGCAAATAGAATGTCGCGGATTTCCTATGGATAATAGGTCCTAACTATAACTATCTACTGGCGACCGCCAGTAGATAATATATATATATATATATATATATATATTTCTTACAATATAACAATAAGGCGATCACTCAGAGGTCTGCATGCACCAGTGTTGGATTTATTCTCGAGAATAAATCCAACACTGGTGCATGCAGACCTCTGAGTGATCGCCTTATTGTTATATTGTAAGAAATCGGATGTTTGGCGTGCTCCGCCAGCTTTCGGCGATCCTCTGCGGAGGGCGGGGGAAGGCAGAAGGAGCCCTAACTCAGAAACAATATATATATATATATATATATAAATATATTCAGCAGTTATAGTTAGCTGAGCTAACTATAACTCACGCCCCCCGCAATGCACTGCTTATGACCCCACATATTACATCACTCATGACTAGGGCTCCCAGTTTTATGGTATTTATTTTTTGCCCATTTCTGTCTGTATTTATCCATATTTATTTTTGGGCCATTTTATCTGTATTTATCCATATTTATTTTGTGTTTTGTGTATAAATGAAGTTGTAAAATGGTACATTTCCATATCTATTTAACTGATAGAAGCGCACTTATACTTTGATGTCTGTCGTGTTTTAGCTATTTAAGCTGCCATATATTATGTAACAATACATCCACTGGTAAATATTAGCATTATACCACAAATGTTTGTTGACCTATGCCGTTATTTAAAGAAATTTCATCCTGTTTTTTAATTTCCCATGCTGTCCATATGCTCAGCTGCTGGCCTATAATTCAGGAAAGACAGCACAGAGAGTCACTTAAAAGAAGCACAATTTTCTCTATTTATCCACTTTAAAAATAAATGCAGACAGAAAACACATTGCTTTCTGTCTGTATTTATCTGTAAAAATCCGTAAAAACAGAAAAGAGGGAGCCTTACTCATGACATGGTCAGTGACATCACTCATGACATCCCTGATGACATCTCAAATGACATCATAGATGACATCATACGATGACTGTGAGTGTTTTTAAAAAGTTTATGAGTGTTAAATATATATACCAAGGTGTATTGGTGGAATCAGTGGGTGTATGAGTGCCTGTATGGATGATTCAGTGGGTGCGTGACTGACTGTATAAGTAAGTGATTAGGTGTCTCAGTGAATGTATGGGTTAGTGACTGGTTGTGTGAATGTCTGTATCAGTCTGTCAGTTGGTGTCCAAGTGGCTGTATGGGTGTGTGAGTGGGCACATGACTGGCTGTATTGGTGAGAGATTGGTTGTCTGAGTACCTGTATGGTTGTCTGAGTGTCTGTGTGGGTGGGTGAGGGGCTGTGTGATTGCCTATATGGATGAGTGAGTGGGTGAGTCAGTGCCTTTATGGGTTAGTGAGTACATGTGTGAAGGGCTGTATTGGTGAGTGAGTGTGTTTATGGTTGTGTGGGTGAGTAAGTGGATGTGTCAGTAGTAAATGGGTCATTAGCTAGGTATGTGAAAGGCAGTACATGTGAGTGATGGGGTTTATGAGGGACTGTATGGGTGAGTGAGTGAATGTAAGAGTGGCTGAATGGATGAGAGTGTGCTTGTGTAAATGACTGTATAGGTGAGTGAGTATGTGCTAGTATCATTTGAGTAAGTGAGTGGGTGTTTGTGTTTCTGTATGGGTGAGTAAGTGGCTGTGTGACTGACTGTATAGGTGAATGACTAGGTGTTTGAGTAGCTCTATGGGTGACTAACTCAGTGTGTGAGTGGCTGTATGGGTGTATGAGTGGATATAGCAATGGCTGTAATAATGACTGAGTTGGTGTATGAGTGGCTGTATGGGTGAGTGAGTGGATGTGGGTGTAGACCTATGAATCAGTGAGTGGGTGTATAAGTACTGGTATGAGTCTGTGAATGGATTTGTGGATGATTGTGTGGGAGTGGGTGTATGAAAGATTCTTTGAGGGTGTGAGTGGGTGTGACAGTGATTATGTGGATGACGTCATCAGTGATTTCATCAGTGATGTCATTTGAGATGTCATCAGTGATGTCATTGACTATGTCATGAGTGATGTAATATGTGTGGTCATTAGCAGTGCACTGCGGGGGGCGCACGTTATAGTCAGCTCATCTAACTAAACCTGCTGATCTTCACTGGTTTTGTACGAGTGAAACCTGAGACTAACTATAACGTCCCTCTAACCTTTAGTTTTTTTCAATGAATTTCTAAGATTATTTTAATTCCATTTCTGAACTCTAACGTCCCTGTAACCTTTGATTTTTTCAGTGAATTTCTAAGGTCTTTTAAATACTAAATCCCAACTATAACATCCCTCTAACCTTTGTTTTTTTCAGTGAATTTCCATGGTTTTTAAAATAGTAGTCGTGTTTGCAGAGTGGTGGAGAAAGGGGGCTGGGCCTGTGATCAGCTCTCAGGAATACCGCTGTACATGACTTACAGGAGGGCCCAGGAGGGCTTCATTCCCCCAAGGTCCCTTAGGAGTAAAGTGGACTTCATCCCCTAACCAGTAGTGCACCAGGAGGCACACCTTGGGAGCCAACTACCCCTCCTGTTACCTCCAGTAACTCCCACACAGTGAGATTGCTAAGAGGTCTTTGGAGGCCTCGCCCCCTTTCTCCACCATTCTGCAAACACGCCTCCTGGTGCACTACTAGTTGGGGGATGAAGTCTGTGTAGCCCCCCCTTCCCTGGACTGATTTCGAACCTGCAGCTCCCTCTATCTAAAAGCAATTCTGCTCTGCTTCGAATAAGAGCTTTTTGTATGGGTGAGCGAGTGGTGTGCCAGTGCATGTATGACTAAGTGAGTGGCTGTGTGAGTATCTGTATAGTTGACTGAGTTGGTGTATCAGTGGTTGTAAATGGTAAATCAGAGGGTGAATGAGTGGCTGACTTAGTGTTAGAGCAGATACATAAGTGTCTGTATGGGAGAGTGACAGGGTACATGAGTGGCTGTCTTGGTGCTTGAATGGGTATATAAGTGGGTGTATGGGTGAGTGAGTGGGTGTATGAGTGGGTGTATGTTTGAGTGAATGGGTGCTACTTTACTACTGGCTTACACATAATAAAAACAGTTTTTATGTTATGTTGCAATTCTAAATCTACAGATGAGGCAAGCTATATAACTACATGCACTTGCTTCAATATACCAAACCCAAAGCAAGCACAAAACGTTATTTATTAGTTACCTTTTAATATTATAGCACCCTCTCCTACAACACAGCTGCACCATATCTCAGTTCTCACTTATACTTGGTAAAAGACCAGTTTATCCCTTTTGTAGTAAATTTTAAAATGAACATCAACCAAAGTGCAAAAGTATATACAGTGTCTCAATACTGTAAATCAGAACACACAACATAAGAGCCGTTTGTGTGCCTTTCTACCACTGTCACACTGGTGGATTTAGTGTCTCTGTACTTTTTTAATTATATGCATCAGATTTAAATTTTAGGAAATGGTGCATATAAAAATCTGCATATTAATCTCTATCAGAGCATATAGCTAGCTAATTCTTCCGAGTACATGCAAAGAGTGTGTGACAGGTTGCATATATAATTCACAAGATTGTTCTAAAAGACTACATATTCCTCACTAAAACTTGTAAATACATGTGTTTGTGGTTGAGTACATAAATACTCCCTGGATGAATGGATGAATGCATAGGTAGTGCCTAGGTGATTTCCTGAGGATATAGGTACTGCCTGGATGATTCTCTGAGTATGTGGGAACTCCGTTGGTCGTTCCATATCTGCATAGTTACTGCCTTTGTGTTTGCATGAGTATATTGCTACTCTCTGGGTTTTTGGATGAGTGCATGAGTAGTGCCTGAATTATAAGATAAGTGCATGACTCATACCTCAATAATTTAATACATGCATAAATAGTGGTTGGATGATTAAATGAGTGGAACTCAAGTGCCTGGATGATTGCAGGAGTGCATGCATAGTATATAGGTGATGTTTAGAGTGCATGCATAGTGCGTATGTGATTGTTTAAGTGCACCTGGCAGATTGGATGAGTGCATGAGTAGTGTTTCAGTGATTGGATGAGTACATGGCTGCTCATGTGTTTTTGATTGAGTGGATAGGTAGTGCCTGGGTAATTAGATAAGTACATGGGCAGTGCCTGGATAATTGAATGAGTGCATCAGTAGTGCCTGGCTGATTAGATGAGTGCATGACTAGTGTCTGAGTGATTGCAAGAGCCCATAGTTAAAGCTTGGGTTACTGGATGAAAGCAAGTGTACTGCTGGGGTGATTGTATTAGTGCAAGAGTATTGCCTCAGTAATTGAATGAGTGCATAACTCCTGTATGGGTGATAGGTTCACTGCAATGGTATTCCATGTGTAATGGGATGAGTGCATGGGTAGTGCCTGAATGTTTGGATGAGTGCATGGGTTGTACCTCAGTATTTTGATGAGTGCATGGGTTGTAAGTGGGTGTATGGATGAGTACATAGGTTGTGCCTGGGTGTTTGAATGACTGCATAGGTACAGCCTTGGTGATTGTATAAGTGAATGGTTAGTACCTGGGTGATTGGATGAATGCATGGGAAGTGCCTGCATTGTTCAATGAGTACATAATTAGTGCGTGCGTGATTGGATGAGTGCATGTGTAGTACTTGGGTGATTGAATAAGTGTGTGGATAGTGCATGAGTGATTCGATGACTACCTGAGTAGTGGCTGGGTGATTGGATGAGTGCCTGAGTAGTGCATGGGTGACTGTGAAAGTACCTCCATTGCTGTTAGATATAAAACAGTTGTGACTATAGCTGTGACTCATTGTTTAAGTCCTTCTGTAGGTATCAAACTACCTGTTTCAGTGTATCTATCCTTTTATACTGACCTATGTGTGAGTGAAGTCTACATATTAAACTTGATATATAATTGGATACCTGGATCTCTAGGAGCATACATTGCTCTATTACTCAGAGTGCACATGCATCAGTAAGTTTCTAAAACTGAAAACAACAATTCTCACTTTTTCAAAGCACAAAACCTTTTCTTAATGTCATACCTACATCATTTCTCAAACATTTCTTGTGTGTTTAAAACATATATTCAGCATTTCTCAGAGAAAAGTTACATGCCAAGTGAAGCTAGCACAAGAACTCACAAGAGACATTCTGCACTATTAACCCTCCTCAATTTTAAACAGAGCATGTTTAAAGAAATACACCACCCTTGCCATACACATGAAATTTTCAACAACCTTAAAGAACATAGATCACCATGTAAACATATATGTGATTTCATAATAGATATGCACCTTCAGGCCATCTTTCCAAAAATATAGAGTTATCTGCATCTTTAGGTAAACTCAAGAGTCTCATCGTACATATAACTATCTGCAACCACAAAAACCATATCTCACCATCTAAGCATATGCAAACCGGTCATATAAGTTAAAAACCACATTGACAAACACTTCCTAATACATACCTTACAAGTATTACTACTTTATAATTCATATACAGGCACAGCACATTTTCTTATCTTTTATTTATGACTACACTACTCCTGTTTAATAATGTGTCTAAAAGTACTACAACTCCCACAATGCAAATAACATAGATGTATCTATTCTGCACTTGATGCTTAGACATTTAATGCCTTCGGTGCTCGTGACGAGACCAGCTCGTCATGAGTCACGGTGGAGCTGTGCTCATGACGAGCTGGTCTCATCATAACGGCTGCGCTCCGCCCACGCGCGATTGATTCCCCGCCTGTGCGGGCGAATTAATCAGTGGGCGGGGTCGTGGCGAGACCAGCTCGTCATGAGCACAGCTGCACCGTGACTCATGACGAGCTGGTCTCGTCACGAGCACCGCGCTCACCCCCCGCCCACCCCGCACCGTGGGGGAATTACCCCCGCAGGGAAGGGGTTAAAACATTCTTAGTTTTAAATACATTCCTCATTGTAACTTTCAACAATACTACTCTGTTGTTTTTCTATAAAATACACAATGGATTAAAGGGGCACTAATTCATTTTCCTCTTACTTCCCAACACATTCAGTACTAACTTCTAAAACACATACCCTCTGCCTGATGCAGTTCATCTGATATATTTTTTCATGTCACTGTGATGCTCTTTTTCTTTTATCAAACTCCCAAATACATCTTCATTTCTAATACCATTTTTTAAATGATTAAAAGGTTATGTACATACCAGAGAATTGAGTTCATAGATTATATTGTTTTTTTAGCTATTTTGGAGAGTTTTGACACTGTTGGGATTTGTAAAAAATAAGCACAAGAATTGTACACCCCTCTCATACAAAGCAACCATAAAACAGCAACCTCTTCAACTTTGCACTCTGTGATCATGAGAAAGGCAGCAAATGAAATTGTCTTTAATTTTAGACTACTGTATCTTCACTTGTGAATGGTAAGTATCTGTTAACCCTTTCCCTCTTTTTCAAAAAGAGATTTCGGTCTAAGCGTGATCGTGAAGACATCACAATCATTGCGGAGTTATCGCGAAAGAAACAGGAGTCCAAACCTATATTTAGCCTCAGTTGTTATAAATTTAAATACTGCACAACAGTTTATTACATAGTCCTGAGCTGGGAATTAAAGTTTATCATAAGTTAAATTGTGTCATAACTCCTATACTTTAAAAAAAAATATTCTGTCTAACACCATTCCCCCCCCCTTTACACTCTTAGCTCAGTGTATGTAGCAACCCAGTGGAACCAGTAGGTCACAAGTTCACAGCATATTCTAGAAGTATCATGCTACTTCCAAATGAGGTGCAGCAGGTGTGGTTTGCTCCAAAGATTTAAAAGCATATCAATGTCTGTATTACATTTTTTTTTAAACAACAGCCAATAATAGGACTTCTTGCTAATGCATCCAACACACTACTTAATTTTATTCACTTACATGCTGACAGCATCCAATGAAACGTATCTTTTAAAAAATACAAAATAAACACCTCTATTTTAACTGCTTTTCATTTGGAAAACTACCTCATTCAGCTCCAGCCTTCTCCTTACTGCTATTGCTCCTTCAATTCAAAATGCTTAGAGTGTGGATTGTTGGCCACAGCTATGTCTATTGGGCTAAGGAGGCTGCAAAAAAGAGAGGTATTGACAAGGGCTTGGGTTTGCCAAATGTGGGGATTACTTGGTTTGGCCAGAGAGGGTTAAAGTTTCATGAGTTGCTGGCTTCGGCTAAAACAATTGTGGATTGCCGAGCTCTTCACCTCATGATTGTGCACTGTGGTGAAAATGACCTAGGCACATTAACTGCGGTAGGGCTGTTTCAGCCTCTGAATGCTAATTGCCAGGCTTTCGTCAGGACCGGAGACCATGGCGGTATGCACACGCTAAGGCGCACCCTAACCTATGGTCTGAACAGGGTGACCGAATTACTCACGGTTCCACGATTAATACCTTCCAAGTTATTGAACGCCTTTTGCGAACATTTGTCGTGGCGAAGTTTTACTGCATGGGTCTCGGCGGGAGGCGGTGACTAATAGTCACACGTAATCCATAGTACACCGCCTGCGTTGTGCCTAGATAGTGCCCATTCCCGGGACCCCAATGAATGGGCACTATCTAGGCACAACGCAGGCTGAAACATGTAGACCAGACTCCTTAACTTTGGATGTGCTTGAGCAATATACTCAACCATAGCATCCACCACATATTTTTAACCTGGCCTTACTCTCCACCTAATAAAAATTTCTTTAGGAAGCAGTAAGCTCATTTTTAATCTCACTTTATGCACCAGCACTTGTCACCAAAAAAACCCGCTCCGCTGTAATCAGGCGTCGTAGCACACCGGAGAGGCATTCGGCCTCTCTGGTGGGAGCCCAATGATGAAGCATGTCACCAACTAGGTTGGTAAGTGAGTACTCTAACATATACCAAAGACAGAAATGGAAGTGGTCAAATTAATTCTGTCCACAGATTGACAAAGCCAGGAAACATGTTAATAAGACTGTTTCTGCATTCCTCAAAGACCATAGCATAGGCTGTATCTATAACAACAATCTGCGTTTTGACAAGAATGAAATCTACAGAACTGATGGAGTGCGCTTTACAGATGAAGGCACTAGGGTATTTCTGTGCAACCTGACGCTCTGCATTATGACTTATCTGTAGCTGGAACATATTGAAAATGTACCCCGAAGACTCTTATCAGAGCCACTCTACTACCCTAAAAATATTTTAACATTTCCTACCCGAAATCTCTGTCTCTTTCTTCGGTTTAAAAATATCTACGAATACACCGCAAATACGCAAAACAAAAACAGACATTCAACGGCCGTCAGCATATGCAAAAATAATAAACTAAAATAATCCATTCTAAACATTGCACTACAGATATTACTATATACATGGCTCTTTAAAAAAACATATTTAAACTCATGTTTTTGTACTAAGTGTCTTTATAAACCATCCCTAAAACCTACTTTCTGTTTTCACGGTTATTCAGGGCGTCGCAATGACGTCGTTAACTACGACGATCACTCCTTTTTCATAAAATGTAAAACACATATATGCACATATATTACAGTATTTTATACACTAGGGTTTTATTACTGTATTCTCTAAAGTCATGTTATTCTAGTGAGTTTCTATAAAAACTATCTTTAAAACCTATTTTCCGTTTTCACGGTTATTTAGGGTGTTGTGATGATGTCGTTAACCACGACGATCGTGGCTTTTTCATAAAGTGTAAAACACATACTTGCACACATATTACAGTATTTTACACTCTAGGGGTTTATTACTATATTCTCTAAAGACATGTTTTTCTATTGACTTTCTATAAAAACCATCTCTAAAACTGATTTTCTGTTTTCGCGGTAACGCTGGGAGTTGCGATGACATTGGCACCCGCGACGAACAGCAGGAATTCAATAGCCACCACCACATTCCAAAATTATAACTATATAATTAATTCTAACCATCACACTAGATAAATCACTATCTAAATAACTCCATAAAAACATTTATCAGTCTCTCAATATCTCTATAACAGTGTGTATTAATGATTCACTGGGTAATGTGAGTGGGTGCATAAGTCTCCAAGTGGGTCTGTGACTGGGTGTATAAGTCTGTTAGTGGGTATGTGAGTAGACTTATGAGTCTTTGTGTGAGTCTGTGAGTGGGTACAAGAGTGTTTGAGTGATTATCTGAGTGGGTGTATGAGTGTCTGAGTGGGTAAGTGGATTGGTGTATAAGTGTTTGAGTTGGTATTTCAGGGATGTCCATGAGGGTGTATAAGTGTTTGAGTGGGTATGTCAGTGAGTACATGAGTGTGTGACTGGATCTATGACTGGGTGCTTAAGTGTCTGAGTGGGTCCATTAGTGGGTGTATGAGTCTTTGACTAGGTCTGTCAGTGGGTGCATAAGTCTGTGAGTGGGTGTGTGAATGGGTGCATGAGTGTTTGAGTGGGTCTGTGAGTGGCTGTAATAGTCTCTGAGTGTGTCTGTAACTGGGTGCATAGGTCTCTGATTCAGTATGTGAGTGGGTGCATCACTGTCTGAGTAGGTATACGAGTGAGTGCATGAGTCTCTGTATGGATATACAAGTGGGTGCATGAGTCTCTGAGTAGGTATATAAGTGGGTGCATGAGTCTCTGAGTGAGTCTCTAACTGGGTGTGTAAGTCTTTGAGTGGGTATATAGGTAGGTATATGAGTCTCACTATGTCTATGAGTGGGTGCAACAGTGTTTAAGTGGGTATGTGACTGGGTGTATGCATGTCTGAGTTGATATGTGAGTGGATGTATGAGTCTTTAAGTGGGTATGTGAGTGGGCACATGAGTTTTTGAGTAGGTCTGTGAGTCGGTGTATGAGTCTCTGAGTGCATATGTGAGTAGGAAGATAAGCTTCTCAGTGGGTCTCTGACTGGGTGCAAAAGTGTCTGAGTGGGTATGTGAGTGGGTGTATGAGTGTCTGAGTTTGAATGTGAATGGGTGTATGACAGAGAGGGTATGTGAGAGGATATATCAGTTTGATACTGGATCTATGAGTGGGTGCATTAGTGTTTGAGTGGGTGTATGAGTCTTTCACTGGGTCTCTGACTGGGTGTATAACTCTCAGAGTAACTCTCTGAGTGGGTGCATGAGTGCCTGAGTGGGTATGTGACTAGGAGCATAAGTCTCTCAGTGGATATGTGAATGGGTGCATGAGTCTCTTAGTGGGTATACGACAGATTGCATGAGTTTTTTTGTTCGGGTTAGCGAGTTGGTGCATGAGTCTTTGAGTAGATATGTGAGTGGGTGCAGAAGTCTCTGAGTGGGTATATGAATGGGCGCATGAGTCTTTGAGTGAATTTGTGAGTGGGTGTATAAGTCTGACTGGGTATGTGAGTGGTTGTGTGAGTGTCTGAGTGGGTATGTGAATGGGTGTATGGGTGCCTGAGTGGATATGTGAGTAAGTACATGAGTCTGTGACTGTGACCAGTGAGGGTGTGTAATGTATATAGATAGAAATACTTTTTGTTTTATATTTCCGCCAATAATTGCGGTGTTACCGCGATATTCATGACATCCCTGCAACAGTACATGGGGGTCCGTGCTGGTGGTCGCGTGGTGAATATCATGCATGATTAAAAAACTATTTTGGATGCATAACTTGTGTCACTAACACCTCCATTTCTCAAACATGGGGTCATAGTGCTTCCACGCTGACCCCTTATGTTAGCTTTCACGGACATTTTCAGCCCCAGGAACCATTCCCCATCAATAAAATGGTGGGTGCAACTTTCTGTTCAGTTTGCATCCAGCCAATCACAGCATTGCCGTTGGCGCGTGCATTCGCGAGTAATCGCGAAATTGTCGCAAAATTTCCACGGCTTTTGATATCGCTATAATTTTCAACCTAAATTTCTCAAGAACTACTGAACAGTTTTGCACCAAATAACAAAAAGCACAATCTGCATAACAACATCTACCTTTCTGACAAATTTGGTGTAATTCCGTCCAGTGGTTCGGGCTGTAGGTATGACAATGCATTCCAATGGGCATTAAAATTGGAAAATGCACTTTTTTTAACCCCCTTTTTCTCGGCCACCGCTTAACGGATCACCCCGATACTTCCCATGCACAACAGAACTTACTTTGATACTTTGTTTGGAAAATTTCGTCAAACGCTGCCAAAGATATAGGCAAGTCAAAAAACGCTTTTCCAATGGAAACTAGGTCCTAACTATAACTTCCTACTGGCGACTGCCAGTAGGTAATATATATATGTGTGTGTGTGTGTATATACGTATGTAATGTATATATATACATATGCAACGTGTGTGTACATATATGTGTGTGTGTGTGTGTATATATGTATGTAATGTATATATATACATATGCAATGTGTATGAGTGTGTATATATATATATATATCCAAAAAACAGCAGGTTACCCCAGTGAGGACACCCACACGAAAAGTTAGCCTCTATGGATGAGGGTTGCAGCAAAAACAGCTTCCTGCTTTCAATCCATTCTATAGCGGCTCAACGCGTTTCGGACATTCCGTCCTTGTTCACAAGCCAAACGTTAAGGAAAACAGCAACCATGATGTAGAACACCTGCTTAACTTTATTTATATCCCGCCCCAGTGGGTGTGGACTCATGCCTCCGTGAGCAAATGTTCCAATGCATTCTGGTATTAGCAGTTTCTACATAACAATATACTCCCCAGTGGGTGTTGCCGCATGCCTCAGTAACGTGAATTAAAATCCAACAGTGGGTTGATTAAAAGCTGGAAGGCTGGGTAAGCTGCCTGTAACTGAGTCACTCAAGCATGAGCCTTCCGTTCTGTTCAGCGCCAAGTCCTTTTGACCCAGTGTTAATGCTATTTTTAAGGACATATTAGGTATGTAATTCTTTGGAGCTGAGACATCTCTTCAAAGATGAGATGCCCTGAATTGGATAGCTCCGTGGGAATAAACTGTCCTTCTTCATTAGCTGTGCAGCAAAATAAATATCCACTGATATTGAGGAAGGCACATAGGCAAAAGTGGTCGACAAAATAAGCATCACTGAACTGTTACTACTGGGAGGACATATTGTGCTGGGAGTAGGACATAGGAGAATGTCTTTCTATGGTGGTGGAGATAAAACCTTTATCCCGGGAAAGGATTCAACTAAATGGCACTGGTAAGTTATTATAAATTATGTTATTTGGAATTTTTTTGTTCACATCTGTCTTTGATCTGGCCTAACCTCAAGTACTGTGGGTTTGTCATGAGAATGTATCTTGAATGGGATGTGCTGTACCCTGTCCTCCTGAAGTCCAGAATCAGATGAATTGTGAGCTATGATTGCCCCACGTCTCTAAAATTGCCTCAGTCATTCTCAACAATTGTGTAATTCCTATTTTCTGTGCCTGTGTCTTAGTTGGCCTGTCTTCTTGATGTTGTGGTTCATTCAACATTTTTTAACAACTATTTAGGAGACAATGTGATGAGTGAGACGAGAACCATAGCAACACATATGACTTTATTGTAGTGATGATCAAGTATTATTGTTTCATTAGACAATCACAAGCATATTTTATTTGTTATAGGACAATAGCTATCTTGATGCAAGAACGTTCCGTCGGTCAAGTATGGCCATGGAGTCTCCTTCAGTTGGGTAGGCGGTGTTACTGTCATGTTCTCCATTATTAATAGATGTTTCAGTCAATTTGAGGAGATGTGGTGTAATAAGCAAAGAAGACCAGATTATGACTTTTAATGCATACGATTTAAAGTATTGCCTGGTTAAGCAATGCTTGGAGCAATGAAATCGATGTATGTAGGGAACCAGTGGAGAAGAATAATATGATTATTTATGAGCTGATGCAGCACTAGAAGAGATGAATGTATAAGTCATTTGTATCTGTTGGGGCCTTAAGCAAGGGTGAGTAGTGGCAATATCAACCGGGTATGACCACCATGAGGAACGAAATGCAACAAAAAGATTGTTTAGTGAAGGCATCATATGGCAGGATTCTAAATCACAATCAATTTGTGGATGAATAAGTCCAAATTCCTGCTGCTGCCTCTTGTACCAGGCTTTGCAACATTTCTGCCTTTTGAGATTTTGTTTACAAGTAGCTTTGGTATCCAGTATATATTTCTCATTTGTTCATGTCCAATGGCATTGAGTTGCCACTTGACTTAATATTACAATAGCACTACCCCTCTTTGGCACGGAAGCTGGCTGGGAGAAGTGGCTGTGCTACGTGGTTTTCGATCTTGGAACCATATTGGTATCAGACAAGTGGGAGATGTGTGATCGGAACCATATATATGCTCCTTCCAGGACCTTTAACGGACGCATACTCTTGCACACACCCAATTCTACAAATACCTCCAACTCAGACAAACTCTCCACGCTCATATCCAGTTGACTGATGCCCTCCAAGAGTTTAACCCCCTGGAAGCTAAGCTACTCATGGGTAATTTGGGCTGCGGGGGAATCTCTCAGATGTATCATACCCACGTAATTAACTCCCCTGGTTTGCTAGACCACATTATAACCCATTAGGAGAACTGGGAGGGACCCATGGAAGATGAGGATTGGTGGGTTGTCCAATGGCCCCTCATGAACTCATTATCTCCTCGCAGCTACAGCTGGTGCAGACATACTATCTCTATTTTGCATATCTCTCCCCAGCCTGTGTCATGCAGGCCTTTGCCTTACCTCCGCCTGTCCTCATTGTGGAATTGACTCAGCAGACTTTTATCACATGGTGTGATCTTTTCAGTGGTACATCTTTATTGGATCGAGGTAACCTGAAATTTGTCAGATGTCTTGGGTGGGAAGTCCCACCTTCCGCCTTCTTGATTCTTCTTGGTGTGTTTGAGAGCTCCAGAGGCACGAGGGCAGAAAGAGCGTTCCTGGGCACAGTCCCTTAAGCCGGCGAAACCTGATATTGCGACACGATGACTGTCTCCTTCTCCCTGACTCGCTCGAGGTAGAGACAGGGTGTGGATTGGTGTGCACAACAGGAGCGTGTGGTCTTTGAAGCCAGGGGTTGCCCCCAGACACATGGGCAGGTATGTGGAAAATAGTTGGGTCACTTTGTTTGAGACTGCCATTGACGTATTCCTGGTCATTGCTTACGCTCTATGTGATGCATTGCTTGAGGGTTACTGCCTTGTATGATCATGATACTTTATCCTTTGCTGTGCTGTATGTGTGTCATATGTTTTTACTGCCATTTTTAATGGCTCCAAATTTATTAAAAACTGTTTATCAAAAAAATAAATATTGCAAGAGCACTTTGCTTCCTGTTCTAGGCTTTCATGTGCCAAATTGATGCAAACTAGGACCCTTATTCTTGGTTTATTTCAATTGAACCGCTCGAAATATCTCTTGAAGACGATTATTTGTCAAATTAAAGCTCAGGGCAAGAAGCGATGTGCCCTTGTTATATGAAGTCATATAGAAATCTCAGCAATGTCCATGCATCCTCGGCTAAATACATTGGTTTAACGTGGCCTCTGATCCTTTTTCATGGGCCTTTACATCTGCATCGCCGTTGTAAATCCTGAATATGTTGGGCTACAGCTATTAATAACTTAATATTCACGTACATGAACATGGTGAACAGGTTTTTGTATTTTTCACGTGCTCACGCCTGCTCTGAATTTAAATATCATAATTGATAGTTATGAGCAGTAAAGACAGGTCACATACTTCACATAAAAGGATAATTAATACAGCGTAGGACAACATTTGAGTAAAGAAAAACATGTACAGCAGCGGTACGTGACCATCACACACGTCTAGAACCAGCATTCAGGGGCGTAGCTACCACTGGTGCAGCAGGTGCAGTGCACCGGGGCCCAGAGCCCTGAGGGGCCCATTGAACCTTGCTAATTGCTGTATTTTACCAACCCAAATACAGCAAAATGGGGCATTTTTCTTGCTTCCACCAGGGCCCATGGCATCCTTGCTACGTTACTGCCAGCATTGTAAAAAGTGATGCAAGTGTAATGCTATTTAAATTATGCAGTTCTTTTGACCTATTAAGACACAGTTTGACAACTTGTATTAGAAATAATTTAGTACAATAGAGTGAAACCCACAGCCTTATCTCATGCATTATGCAAGGACATACGGAACTTGCAAAGCAGAACCCTGAAATTCAGAACAGTGGAAGGCAGCATTTCAATATTTCTTTTATTATTTAGCACTCGTTATAAATCTATTATGCTAAATCACCAACAAAGCCATTATAATTACACCCGGTATCAGATACCATAACAAGATATGCACTGACAGGCGAATGATTAGCGGCCTGCGATACTGCACTACCTAGGGACAGTCAAATTACTCCCGTGTACATAGCATGCATTTTGTCCTGCACCCGGATTCGGTCTCTTAAAAACATTTTTGATCCTTCTAAATATCCGACTTACATAAAGAAATATTTGTGCATGAATCATGACTAGTTTTTGTCTGGTCAGCAGCTCCCGTTAATTTACTGCCGGATTCCCGGTTTGATGGACGCCTTGCAACAAGATGCATCTGTTGGTACAGCCAGCCTGCTTCAGAACAAACTGCTCGTGAAAGCTGCATCCTGAGCCGTGACAACGGAAATCTATATTTTAAGATCCCAGGCTCCAAGTGCTATTAATATCTACTGGGCTCTTTGGGGAGAGTCATTTCCACATGAAATGTTTTTTTCGATAATCAAATGTTCAAAAGGTTAAGGAAACACAGGCGCATAACCTAAATACAAAATAGATGGCAAAGCACCCTCTCAGCAGATGCCCAACTCCAGGAGCATATGCTGTTCCTAAAGTAGGCTACAGGCATTCCTATTCATGAACTGCTTCCTAGATTTTAAAAGGATTCCGAGCATATGTGCAGAAATTGATATGGTTTGGCACCGAGGCAATTATTGCTTATTAATTTATCTAGCCGCACTGGGAGTCTGCAGAGTTGAACAAACTGAGGCAAAGACAAAAAGGAGAAAAATACAAAAGCACTTTAGCATGATTGCTTAACATATAATCATATGTTCAAGGTTACAGAAATGGGCCCTCTGTTTTTTTTAGGGTAAACTCCCAAAGGATAGCATTTTTGGCTAATTACTAAAATAAGTAGGCCACTACCTACACACTGCTATGATGCTGTTAGGTTCACAACCTCCAAGCTGATCATGGGGAGGTGCTCATATATGGTTGGTCAGCATGTATGATTCAATTTGCAATATTTATTTGAGTAACACTGGAGCAGATGCCCGCAATTCTTAAACATACTACCCCTCCTACCAGTTGCAAACATAGGGGCAGATTTACAAGCCCCTTGCGCCACTCGGACGTCATTTTTCCCATGTTAAAAATGACGCAAAAGTAGCGCAAGGCGCTTGTAAATAAGCCCCATAAGGTTTTACAATATCGCCCGGCATACATCGTTAAGGTGGCGTATCGTTCCTGGTGTCCACTGAACTTATAAGATTCTCCAAGAACAACCTGCACAATAAAGAGTGATGGTTAAGTTTCTTCCACAGGTTGCTACTCTTTAGCGCACTATAGTGAGCTACATCAGTCTGTTGCTGTGCATTATCACTACATTCATGTCAGTGTTTGTGAAAGGATTACCTTCTATTGTTCCCTAATGTCCTGCCTCCCCAATACACTTTAACGCCTCCCTTGCTCCTCCTTAAAATCAAATCATGAGGTTTCATGAGATTTGTTTTCTTTTTGTTTGAATAGATTCTTTGCTGCAGTTCTTTTTCCATGTGCTGCTTAACTTCACTGCATCTTACCTCTCCTCCAGTTGTGTATGTCCCTTTATTCCTTTTGTGTACACCATCCTTAATGCACCCACTCATGCTAGGCTCATTATGAAAAAAAATGTTTTATGTATTTGTTCTTCATTGAATATGTGATGCAGTATTAGCGCGTGAATTTTATTGTATTGTAATGCATCTTTCTCTGCAATACTGAATGTCTGATATGTACAGGGTATAGCTATCAATGGCGGACTTGGTGAAATGGCACTGAGGCCAAGACGTTTGAGGGGTCTAGCCTGCAGTCATTAATCTGTTATACTCTCTCCTTCTGTGTGTGTGCACAATAAGGAGTGAGTGCGAGAAGTTGTGTTAAAGGTAATGGCAGAAACTCTGTGTGGGTGATGCGGAATCCCTATCTGTTCGTGATCACAGCATCAAAACCACTCGGAGTAGAAGAGAGGCTTGCCAACAGGGTTACATTGCTGCTTACTAAAGATGTGATTTGTAGTGTTTTATTTGCTTACTGGTACTTTCATTACCCTAAGTTTTTTCTTCCTCGTTACAGTCATGACAGAACGAGGAGTTAATTTCCTCCTACAGGCCCCTTTGTAGTCCAACCTTCATTTCTGATAAGGGACGCTAAAACCCCTCCTCTTTGTGCGGTAACCCATCCACTGTTCTTCCTGGCCATACCAAGCTAAACATAGACCTGACCTGCCAATTACCAAGATGGCAGAGTGGTTGCTTTGAGAAAGAATAAACTCAGAGTAGTGGAATTACTAGTAAGAAATTAAAACATTACCTCCTCACTTACTTTCTCATTACAGTGATGACAGAATGAGGTATACCAAACTGTAAGGGTAATTCAATAGTACACATAAAGAACCGAAAACACTTAACCAAATCCTGAAACAACTTATTCAAGTGCTCCATAGCCAATTTAAAGTGCTGCACCTTTGTTTCACAATTCCAATACCTCATATCCTCACAGTGTCTTTAATAATGTTTAATAAAAGTCGAGAACACTGCCAGGGGTGTGGAATTTTATAAAATATCTACTTGCGCTAGGGGCGCAATGTGTCAGGAATCTACTTGTCCTGTAAAACATCCCACTTGTCCTTCTGGGTGCCAAGCAATGAGGTGACAAATTATGGAAGCGTTCTCATATAAGTGGTCCGATAACAGCCTCTCTATATTGTACATGCAGAGTTGGAATTCCCTTTACATCTGTGCACATCCACTTAATTGCATGTTGAAGGGTGTTAGACATGTCAGACTTAGGGTGGTCTTCCCCAAAACCTTTTGCTTTACTCCTTCATTTTTGCTCTCATTGTTTTTGTTGGCCTTACTCTGTGCACTTTGCCACTGCTAACCAGTGATAAAGTGTGTGCACTCTCTCCTTTAAACATGGTAAAATTTGCTTACCCCCAATTGGCACATTTAATTTGCTTGTAAGTCCTTAGTAAAGCGGTACTAGATGTTCCTGGTGCTTGTAAATTAAATGCTACCAGTGGGTCTGCTCACCAATTGTGCCACCCACATAATTAGCCTTGAATACATGTCCAGACCTTCAATTGCATCCTGTGTGTGCAAGTTAAAATTGCCATTTCGACCTGGCAAAATGAACCATTTGCCAGACCTAAACCTTCCTTTTTAATACATGTAACTCACCCAGGATAGGCCCTAAACAGCCCAGAGGGCAGGGTGCAGTTTATTTAAAAAAATTGGGCATTTATTTTTTAACTGTTACATGTCCTGGTAGTGAAAAACTCTTTAATTTGTTTTTCACTAGCGCAAGACTTACTTCTCCCATAGGATAACACTGGGTTAACTTATTACATTTAATAAGTGATAACTTTCATTTGGGAGCAGGTGTAATGTCAAGTTTGGTGTCTAAAAATTGCAGTTTAAAACCCTCTTTAATGGTAAAATCGGATTTTAACTCACGTTTCTGAAAATGCTACTTTTAGAAAGTTGGCAGGACTTTACATCCAAGCTTTAAGGTACTTTTTTCAGGGGGCCTAAATTGATCCCTGTATCTGGACTGCACTCCATCGCGGTCGGCCTGAACTTGTAACTTTGTCCCGGTCCGGCGCGATCAGATAACCACAGTTGGCACTTTGTGCTTTTAGGCACTATTTTTACTTACAACTTCGAAATTGAATATAGCCAGTCCTACTGATTGGATTTTTGTCATTTTGATCTCAAATTATTAATTAAATGTAACTATATTTTAATAAATTGGTATGGGATTTTTCTTGTGTTGTGCTTTCACTTTATTACTGTTCATAGTGCTGCATAAATACTTTACATGTTGCCTCTAAGTAAAGCCTGACTGCTTTTGTGCCAGGCTAACAGAGGGCTAAGCACAGGTTAATTTAGAGTTGACTTTTGGTTCACCCTGACAGAGATTGTGGTTGCTGCTTAGCTAGGGTTTCACCCCCCCCCCCTCAAACAATAACCCAATTTCCTACATGTGTGGTTAGGGTTCTCCCTTGATTCCATTATGGGTGCCTTTGTTTAAGTCTTTAATCCCTCTTGGTTCCCTGTTTATTGATTTAATTCCTCAGTGTGTGCCCTGCTGGTCTTCTGGAGCCCTGGAGTTCCCATCTAGTATCCTTATCTAATGGGAGCTCATTCCCATACCACCATTACAACGGCGGTTCATTTATCCCTTGAAGTCTCTGGTATTAGTTGAAGTGTTGGAAACTCCCACTCAATTAGACAAATCCACTCAGAAAGCGAATATTGTTCAGGATTTCTTGTTTAACATTTTCATTGTTTTCCCCTGGTTCCTTAACTAGAGTATCATTTCACAGATACCTTCCCACAGGGACATAGGGACAGGTCTGAGCACAACGAAACTGATACAGATCATGACACAAATACCTGATTGGTTAAAGAACTTTCTCAGCAAAATCCTCTAAACATTGTTATATTATGGGTTGTCTGCCATCACTTTAGAACTTGGAATTGAGAACTTTATGCAATTTTGCATTGTTATGCCACTTCAAAATTGAAAGTGCAGCACACAATCTCAATGGTTTCTTGTTTCACTTCATTTGCTACTAAGGATATCAGCTGGTTGTGTGAACCAGAAATAAGTCACCTTTCCTTCCATTGACAACTCTGTAAACAACAAGAGAGGGCTGCTCCAGGTCCAGGAAGATTGCTAATACTAATACTGATACTTTATCAGCATTTTATAAGCACTAGGATGAAGGCCCAGCCGCTCAGCACCTGTCTGGAGGATCTCTGCCAGAAGCGGGAGTGCTGAGTGACTGGAGACCTATGCCCCTGCCAAACATGATCTAAGCTGACATGCTGATAGTAGATTCTTTCACCACCAACCTTCACTGGGAAAGAGAGGGAAGAGCACAATGTATAATAACTTTGAACAGCTTTCCAGTGTGGTTTGCCCAATGTATTCTTGCACCTGGTGATGTCAGTATGCTTCTATGTATGCCAACAGTAAGGTGGAACTTCATCCCAACCACTGTGTGGTGCCCCAGAAGCTACTTGCAGGCTGCAAATGTCATGGCTCCCCCGCAAACAATGGGGACCCATACACCCTCTTTGTTGTTCACTTGAGCTATATGGCATTGAATAGCAGCATCCTTTAGCAGAACTACTACAGCTAAGTATAAGCTCAGCCTAGGGATCATCCTATAAACTGCAACACCCTGTATGTCACCTGTTACCCACTACACCTCTGAAATGACCAACTGTGGATTTAAGAAAAGAACATAATTACAATGCACTATTTAACTATTAATTGCGACTAAAGTTTGAAAGTCTTAACCCCATACCAACCCTTAAAGAGTAACTCTTGACTCCTCGCCATCACTCCGTCTTGAGAATCATGGCCTAAATAGGACGTTCGTAGCACTTAGTAGTATTTTTCCTTAGATTACAAGGATTACAGGCAATCTTTATTAGAAGGATTGGCCAGGTTGCCTGTGAATTTCCTGGCCTAGAAGAATGCTTGAAATACAGAGCTCACCAAATTGAAATTACACAAATCTGGACCATCAATGCGACTGATTGAAATCCATAAATAAAAAGGTCAGTTTAAAAAAATGTCAGAGGCTGCACTACAAAGCGGTGAAATGAAAAGCATATTTTACTACACAATGGAAGTCAGAATTGCTTGCAACCATTCCAAGTAAAATCTCAGTCTTTCTTTGAATAAGCAACGTGTGAGGACCTATTGTCAATCGTCACACGAAAATGCAAACAAAATGCATGGTTACAGTGAATAACCCTGAACTCTAGCCTTACCACATATCACCACTTTACCTCAAGCCCAATTTATTAATATTATCATCCAGACAGCAAAATGTGTTGAGTGACAAATAAAACGTAAACCTCCATCATGATCAACTGAGTCTTGCTCATGATGTGACGCACGCATATTTACTTATTTTGACTTAAAAGAATGAACAAATATGATCCTCCTTTAATTGTCATCTCCCTTTGAAGAACCCAAATATAGGCACATAGATACTAGTCAAGTAAAGATGTATATCCAATTTGATGCATCCCAGTGAAATTCTAAAAAGTAAAGTAACTCAGAAACTGCAGGGTAATGTTTAACTTCACTCTCTCTAGCATGTTAATCAGACTTGAGACAGCCAGAAGAAGTGAGTGTGCATTCAACAATCTTCTGAGTGTCAGGCTAGGAGTACCAGGCACTACTATTAAATTGATCTAATCATTCTGTTAGAACTCCTAGTCACTAAAATATTTTTGAATCATTGGAATCCTCCCAAAAAAAGAATGTCAGACAGCATGCTTCGCGGATCTTTTGAACCATCTACAGTTTATGACATCTTTATATATGCCTCCTTGCTGATGTTCGTTAAAATAATTGATTACTATTCCAAATACATATCTGAACGATGCTCGGATCCACCTCCAGAAGAAAAGATAGCTTGGGAATAGGATCAGGTGAACATCACAAACTGTATTGACTAGCTCTATTAATAAATGGAAGAAATCTCTATCTGCCCCAGTGGCTCCCCAGCAGATGTGCTGATATGGATAATGATGAGGAACGTAGTGTATGAATCATATGGCCTGATAGACTAAGAACGGCCAAAAATCTGGTGTTACAATTTAGGGAACAAGTCATATTTTACTCAGAGCTCATCCTTCCAAATCCACAATCACATGATCAATGATAACAATCCCCAGTGGGCCATGCTCCATATGGTCTTTCCTCCATTGTAAACCAACTATCAGATGGTACTTAACAGTCATGACATACTTAAACGTTGGTCTGAATAGGTTTATAGATCATCCTAAAAAAAACTACTTGACATGCTGAAGTGACTTCAAATCCTGGTGACCAAATTGAATTGAAACCTTTAGAAGGTATACAAAAAAACAAAGCATGACATTGGCTAGCAGTGGAGGAAAATATTTATTTGAAAGTCCCTTGCTGAATGCACAATAAATTGTGAAGTAAATGCTCAGGTTTCCTGCAGAAGCGTAAGGTCTTAAATGTCCAAGGAGACCCCACACCACATCCATCAATTAAGCCTTCCAAGAAGTCCTCTGATCCTTAGAACTCGCCTTGAATGCAACCACGCCCATTCGTTTCAAGGGCAGCACTTTAGATTTCTTCATCTCCAACATTATTACACTCACATATCATGATCCAACATGTTCAGGTGACTATGCAATCTACATCACACATTAGAAGCAAAAACAAAAAGTCAATAAAATAAGAAGTAGATCCACCTACAACCTGCAATAAGCTCAGAAACAAATTTGCGTTTGAAAACACTTGACAATTATGTCAGAAAGTAGGTCTTCATGCCATTCTCTATAGCAAAAACATTCAAACAAAAACCTCAGCCAGTAGAAGAAATGCCTGTGCACTTAAAAATTGAAATTGTAGATACTCAAAGATTAAGTAATTTTACAAAGGAATTTGCACACTTCCCACACAGGACAACAGACAATCCACAGTAGAATGATATGCAGAGATTCAGGTTTTATGGGAATAATGGAAATTTTGTCTTTTCCTGAAAAGGTATGAAGAGTTAAGTGTACTTACAGGCAGTAGCGGCCCGTGGTGGGAGTGCTGCCGGGCGGTGACTTGGGGCGGGGGAGGGGCTGGGTGGGGGGTAGTAAACTACGGAATACGGCCGAATAGAGGTAAGTAAACATATAAATAAATAAAACGAATTCCGTTGTGCCCGCTGCATCGCATTTGGCGATGCAGCGCGCGCAACGAAATTCGTTTTATTTATTTATATGTTTACTTACCTCTATTCAGCCGTATTCCGTAGTTTACTACCCCCCAACCTGCCCCTCCCCTGCCCCACGTCACCGCCCGGCAGCACTCCCACCACAGGCCGCTACTGCTTACAGGGCAGTAAGGATGGTTTCCAGACTCTGAGCTTGTCCTATCGGCGGGTCAAGTAGTTCATTTCCTTCTCAGCCAGGAGAAAACAAAAGACGCTATCTACTGGATCTCTATTTGTTTTCCTGCCCCTCCCTCCTTCCCCCACCCATTAGCGGCCCGTGGTGGGAGTGCTGCCGGGCGGTGACGTGGGGCGGGGAAGGTGCTGGGTGGGGGGTAGTAGTCTATGGAATACGGCCGAATAGAGGTATGTAAACATATAACTAAATAAAACGAATTCCGTTGCGCGAGCTGCATCGCATTTGGCGATGCAGCGCGCGCAACAAAATTTGTTTTATTTATTTATATGTTTACTTACCTCTATTCGGCCGTATTCGGTAGTTTACTACCCCCCGCCCCACGTCACCGCCCGGCAGCACTCCCACCACGGGCCGCTACTGCCCCCACCCCATCAATAATAAGCATTGGGAAAGCAAATAGATCCGCCCTTGGTAAGCATGCACTTTTGCGGTCTTGTTATCAATTCTAAAATTGAGTTCAAGTCAGATGTTTCTGTTCCGTTAAATTATTGTTTATCTCTCCTTTCTGAAAAGAAAAGGTTTTGTCTCTTCCCCTGCATTCTGGACAGCCATCCGATAATTTGTTCCTTATCGCTTGTATCGCGAGAATGCCTTTTTAGTAGGTTTTGTTGTATTTACATTGTGCAGTGTTTATTACATTATACAGTGATCATCACCGTACCTGCCTTTAGGTCTGGCTTGACAATGCTGCTGCCTATAAGACTTTTGGCTCCACCAAAAAGACTTTTAGCACTCTCACTGCATGCTATAGCCTTTTTTGTTTCTGCATGAGGAAATATTTTACATCTCAAAGGTACACAGAATCATAGCATATTAAATGTTTTAACTCATAGATGCATTATATGTAGATAGCAGTCGTTTTTTCTGTTTTAATTTTTCCGTGCAGAGGACTTTTTAAAATGTTTTAGTCAGAACGCAAAATGAAAGCCAGACCGATTTCTTTGCAGTGCTTGCTTTTTTGTTTCTACCTGTTATCTTTAGACTTTTGCAAAACAGATTTTGACCCTCATCATTGAAAGATGATGTCCATTCCCAGGTTATTGTGCATAAAATTATCTACCCAAGCTTTTGTTGCTACAGCTCTGAATCTGAATTGCCTACTCTTTTGAGCTTACATAAGGAGTTGAACTCTCTCTTTTTTTTAAGGTTTGCACATTTGCTCTTCTTTCTCGAAGCGCCAACATATATTTTGCACCCCTCAAAACTCATTGATAATAAACAATAACAGCTGGGCCAAATGGATGTCTTCATCTCTTGACTTGCTTTAAGAATTGTTGCTGAAGAGTAGTGTTCTAGGTGCTGAACATTACTTGTTTGTATCCATCTGTATCCTTCGAAATAGTGTTGCTGTCTCTGTCCAGCCACTCTTCAATCCTACCAAAATCTCTCATCAGATTCATCCTCACCTGCCCACAAGGAATATCTGACTGCTGGCTCAACCTCTCTCAGCAGCAGTCGGGAGGTGCCACAGACTTGCACGCCTGGCAGTTTTTCTACCAGTCCAAGGAAGAAGAGGTCAACTAGTGCAGAACTTGTATTCAGAGCCCCTGTGTAGTTGCAATAGTGGTGGACCCAGCTAACAATAGTCTTTGAAAGGAGCATCATAGGGCCAATGACATGTGCTATTGCACTATGAGGAAAAGTCAGCGATTGAACAGTTATTCTGCTTTGGAATGTCTTTGGTTGCTACCAGGTGGGGTAATAGCTTTATTATCAGCTTTGTGTCATTTCCCAATTTCGCTTTATATGCATATTAAAGTAGAAGTATTTCTGAATAGCTCAGGATTCATGCCATCAAGTCACCACTGCAAAAACAACAGTTGATGGACAGAATGCAGAACAATGTCATACATTCACCCCAGTACAGAGATCTGGGCCTAAATCCATCGTTTTTTTGCTCACCATGCCATTCCAGTTTGAACCCAGCCATATGCAAATCAGTCTTGACCCTGTGCCCCATGGGAACAGTCCAGCCCGAACTGCCAAGCCAGGTCCTCCCTGGACTGGAAACAAGCATCCTAGGACCGGTTTCGGGCTTTCAGCCCTCATCAGCCAGGATAGCTTGATTCCAGTGGCATGGAGAGCACGGGACTCACTTCTGAGCATACCCGTCCCACTCGGGGTGACAAATGCAAAAACAACAGTTGATGGACAGAATGCAGAACAATGTCATACATTCACCAGTACAGAGATCTGGGCCTAAATCCATCGTTTTTTTGCTCACCATGCCATTCCAGTTTGAACCCAGCCATATGCAAATCAGTCTTGACCTTGTGCCCCATGGGAACAGTCCAGCCCGAACTGCCAAGCCAGGTCCTCCCTGGACTGGAAACAAGCATCCTAGGACCGGCTTCGGGCTTTCAGCCCTCATCAGCCAGGATAGCTTGATTCCAGTGGCATGGAGAGCACGGGACTCACGTCTGAGCATACCCGTCCCACTCGGGGTGACAAATGCAAAAACAACAGTTGATGGACAGAATGCAGAACAATGTCATACATTCACCCTAGTACAGAGATCTGGGCCTAAATCCATCGTTTTTTGCTCACCATGCCATTCCAGTTTGAACCCAGCCATATGCAAATCAGTCTTGACCCTGTGCCCCATGGGAACAGTCCAGCCCGAACTGCCAAGCCAGGTCCTCCCTGGACTGGAAACAAGCATCCTAGGACCGGCTTCGGGCTTTCAGCCCTCATCAGCCAGGATAGCTTGATTCCAGTGGCATGGAGAGCACGGGACTCACGTCTGAGCATACCCGTCCCACTCGGGGTGACAAATGCAAAAACAACAGTTGATGGACAGAATGCAGAACAATGTCATACATTCACCCCAGTACAGAGATCTGGGCCTAAATCCATCGTTTTTTTGCTCACCATGCCATTCCAGTTTGAACCCAGCCATATGCAAATCAGTCTTGACCCTGTGCCCCATGGGAACAGTCCAGCCCGAACTGCCAAGCCAGGTCCTCCCTGGACTGGAAACAAGCATCCTAGGACCGATTTCGGGCTTTCAGCCCTCATCAGCCAGGATAGCTTGATTCCAGTGGCATGGAGAGCACGGGACTTACGTCTGAGCATATCCGTCCCACTCGGGGTGACAAATGCAAAAACAACACCCTTAGTTGGCAGGGTATGCCCAGACGTGGGTCCCGTGCTCACTACACCACTGGATTCAAGCTAGCCTGGCTGAAGAAGGGTGATGCCCTGAAACCGGTCCCAGGATGCTTGTTTCCCGTCCAGGGAGGACCTGGCTTGGCAGTCCGGGCTGGACTGTTCCCACAAGGAACAGGGTCAAGACTGATTTGCATATGGCTGGGTCCAAACTGGGGTGGAGTGGTGAGCAAAAGAATGATGGATTAAACCCAGATCCTTGTGACTGGGGGTGAATGTTTGCATTGTCCAGCATTCCGTCCATCAATTGTTTCTTTGCATATGTCGCCCTAAGTGGGAAGGGTATGCCCAGACGTGGGTCTCGTGCTCACTACACCAATGGATTCAAGCTAGCCTGGCTGAAGAAGGGTGATGCCCTGAAACCGGTCCCAGGATGCTTGTTTCCGGTCCAGGGAGGACCTGGCTTGGCAGTTCGGGCTGGACTGTTCCCACAAGGAACAGGGTCAAGACTGATTTGCATATGGCTGGGTCCAAACTGGGGTGGTGTGGTGAGCAAAAGAATGATGGATTAAACCCAGATCCTTGTGACTGGGGGTGAATGTTTGCATTGTCCAGCATTCCGTCCATCAATTGTTTCTTTTGCATCAAGTCACCACTGAGCACAAACACTTAGACACACAATGCACATCTTCCAATGTTATGCCATTGAAAGGCTGTAAGGTAGTATCTTGGCACTGCATAACACAACTAGGCAACACATGCATTCTCAAGGACCGTGAAAATGAACTGGCAAGTACTTGTTGACGCCATCATCACAACCCAGTCTCCATCGCAGCTCAGGCCTGAAAAAATATGGTGCCCGATGACTTTACTCTGCTGGATATTCAGATGTGGAGTTATGGTGCGCAGAGTCAACACTGCCAGAAATTTCCTTGACTTTCGAATGTGACAGTCTGGTCAAATACACACACTTTCCAGTGCATGGGTGGAAAATGGAGGTGTAGGACTTGGGTACACTCACAACCAGATCTAGCAATTGGTGGGTGGACCAATAACCACCCCACCATGATCAGCAGAAACATTGTTAGAAATAGTGAGTCTTATTAATTCTTAGTGAGTAGCATAATATTAAAGGATGGTGTAATGGTCCATCTAGGGTAGCCTTGTGGAGTTAATAGCTTCTACTTCCTGGGGAGAGCTAACAATATGGTGTAGCATATGGCCATCTATATGGAAAGGTCCATTTACTTGATGGGTGAGACCAAGAGAATTTATTGATTTCAATTCATTAGTAGGAGGTTTTTAGGGCTATTGGTCCAAATATTAATGTCTCTTAAAACAATAACATTATTATATAGCACGCTCGGTAAACTCATCGAGCCATTTAAAATGGGAGAGTAGGGGGTGAGAGGTTAAAATGCAGCTAAGGGGCTTATTCCTTGTCCTTTTTATTTTTAGTAGAAGAGTTTCAGTGCCATTGAACTGACAGCAGTTTTTGTTAGTGATCTTAATGGAATCATGCTATATGAGAGCAACTCCTCACCCCATTTATCTAATTAGTTGCTACCTATTAATTTAAATATTTTTCCCTTTCCGTTCCCAGGACTGTACCTTGAAGTAAATTGCTTTCTGATCTTCCCAAATCCACTTCTCAGGATGGCAAATCTTAATACACTTTATAATCATTGGAATTGAACAACAATCATAGGCACTGATTCTTCGAATTGGCCCAAACATTTAAGTGAATAAATCAGTCAAAGTTGATTTAATATCATGCTGTTCCTGGTGACTGACTAGGTCTACTAATATCTAACAAGGAGTGTTTGGCAAGACTGCTCTGAATGGCAAAGATAAAACAGTATCCTAAGGATGATCAGAGTTCATGGCCACTTTTGACCTAATGCCCCAAAATGGACCAATCAGATGTTGTACAGAGTACATTTTATTAAAATATTTTAAGAAAAAAAACACAACAAAGTAAAAGATCAACATCTGAGATATTAAAAGATTATGGAATGCCCACATCACAAAGGACTCGCTATTACGCTAAAAAACTGAGTGGAGGGAACTGTATTGAGGTGCAGCTGATCGATTTTCTTTGGTACTTATATTATCGGTTCAATGGCTTCTAATATTGAAGTACATGAATTTCTTTACTGATGCAGCTCATGTACTTTAACTTCACAGTAGACATGGCACCCTCTCGCAATAGGTTAAACCAATTGATTTTGATAACTTAGGGGCCTATTAGGATGACGGGCGGACTTCTGTCCGCCCGCCACCCTAGCAGTGCTGGGACCGGCCGCCAGTGGTGCGGCGGTCTCGCACCAGCGATTAGGATGCCACCGCCATCGTGGCGGTGGCATCCTCCATTCCCAGCATTGTGGCGGGCGGTGCGCACAGCACCGCCCGCCACAATGCTGGGAATGCACTGTGTGCATTGGCATGCACAAGGTGGCAGGCACCGCGCGGTGCCTGCCACCTTGTGCATGCCAATGTTGGGGGGTACCATGGGTACCCCCCAAGTGAAGCCCCCCACCCCCCAGGAGGCCTGCAATGGGCCCCCAAAGGCATTCTCCGCATGCCTTTCCATGGCGGAGTCTCCACCATGGAAAGGCATGTGACCGCCATCATCATAATATGGATGGCAGTGCCTGCAAGGCACCACCTCCATATTCCAGGCCTTTTCCGCCCGGTAGGCAATCGGGCGGATTGCCTACCGGCGGAAAACTGGCGGACGGTCTTTCCGTCCGCCTGGGTCCCCACTGCCATACTAATATGGCGGTGGGGAAATGTGAGGCGGGCGGAGGGGAATGGCGGGCGGATCGCCACCACCATACGGGCGGTGGCGATCCGCCCGTTATCATAATGGGCCCCTTAGTGAGGGAAAGTTTAAAAAAATCACTCCTTATTTTAAGAAGAATTCTGATGGTTTCAGACTCATTTTATAATAAATGGCAGTGTAAATTATTTTTGTCATCACCTTATTTTTGCTTGGCATAGTGCAAGATATAAACCACTTAACACAGATCCAAGGAACATTTAAAAGATAATTTTCTCCAACAGTTTGTGTAGAATTCTGACTTTGATTTATAATACTCTCCAGGGCTACATATAGAAATGAGGTAACAGATTTCCCTGACCTCTCCACGTCTAAAAAATGACTCTTCAGATTTCCCAAGGTGGTGGACAATCTGCAGGAGTATGTTTAGCTGAAATGTGCATTTGAATGATCTACTCTTTTTTCTCCACATGGAAAATATGACTGTTGCAGTCCGTGAGTCAACCATGAGAAAACAAGGAGGTGGGTGCTGCAAAGTCTGTAGTCAGCAAACAAAGCAATGCACAGGTCTCAGGTGTATGATAATTCCTAGGATATGGTGCACTGCAGTTCACCCCAAATGTATATGAGCTCTTTCCTCTCACTACTGGTGACAGGCACAAAAGACTTTCTGCATCTCTTTGCATCAGAAGATGGTGGTGAGACCTTTGAAATTCTTCATGTCATTCTTGTTAATCAACTGGGAAAAGATACATGTTCCAAATCTTGACAGCAATTCACACTTTGGTCAGTGATCTTTACAGCATCTTAAGCTTAGATACTAGACTGGATAGGACAGCAACTCAACATGCTAATCAGTCTACTTCCTTCTCACCTTCATTTCACAGGGTATGCAGACTTTGTGCCACTTTTTTGCTGACTAACATTTAGCCATGTTCACTTCTGTGCCTAATTAGACAACGTTGCAGTTGGAGGTGACGAAATGCCCCTGAGCAGGGAGGGCAATGGGGACAGTCTGTAAAAAATAAAAAAAATAAAAAATGACAATCACCGTGGGGCAAATACTTGCTTCAAGAGTGTGCCTGTGTTTGCCCCACGGAGAAATGTCCGCAAATCATATCAAAGTTGCACAATGTTTTTGTTAAGTCTGTTGAATATGGTCCTGACTCTTAGGGGGACAGACAATCTTTCTCTAATGCAGCCCTTCCTTTGGATGTGAGATGAGCTTATATCACCATAGACATTGTAGTTGGGGGCCCCAACGAGAAACCTAGCAGTGGTGCATCATTTGAAATTGTGCTGGAATCAAGTGCATGTTCCTAAATTCAGATTAGCCTTTTGGTAACAACTGCTATAATCATATCAGAGGTCTAATTTCATGGTGATGACAGACATCCCATAATAGCACATGGGATTGTGAATCCACTGAGATAGCCCTCTAGCCGCCATTCAGGTGATTGAGGCTAGGCTTCAGTCCTCATCTGTCAAAATTGGCCACAGGTGAGATTTATTGAGGTGAGCCTAAAGCATCTTTTATTGTTCTATTTAGTATTTGTTAGATCTAAACCAGGCAAATAACCACATGGCTACAATGGCCTGTGTAGCTAGTGTGAAGAAGGGTGAACATTTCAGAAACATGCAGGAGGACAGAGAGACAGTTATGTTAGCCTACATAGTATAACATAGCACCTCACCTTATTGGGGCTACATGTATACTTGGGACTCTCCAGCCAACCTACCACCTTGTGTACACCATAGTCATGCTACACACACACACATGCGCACACACACACACACCATAATAATGTCATGGAAGTGTGGGTATTCCGTCATGACCATGTAGTTGACTAGGGAGGAGCAGTGGGCATCCTCCCTATCTTGAGGAGCAGATAACAAGGTATGTATGCCACAACCGTCAGTCAGCTGCCAGTAACCATTATTTGTGTCATCGCCTGGAGCGAAACTTTGTTGTGGACAGCATCACTAGCAAAGGTGAGTACTAACCCTGGGCGTAGTTTGCGTAGTCGCGCTACGCGAAGCTACGCGAAGACGTCGAAGCGCTACGCGAGCTTCGCGTAGCTTCGCGAGCGCGCGTAGCTGCTTGGCGCGCCCGTTCGCGATGCGTTTTTCTTGCTCGGGAACGCGTTGTTCGTGTTCGGGACGCTGTTTGCGTGCTCGGGGGTGCGAACTTACCCATGCGGTCGCCTATGGGCGCGGCCATTTTGATTTTCACTTGTCCCGCCTGTTCGCGATCCCTTTTTTCCTGTTCCGGGTCGCGTATAGCGTGCTCGCGATGCGCATTCCATGTTCGGGAACGCGCTGTACGTGTTCGCGACGTTTTGTGCGTGCTCGGGGAGAAATATCGCGCGAACTTACCCATGCGGTCGCGATGGGCGCAGCCATCTTGTTTTACCACTCTATGCTATGGTTCTGGGCCTGCTTTTCTATCCTCCCTCAATCTTTGCAATCCTTAGTTTTTTACACTGTTTTTCAATTTTTCTTTATTTCTTACCTATCTCTCTCTCTGCCTAAGTCTATATTTTGCATTTTTTTCTACTTTTTACTGTTTTTTTTACTTTTCAACTGTTTTATATAACTTTTTTCTTTAAGCTCCTACTTCTTCCCCTAACTTTATTTTTCCCTTCTAACTTTTCTTTTTCACCTCCTCCCACCCCAGAACCATGGCGAAGGGTAGCAGCAGCGGGTCAAAGAAGGGCAAGGCGCGTGCGCCCCATCGCCGCCTGCCTTGCGGCAGACTGCGCCCCACAGGGGTGCAAGCCCGCCAGCTGTTTACGGAGGAGGAGGTGGCCGCCCTTGTTTTTTTTATTCAGCGCCACCTCCCCTTGACCTTGGCAGCAGGCGGCAGGCCAGGCTCCGGTTACCCGACCCAGGAGCGTCACCGTCGGTGGGCGAAGGTGCGTCGGGCAGTGTTTCGCTGCTCCGCGGTCCGGCGCACACATAACCAGCTGGCCCACCGGTGGTCAGACATTCTTGACCGGGAGCAGGACCTGTTGGACCTGCTAGGTGTCGAGGTCGTGGGGCTTGGTGAGTAGCCAATATATATAGTAGTATAAGTATTGTGATTTGTGTATACATTTTTTACAAATAACAAGAATAATGCTGCTTACATTGCAGGTAAATTACGTTTCAAAATCTTCTGTGATTGTAGGACACAGGTGCTGGGCGGTACTCTTACTTTTTTGCAACTTTGCGCTCGCTTGTCATTATTATGTAAGAGTTTACTTTAGAGAACTTCAGTTAGGTAATGCTATTGCTAGAGAGACTGTAGTCCTTCCTTTGTCCTCCTGTCAAATAGTGGTGGATGGATTTGATACTAGGTTTAGTTACTATTAGTTGATAATTTTTGAACGGTGTGCGTGACGCATCCTCTGTCACTGAGTGCTGCTTACCCCAGTCCTTAGTAGAACCTTTTGTAGTTTGTTTAGTGAGTGGTACTGGTAAGCTTAGCTTAGCAGTGTCAGTCAGCTGCAGAACATCAGACGCAACCAACCAACAATTTGATGTATGCATTATGCACTGACTTTATGCATGTGTCCTCCTTCTCACCTATGCATTTTTGATGGGAAAAAAAATGGAAATGCATGCTTAATGAACAATTGGCCCGCCTGGAATAGGTGGGCTAGGTCAGGTGGTACTTAGGCTTAGTTAGTGTTCTGGATTTTATTTGAATCAATCAGAATGGAACACTGAATTAGTGTTCCCCAATAAGTAGACTGTCCGTGAATTCCGCAAGCCACTGGGCGCTCGGATTCGATAGGACAATTTTATTGCAATTTTTGTTTCCTAAAACGTTTTTTGAGTGTTTTTTTTAAGATAATTTATTTGTTTCACAGCAATCATTAATGTTTGTGTCTTTCTTTTTCTTTATTATATCTTACATGATCACTGATCTGCAGCACCCAGGGGCAAGAAGACGGGGTCCGAGTCGGCGGGACAACCACCAGAGGACCGCTCCTCTACCGAGGGCCCTGCTGCTGGTCCCAGTAAGTCCTCCAGTGGTTATATTAACAATTATATTGCCCTAACTTTTACTGGACCTTATTTATTCAGAATTATTAATTCTGGCTCCACTCCCTAATTATATTTTTTACAAAAGATTCGTTGATCTTGACTTGACTATCTGTTTCTAAATTCTGGTTATCCCTGCCTCTAAGTTGTAACTGCCTCTGCTATGAATGTCTGTACTCGGTACTACTACTATTAGTCTGTCGCTAAGCTTGCCCAGTTTGCATTGCCACTCTTTATTGTACGGTTTTGAATAAAACTCAGATTGACCAATACTAATAGCTCTAGCCACTGAGTCCAGTCCTTTCGGTTGTCCTCTTCTAGGCTTCTTAATCTTGAGGCTTTGACAATTACCACAAACAAAATGCACAACCAGATATTTGACTATTTTTGATAGGATATAGTACATACTACTTGGATTCTGCACAGCCCCATGCAGAACTATGCACAATGAAAGAGGATGTTGGTGATGAGAGTTTGGAACTTGGACGTTACTCACACCTCAGTCAGAAGTGAACCCACAATCCCCTGAACGACTAGCTAGTGTCTCATTAGGTCCCCGAACCCCCACCCGAAGATACCCAATGATTATGATTCCACAACCCAGAACATAACACACTTTCGCTCACTCACTCGTGTAAGTCCACCACCACCACCACACCAAATACCACAGAGTCTATGTGTAAGTTCAAAAGGTTTATTTTCAAATGACAACTTCTGTATGTTGTTGTTCTATAAAATTCAGTGTACTCCAGCCAGCTCCAACAGCAAAATGCATAAGATTAAAACAGAAAAATTATTGCAACAAGTGCATGATGATATAAGACAAAAGATCTGTGTGAATTCTGGGCGACTCCTCACCGTAGAACGTAGAATTACTGGTTACATGCATCATTCATAAGCTCTGCAAATCTCTGGTTCGTACTCGTAGAAGGGAATCCTCTGCCTGAGAAAAATGGTGCGTGTTAATGCAAGCATTTGTCAGTCCTGCCCAAAAACTGTAACATGTTACCTATGGCTAAGTAATACGGACTAACGGAACTCCATAACAAAGTGGCTTGTTTTCCGACCTCTTGTACGCAACGCTCAGACAGTAGCTGTATGTGCTCATGTGGGCTCAAAAGGCGTCTTACTGTTACTGCACAACAAGCTGCGAGGTAACATGCGCAAAAGACATGAAGCGAAAAATGGTTGCATGGCTCAGGCTAACTTTGCAAAGAGTAGAGTATAGTATAATAATGACCTTAGGGACCATAATAACACTACTAGTGTCTGTCTACTGACTGTACTCTAGTACCCGATTTGGACTATTGAATGTGATTTATAATAATAATATGTATTAACCTTTTTTCAATCTTGCTAGTGAAAAAGAATAAATAGGGGAGGTGTACAGGCATCTAAAAATGTGTCATGTTTTTGCTAGGCGTACTACCGACCACCAGTGCCGGTGGGGCCAGCGGCGATGGCGTTGCGGCCATTCCGGAGGGGGCAGGAGATACAGGGGGTGAGCCAGCAGCAGTGGCGTGCGGTGGTAAGTTATATTCATGACTTATTGACATTGCACTAGCTGGAAGGGTGTGTGGAGTGGACTTCACTCACTGTACTGTTGTTGAGACTTATTAGGTATGAAGTTGTAGTGAACATTATACAACGGTTAATAAAGAAGACACCCTTTACTTAGCAGCATGAGCAATGCAGTAGCAATAGCATTACCAGCGTGACTTCATTAACCAATGGCCTCTTATATCTGACTCCAACTCAGCTGTGAAAGTTTTATGGAGGAGACTAAAAGTCAGATCAGATGACCTTGATGGATGTGTTGAAGAAAAAGGGAAAGAAGGGTGGAAGGAGGAAGGGCGGGCGAGATTTAATATGACGACTGGCAGAGAAGGATACGTTGGAAGCATGGATAGGTGGCTGATAGGAATCAGATGCATGTGTTGTTGAAGGATGGGTGGGAGGTGAAAGAAGATTGGATGCCTGCCTGGGTGGAAGACACAGTATGGGTGGATACTGTGGATAGCAAGAATCATCAGCGGTGTTTGGGTGAAACTCTAAGCCAAGGCAAGCAACGGAGTGAGTGGACGCATGCGTTGTTGTTGGTGAAACAAAGTAACGTTTGTGGAGAGATTAAGAAGAATGATTGACATTTACTTAGAATGGATGGATGCCTGTATGTATTCATCATAGACAGCATAGGTGGAGACTGTCACGGGATGCACAGTTTTAGGGAATGTTAAAGAAACCGCGCCAGCGTACCAAAGCCGATGTGGGGAGGGGCAGGGTGGGGGTAGTAGTAAACAATGTATTACGCGGGCAAATACAGGTAACTTTACTGTAACATACAAATAAATAAAGTGAATTTCATTGTGCGCACTGCACCGCCAAATGCGATGCAGTGTGCGCAACAAAATTAGTTTCATTTATTTATATGTTTACTTACCTGTAATTGGCCGTAATCCATAGTTTACTACCCCCATCCTGCCCCTACCCACGCCACCGCCCGGCCAAACTCCCCGAGTCCCACCAACGACCGCTACTGACCTTATGTCGTTGTCCCATATAAAAGCAACGATCATTGGATCAGATATATAATCTGCCTTTTTGTAGTAGCCAAGGCACTGTGAAATTGAGCAATTGCCCTCCATGTAACAGAGAGAGTATGGCCAGTGCCACCCGTAATAGAAAAATACGAGCTTCCCCACCTGCAAACAGTAGTAAATCAAACTAATGTGACTCTGCGTCATGACTCATATGTTTGTCTTGGCTTCAAGCATAGATGACCGAGCTGGCAATGCCGGCTACAACCAGGTTATGTCATTTCCCTAAACTAGAGATAAGAAGAACACTGGTGTACTGTGTACTGGTTGGAGTCCATAGTGCTAGTATAATGCCTGAAACTACCACAAATGTTAGAGGCCGAGGAAGTGGGAGGATAGATAGATATTTTATTACCACAAATGTTATGTACTGTGCTTCTTGCTAGTGCTACTGTGCCATTATGTGTTGAATTAATTTTGTGTTACTGTTTAGGTAAGAGTACTGGTTACAACAATATTTTTTTCTTTCTTTTCCCAAGACAAACCATCGCGGAAGGAGTTGGCAGTCAGGGCCCGGCGCCGGAAACTGGAGGCCATATGCCGGAAGTACCGGCGGCTGGTGGCTCTGGCGGAGGAGGAGGAGGAGGCGGCAGCAGCTGCAGCCTCGTCCGATGCCCCGGGCCCCAGCCAGGCCCCAACTCCAGCGGTACGGCGCCGCGGTCTGATAGCCACCCGCCGCAATTCGCTAGCAGCCAGCACTGCTGTCCCCCATTGTGGATGCCACTGCAGGGCATTCCGCAAGAAGATTCTCCTCCGGATGGCGCGGCAAGAGGAGCAAATGGAGGAGCGGGTGAGAATCCTGGTGGACAAACACCTCAAAGCCCGCCGATTATAACATCGAGGACCCTGTTGCTTTGCCCCTTTTTATTCCTTGTTTTGGTGGGTGGGAATTGGGCGTTGGGGTTTCGGGACATTATTTGGACTTTTTTCGTTTTGGACATTGGTTGGGGTTAGGGAGAGGGGTGGGTCAGGTGTGGGATAGTTTATTTTTGTTAGGGTAATAAATTATATTTATACTTAAACATACAATGTTAATGTTTTGTGGGGGTTACTGTTTTACGAATTAACGTCACATTGGTTTGCTTGCTGCTGCAGGGCCGCAGCCAGTGTTTGATTTAAATAATCTGCCGATGATGTATAACAAACAGATAGATGCGGTACCCCTCACTGAGTTATTTGTCCTACTAGTATTCTACCTCCCACCAAACTTATCTTACCTGTGATTGATGATGACTACGTTCGGCACAGCGATGGCTGCATGGTTTCCATAGAGAATGTAGAAGATGCCACGGTTGTGGTGGTAGTAGTAGAGTAGACACTGGCAGTAGCATTTGCTAAAAAATAAAAAAGAGACAGTCACTTGCCTGAGAAAAACTGTGGGAGGAGTAGTCGAACGAAGTGAAATACAGTACAGAAGACGACTGCCAAACAAACAATATTGCAGTTGCAACTGCTAAAGTCAAATTAAACATAATGGTGGCGGGGACAGCCTAGTACAAGAAGTTATAAACTGCAGTTGGGCTGTCGAGTGAGTCACTTAACTTAACACAATCGTAATTCGTAACCTTTACTGCTGTGTGGTAGGAGTTTGATGATTAATCCAATCAATGACGGCAATTAATTATGATGTACTACTATTAGCCGTTGACGGCTTGCACAATGCACATAGACTGAGCATGGGTGGCCAAGCAGAAGAAGCTCCTCGCCCTGCCTTGCAATTGAATTAGTGTTGCTTTCACCACATCTGCCCCAGCAAGCGTGTGATCAATTGGTGTACATTTTATGTAGTCACATCACACCTCAATATAAATCACAGCCCGGGGAAGAGGGTTAGGGTTTGATGAATGGATGGGAAGGGGGTTTGGGGAAAGGTTTGAAAATGAAAAACAGTACGCATGGACAACAAAAGCAAAGCGCAATCTTGGCAGACGACCATGATCTTATCCAAAAAATCAATAAAGTGAGAAAAGGGAAATGCATGCGTTAATGATGATGAAGATTAGATAACTTGATGGTTAATGAGTAGTACTTAATAACTCCTACTAGACAATTAGACAGTACAGGGCACCAGTATATTCTATGCAATTTGCCTTGCCTGTAATATGCCCTCAGAGACCCAAATTCCATGTTGTACTGGGCTTACTTGTAAAGATAGCAAAGACAATTAAAAAACATTTGTAGGGATCAATTAGCAAACAAACACACAACACACAGTCCTAATGATTGCAGAGAAAAAAGGATTCAAATTAATTAAAAGATGAATGATGAATGATACTAAAGTTACTGTATTATCATGCTAAAATTGTGGAGTTGAATCTCGTCCTTCCTCTTGGTCCTATCTTCCATGGACGCTCCGCACATCAATCTTGGTGGCCTTCCTGATGCCGATTGGTAAGGTAAATGTGAGTTGTGTCTCCCAGTATAGCAAGCACAGGGTAAAGGCCGGCCTGTAACGTCTAGATGGAAAAACAAAAGGGGTATTGAGAAATCAATGAATAAAAAAAAAAAACATCATTTACGGTGGAGTCCAAGAAGAGAAGAGAGAACACTTTCAGAGTGAGGCGGCTTGGATATATCGTGTAGATTCTGTTTACAGCATTAAGCTACAACAACAACAGGACAGAACAGGCCCACCACAGCACCAGCCCGTGACCCAACCTCCATTTACCTTAATTTTTGACATAGCCAGACAAAAGGCATACACAGCAACTTAGCATTTTCCTAATTAAGTGACAAAATCAATGCGCCGCTGTCAGTCATCACTACACTCGACTAGACCACTACATGGACATGTAGGTCTGCTGTGTTTACTACTTTCTTGTTGAATTGTTGTGTTTATGTTTACCTTATGCCACTTCATGAAATGCAGTTAGTCCTTGAATCATCTCCGATCCAACTGAATGACTGCGCGCGAAAAGATAGTATGGTCATCATCATGGTGTGGTACGTGTTGTCCAACTACAACTCAGTCTGTATTGACTCCGATTAAGTCCATATTCCATATTAAAAAATTGCAACAGATATTGGCCTGCACCTGCAGTAGTAGGAGTACAATTTGGTTATTAAACAACAAGAAAGGAAACATTGACTGTCACTTACTTACTTGAGTCACTTTGTAGATTAACTAGTAGAGTAGAGTTCGACTTCATGCACAACATCAACAACAAACAACAGCAATCGCTCAGAGTCTGCAAACATCCAATGCATTCCATCATTACCTGTCTTGCTCTTCTCTTTGGCTGTCAGATCATCAGATGCCTAGTTCTGACATTTTTTTTTTTTTTTTTGCGGGGCAGTGTGAGGTGGTGTGTCCACCGGAAAGAAGGCACACAGACGTGATGCTTGAAGAAGGGCTTTAATGTAGCTCCTTATAATGCGACCTCATCCTCCAAACAACCAAAAGCAACTGACACTCTTCTTCAAGCCCTAACATTCTATACAGATGGGGTTCTAACTCAGCATGTGACACTATGGCAACATAGCTAACACTTGGCATAATGATAAGAACACCACATCACCTCCCCCTTTTTACCACAAAAAAAAAAAAAACAATAGGTGTGAAACATGAAATGTACTGCACATGAAATATGCTAAACACCATCTAGAAGACGAAGGGGAACTTTCCTCAGTCTACAAGGTCTACTTCCTATATGGGGTGGAAGAGAAGCGGGACTGCAGAAGGAATCCTCGTCAGCACATATGGAAGGACACTTGACAATTCTGCTGAGGTTCCATATCCTGTGATCTTGTGTTTTCACCGCATTTCCCAAGAGTTTTATAATTTTTGTAGGTTGGCCAAACTTAGACTTACCAATTTTTCTCTCAGGGAGTCTCACCCTAACCCAGTCCCCAACATTAACAACAGTTCTTTTCACACCCTTTCTCGCATCAAACTCTATCTTCCTTCTCGCCATTTTCTCCACCTCACGGCTTTTCCAACCCTCAGTGCGGTCAACCACGCCACCAACTTCCATTCTTCTATTGGTCACCCAAAGAGGGTTGACCTGCGTACTGGGCACTCTTCCTTTAAACAGCGTGAAAGGTGAAACACCTGTACAAGAATGGGGAGTGAATCTGTATTCACACACTTTTTCTTGATAGCTTCCTCCCAGTTGCAACTAGAGACAACAGCCAATTGCATAGCCTCCTTGAGGACTCTCACAAATCTCTCCACAACACCATTACACTCTGGATGATACAATGCAGCACGCTTGTGCGTAATCCCCCTTTCACTGAAAAACACTTCTACCGCCCCGGAGGTAAACTGCACTCCATTGTCCGTTAAGATGGAACGTGGTAAACCCTCACTTGCAAAAAGATCGTCCAAGAAGCATATCACAGAAGTCGAGTCAACTGAATTGACAATTTTTATCGCAGGCCACCTGGAAAACATGTCTATGTACACCAGCACATAACGATCTTGGGTTCTAACCTTTACTGGACCTAGAATATCCACTGCGATATCAACCCAAGGACCACTGGCTTGTTGTCTGATAACCATGGGCTGCGTTCTACACTTAAGAATGTTGTCACTTTTGGCACATTGAGGACAACTGCGTACCTGCCTCTCTATCTGGACATCCATTGCAGGCCACCAATAGGCTTCCCTAAGCCTTTCTTTTGTTTTGGCTATACCCATGTGGCTTGAATGGGCATTCTCAACCAATTTGTCACGCAGAACAGAAGGTACAACAAGTCTGCTCCCTCTGAAGAGTAATCTATTGGAAAAGGACAATTCCTCTTTCACACTCCAAAATCCTTTGACCAGATCCTCACAGTTGCGCTTGTCACACCACCCATCACGCACATAGTTGATGACTTGCTGCAAAATGAGATCATTCTCTAATCCTGTACTCCATTCTTCTTCAGTCACAACCCCCTCAGTAACCACAGAAACTTTTAAATCTTCCTCAGAGTCTTCACCAGCGAGATGGTCATCATCACAGGCTTCAGGGGAAGCTGAACCACCAAGCCTAGACAAACAATCTGCAAGGATGTTGTTGGCACCTGGTAAGTAAGAAACATGAAACTCAAAATCTTGCATGGCAACAACCCATTTCCTTATTCTATGGGAGACACAATCAATCCCTTTCTTTTAAAAAATTTCTTTCAAAGGCTTGTGGTCCGAGACTACAGAGAAACCTTTCCCCCACAGAAACTTTTTAAGTTTGCGAACAGCCCAGTAAACAGCCAAAGCTTCTTTCTCTATTACAGAGTAGTTGCACTCAGCACCTCTGAGTGGTCTGGAGATAAATAAAATGGTGTTGTCTGCTTTTTCACCAGGTTGCAGGAGAACAGCACCTACCCCCTTGCAACTAGCATCAGTCATAACCACAGACTCTTTTGAGGGGTCAAAGCTAGATAAGCTAGGTGCCTTATTCAAACACTTTTTGATAAGGTCAAATTCATCACAACAAGACTTATCCCATATGAACTCACATCCCTTTTTCAGTAGGCCTCTAACATTCTCTGTTTTTTGTGCAAAACCTGGGACAAATTTATTATAAAATTCTGCCATACCAAGAAATTTAACTAGTTCATCTTTGTTCACAGGATAGTTGAGATTGGAGATGGCCTCAACTAGAGATGGCTTTGGTTTTATCCCTGACCCTGACACCAAGTGACCTAGATACTCAATCTCCATGACATTGAATTTGCACTTGTCTAGTCTGAGGGTAAGCCCTGAGTCTTGCAATTTGGATAAAACCTCTTTTACTCTCGAATCATGTTCTTGTAAACTCACCCCATGAACCAGAACATCATCTTGATACACTTTGACACCATCAATGCCAGCTAAAAAAAATTCCATAACCCTTTGGAATACCGATGCAGCTGATATTAAACCAAACGGCATTCTGAGGAATTTAAAAGTGCCGAAGGGGGTAATAAAAGCCGTTAGATCTTGACACGAAGGGTGAAGCTTGACTTGATGATAGGCCGATGAGAGGTCCAAGGTTGAGAAATGAGTGGCCCCACCTAGGGATGACAACATTTCAGCAATGTTTGGAAGAGGATAACGATCCACAACAACAGCCTTGTTAAGTTCTCTCAGATCAATACATAATCTTGCCTCTCCGTTGGCCTTTCGGACCATCACGACCGGAGAAACCCATTCTGTGGCTTCAACCTCTTGTATAACTCCATTTTTTAACAGTTTATCTATCTCGGCCTTCATCTTGTCTTTGACCAACATGGGCACATTTCTCACTTTGGCTACCTTAGGCACAGAATTATGTTTCAACTTTATCAGGTGTATATAATTTTTAAGACATCCTAACTTGTTACAGAAAACGGTGGGAAATTTAGCAATCCAGGTGTTGCGATCAGAAATGGAAGCAACAGAGGGTGGTTCTCGTTCTCTCAAGCATACGGAGGGGGACTCATTGGGATCGAGATAAACTCCAAGATCCCGTTGATGAGACCAACTGATGAGGAGTCCCCTTTCATGGATACATATATCTTCCCTGCCGTGATCCTGCTTTTAAAGTCTATCGTTCCTATGAAATAACCTAAGAGACGGATAATTTCCCTCCATAACCTCTTGGCACTATGTCAGGTTTATATAGCTTGACTTTCATAGATAGATTCTTTTCATAGAAAATCTTGGGAATCAGAGTGATTTTGGCTCCCGAATCAAACAACATTTTGACAGAGCTGTTATTAATAAGGACAGTTTCTATAGGACCATCAACCCCTTGATCGTTGACCTGACATATAATATGCTCATCATCATCACCCTGGTTAAAGATGTCTACTTCCCTTACTTTCTTTTGATCCCTGTTCGATCTGCAGCATTTAGTAAAATGTCCCTTTCTTCTACAAATAGAACAAGTCATCTTCCAGCCAGGACAATCTTTAAAATTAGCTAGATGCCCTGTATTCCCACAACGGAAGCATTTAATTGGAAAAGTTCTAGGGTAAACACCGGAGTGTATAGATTTTGAAGCAATAGGGACACCCAGCGTGGACGGTTTGACTGGCTTGTCGGAAGAGAGAGTTTTAATCTCTTTCACTTCGGTAGTGTGACTCTTATAACTCTCTGTGTCTTTGCGAATGGCTTCAACACAGGCTTTGGAATGTTCATGCATTTTTAAAGTAGTGATAACATCTTGAAGTGGGGGATTGTCTTTCTGCCAAAGACTTTCTTTGGCTTTATCAATGGAGGAACCTAACATGAGTTGATCTCTCAGCCTTTCATCCAGACTACCAGCAAAAGAGCATGTAGAAGCAAGCTTACGCAGAGCCGTGACATATTGCTCAACAGATTCATCTTGCCTTTGTAACCTCTTCCCAAAGTGATAACGTTCTAAAACCATGCTCATTTTGGGAAGATAATGCAAATCCATTTTCTTAATACATATCTCGTATTCATTGAGAGAGTCTGCCTCATTATCAGGAAGATCTGGCAGGTGTTCAAATACTTCCTGTCCCTCCGATCCTAAACAATGTAGAAAAGAGAAGACTTCCTTTCTGCACTCAGAGAGGTACCACAAACCCTGGCATAATTAATAAAAACTTTTTTCCATTTCAACCAGGGTATGATAGGTTCACCAGGAGCTGCTAAAAGAAACGGAGGAGGCGTGACATTCTGCATGGCAACAGAAAGAAGTAAAGCAACTCGAGGTGCAAGTATCAGTTAGAGAATATCGTAATAACACTGTAAGGAAAGGTACAGCAAGGTAATAAAAATGTTAAGAGGTGCTGAATGTTTCTTATTTGTAACGTAAACCCAAAGTCACAGCTGTGTTAAACAGCGTAGTACCTGCAGGACAGAGATCACCAAAAATGCGGTGAAAGTACAGGATACTGGATCCAGCAGGCGTTACCCAAAGAAGCAACACAAGGATGGTACAAGGATTAATGTCACAATGGTGTTTAAGCTGTGCTGATCAGCGTAGGACCTGCAGCACAGAGTATTTCATAAAGGAGGAGAAAGCTGTGCCGATCAGCGTGCTAAAAAACAAGATGCAAAATGTACCTTGAAGATGACAAGTGTGTCCCGCTTCTCTGGTGATGTGAATTCACGGGGCAGCCCGATGCACAGGTGATGTGAATTCACGGAGCAGCCCGATGCAGAAAATGACTGCTTCTGTAGATCGACTTTGGTCGCGAAGAGCTGGGAGGAGGTGCCTCGTAGTCCAATTAACGTGCGTCAAGATGGCCGCGGTGGCGTGACGTCGCTACGGGATCACGCAGGAACAATGATGACGTTGGAACAAGGAGTGAAGACAGGCAGAGCCAGGCATGTGGTTGCTAAGCAACCGTAAGCAGCAACGGGCAATGGGACAGGCCTTGCGGCGGCCGTTACGGCCCTGTGTCCGCTCACGAAGACCGAGTATAAGATTCACCACTGCTTTACCATGTGGCTCTGTGGGATACGCTAGGCTGCAGGGAAGCTCAAAGGCGCACACTGAATGGAACAGAAGAGGAGCGGTGAGCGACAAACCTCCGCATCTTCAGGGCGGTAAGCGGCGATCTCTGGCAGCTTCCAGACAGGATCCTCTCAGGTCTCAGGTGAGTAGCGGCGGCGCCTTGAAAATGTAAAGAGCAAGGCAGGCAGACTCCGATGGGGAGTTTAACAAAGTAGTTGAAAATTGTTGAGTTGAGGTCTCTTGGAGCTTGTAGGTAATTTCCACTCGTCGCCAAAATGAGGTGGTGTGTCCACCGGAAAGAAGGCACACAGACGTGATGCTTGAAGAAGGGCTTTAATGTAGCTCCTTATAATGCGACCTCATCCTCCAAACAACCAAAAGCAACTGACACTCTTCTTCAAGCCCTAACATTCTATACAGATGGGGTTCTAACTCAGCATGTGACACTATGGCAACATAGCTAACACTTGGCATAATGATAAGAACACCACACAGTGGCCTCATCATTATTACTCCAGTCCACATTCATTTTGAGTGTTAGGCGCTGTTTCGGTTTTCGTCTTATTCATCTGTGGCACTTCTTTGTCACAGTTTAAGTTGCTTCCCATGGTCAGCACTGTGATGATGGTCCGCGGCCTGTGTAGTGCTCATTGCTGGTCATTTGAGTTTGCACAAATGTCAGCAAGTTTCTTCGAAGAGTCTCTTGTCTTTCTCTGCCAAGTACCTTCTGTCCTGACAGTGAGGACCTTTGGATGCCTGCTGAGGCTGTAGCCTTCGGACACTGATGAGTTTCAGCTCGAAAACAAAACGGAGGATAGCTATAGTAGTCACGTTTCACTTCTAATGGAGGCGGGACTGGTAAAGGCAACATTTCTTGTACTAATGTCTGCCTTGATGGAAATGTACTCGTGCGAGACAGGAAGATGAAGCAGGACTCTGAAGAGTGGACAGTTAAATGCACAGACGTGCAACTCCAATAGGGAAATAAAAAGAAGACGGTGGTGATGGTTTTGTTGTGATTTGATTTGAACCGGAAAGACAGATACACAGACACATAAAGGAAGGAAGAAAGCAACAATTTGAAAGCCTAGTTGTCAGGGAAGAGGAGCTCGTCCTCAAACTCTGGTGGTTCGGACAGAAGTAGGTCCTGTAACGCACTATTTACGTCATCCAAGTCGCTCTGCTCTTCCTGCTGTGATTCACGTATTTTGTAATCCGGTGGTATAAAGTGCTGATTCATTTTGATCATGGTTAACCTCTCCACGCTTTGGGCCGAGAGACTGGTCCTTTTCGAAGTTACAATGGCACCAGCAGCACTGAAAACACGCTCAGAAGAGACACTTGCGACAGGGGAAGCGAGATACTTTATCGCCAGCCTGCTGAGCACTGTCCATTGGCTTCTTTTCCCATACCAATACACCAATGGGTTTCCATCCATGAAGACCTCTGTTGGGTCATCCAGATAGGCCTGGACCATCCGCTCAATGTTAAGGGGTGCTCGGATGTGCTCGGCCGGTTTTGCCTTTGCATCAGCACTGGACTTACCATACCCCTGCTGTAGAAACCAATCAGTTGCACATTGTGCTGCGGATGATCCTGTTCTTGATGTTATTGTTGGTGTAGGTGACTGCTGGGAGGCAAATGCACTGCCCTCAGGCTCCGAAGTATAACTTGACTCTGGATGCCCTGTAGTACTGGTTATGGCCTGTGGTGGGGGCCTGTAATTAACAGCCGTTCGCTTTCGAAAATAGTTGCTTCCTTAGCTATCAAAGTTTTGTAGTTGGCAACATCCACTTCCGAAAAAGGAATTACTGCCTTGCTGTTCAGAAATACTTTGTACCGTGGATCCAAAATTGTGGCACTAATGTAATGTGGTTGTGACAAAATTTTATTTTTAATCCTTGTATTTTCCGATAAGCGAGCGGCTAAGGTCTCCGCCAAATGATATGCGTCTTGTTTGTCATCCACACCTGCGTACGTTTCAGACACATCCTTCAGCTGTTGCTCTAGCATGTGCAACAATGGGATAGCTTGGCCCATAGTACAGTCCTCCCTGCTGACTTCACGTGTGAAGATCTCAAAAGGAAGTAGCATCTCAGTCAGGCATTTAATGAGGTCCCATTGAGCCATCTCAACGGTCATGCCTCTCACAGTAGGTTCCCCTATTCTTTGCATGACATAAGCATTGAGTGGTATGTACAGTTCAAACAGACGATCAAGCATATAATAAGTTGAGTTCCAACGTGTTGGCACCTCCTGGATGAGCGCTTTGACTGGCAGTTTATGCTCACGTTGAATGACCCTCAGCTGCTTCCGGGCTTTAAAAGAATGGCTGAAATGTGTGCATATTCTTCTGCAGGTGACCAGTAAGTTGCTGACTTTTGATTCATTTTTCAAAAAGTCTTGAACAACAATGTTAATGCAGTGTGCCAAACACGGGACCCTGAAATAGCCACCATTGCGCATGGCCAAAACTACATTACTGCCGTTGTCCGTGGCAACAAAACCAATCGTAAGCCCTCTTGGGCGCAGCCACTCAAAGACCTTGGTGTTAAACTCTTCCAAAATGTTTGCAGCAGTATGAGATTTCTCCATGGCAAACATGGCTACAGTTGCATGTTTGCGAGTGGCATGAAAAATCTCTGCAGTATCAACACCAGCAGATAGCTGTTCTCTAACACCCACAAAACTGATCCAGTGTGCAGTGATGCACATGTAATCTGTGGCTTGGCAACTGGTCCACATGTCTGTAGTCAGGTGGATACTGTGAACAGCACTCTGCTTCAAGGCCTTTCCTAGCAATTCCAGCACGTCGTGATGTAGTGCTGGAACTGCAACTCTGGCAAAATAGTAGCGGCTGGGAACATGCCATTTTGGGCAGATGGTTGACACAAATTCCACAAAACCCAACCCTTCAACAAAAGAAAAAGGGAGAAGGTCCAGTGCTAACATTTTAGCCAGCTTCGCATTGTACAAACGTGCTATTGGGTGGTTGCGTTCGTACTGCCCCTCACCCCCAAACATGCTGATAATGGTAGGCTGCATGGTTTTCCTTTCTCTTAGGCTCAACGCACTTTTTGGTAGTGCGGACCTGGTACTTCTTGGTGTCTCCGGCTGACTCTTACTCTTGTGCCACTGAGATGTTGCTGAAGATGTGTGCAACGTTAAGACTGCACTGCTGGGGTCAGGGACACCTTGTGTACCACTAGTGAGAATGTCTCCCTGTCCTTCCTCTTCCACCGTGATCGGATCTTCTTCTACTCCTTTATCCCCACCAACACCAATGGTTGCAGTTTTTTTTCTGTCGCGAAGGTGGTCCTCCCAGCTGATCAAGTGGTGTTTTTTCAGATGGGTCATTTGGCCTCCGGTACCATAGTTTGTACCAAGCTTACCACGACTAACAGAGGTATTACAAATGGAGCATATAGCAATGTTCTCCTCCTTTTCGCTAACCGTAAAGAAGTCCCAAACTGGGGAGCTTAACTTTGGCCTCCTGCTGGAGGTGCCACTTCCAATGCCGGATGATCTGTAGGGTGTGTGTTGAATTTGACTCTGTGCTGCTGTACCACTACCTACTCCTACAGAGGTGGTGGTTGTGCTGGATGTAGGTCGCTGCCGGGCCTTTGCTAATGCAAATATGGAAGCTGTAGGTCGTGTTGGTGTTACCTGTGGAGGTATGCGTGCTACATCCCTCGCAGCGATTTTGGATAGAGTAAGAATGTTGGTCTCCATCTCCTCGGGGCCGGGAGTGATGTTCGTGATGACTGGCTCGTCGTCATCATCATCATCATCTTGCTGTTCTACATCGACTTCCATAAGTGTAAGGCTTTCTGGAACCTTCCTTTTCCCTAGCTTGGTCTTGGAACGTGGCTCCCTCTCAGACTCAGTTTGTGGCTTCCAAGTGGCATCTAGATCATCAGAAGGGGGCTTGGCGAAGAACTCGATGGACTACCCCTCCTTTTCCTTGCTGGGGATTTGGAAGACAATGGATCTTCTGAATGAGTGGCTTCTTCTTCTACCTCTGCATGAGGCTCAATTTCCTGAACTGCCCCTACTTCAGGAGGAACAACAACTACTATTGCGGGCGGTGGTTGCGGCTGTTGTTGTTGACCACTTATCTGCTGTGTTTCCTCCTGCGTTGATTGGGTACTACTTTGAGATAGCGATAAGTTTATCTCCGGCTCAGCATCACTGCTTTCCACCATTAGGCTGGCTACCTCTTCCCCACTCATGTGCTTGGCCCTGGGTTGGTGGGTTGGGTCCACTGATGCGGATGTGCTGCCCCCAGCTTGCCCCCGGACACCGCTGCTGCAGGCGCAATTTTTTTTTCCCAAAAAGGTTCTGGCCGGCACACCAGACTTCAGTGTCACTTGCTTCTTCTGTTCCTTCTTCTTCTCAATAGCAACTTTCTTGGTACTGGAGGACCTGGTACCTGCTTTCTTTGGGCCCATCTTCTTCAGATGTCAGCAGCACTCAGTTGCAGAGATGTCTGGTCAGGTCACACGTCACGTTGTGTGTCCAGCAGCAGGATGTCTGTCTGGAAGTGCAACAGGAAATGATGAGACACACCTCCTCCTCAGTCTTTGTGCACCTAAAAGCAAAAAAGCCAGAACATCAGTCAAACATAGCACAAATCAAACAAATAGAATATAGAACTTAGTGTGTGGTGGCCTCAATTATTAAATTTCAGAAACTATTCCAACAACAACACACAGTGTAGCCATTTGTGAGACGTTGACAACAAGGCCAGGGCTTTCATGGCTACTGTACACTTTGGAAGAATAAAAATATTAAAGAACAAAAACTAAAATGTACTGGAGCATGTTTGGCCTAAATTTGTGCATCACGTGTGATGTATTATATATAGCAGCATCAGGGAGCTGCAGCTGGCAATGGGGATGGATTTGGAAGCAGTAAAACAAGAGGAAAAATGGAAAGACACGCAGGCCTATGTGGCAAAAACAGCACACTAATAACTACCACAACAAAATGGCCCCCAGAAACATGGTGACTCACAGGCACAAAGCACGGCAAACACACACAGCTTTAATGCAAAAACTAAAATCCACATGGCTAAAAACACTTTGGAAAGTTAGACAACCACTACAACAACACAATTATAATGACACAGTACACACGCAAAAAAGGCATTTATTTACCACACACAATAAGTGAAATAGTCAGACCCTCCAAAAAAAGCCACATTTCGCAATTCAATTTAATCTATTCAATGCCATCCATGGCCTAAATGATGCCAAAATTCCACAGACTACACAGAAACAGTTTTATGCACCCATGGTGACTACCTCTGGGCCTACTGGCATACTGGGCCGCAAGTTTGGAGGCCTATGGCAAAAGCACAGTGGCTGGTTTAACAAAATGGCCGCCGCCCACATGGCCAGGCCACCCAAAATAACAAAAAGTGAAGACAAAGGACAGGACCAGGCAGTTGGAGACTCTGGGAAACTAGCTACCTCTTGGAAAAAATTGTAAAACAAAAAAAAAATGACTCCTTGATCACCAAACTACATCTAAATGACAACCTGAGGAGTTTTTTGTGCAAAATGAACTAAATCAACATTTTTGAGAAGGTTTAATGATGCTTGAGAGATATTGTTCGCCAGATTGTAAATTTTGCGTGTTCGGCATCGCGATCGTCACAAATTGTCGTTATCGCGCGCGCAACGTACATTGAGCGCGCGAAGAAGTTAAAAGTGTAAGTCCGCGTTGTCGCGCAGTGCGGACTTGCCCAAAGTCCGCGAGCTGAACGCCCAGGGTTACCTACTGGCTGAAAAGGCCTATTTATTTAACAAACACCACAAAAAATAAAATACGCCCCAAAAACCACTTTTACCAATTAAAAACAATGCCATCCATGGCCTCAATTATGTTACAATTCAACAGACAACACAAACAGTTTTTATGCACCCATGAGGATGACTACCGCCGGGCCTACTGGCACACTAGGCCGCAAGCTTTGAGGCCTATGGCAAAAGCACAGTGGCTGTTCACACAAAATGGCCGCCAACACATGGACAGGCCACCCAGAACAACAAGAAAAGGAAGACAAGACAGACAATGCAGGCCTATGGCAAAAGCACAATGCCTGGCTTCACAAAATGGCTGCCACCCACATGGCCAGGCCACCCAAAATAAAAAAAAGTGAATACAAAGGACAGGACCAGGCAGTTGGAGACTCTGGGAAACTAGCTACCTCTTGGAAAAAATTGTAAAACAAAAAAAAAATGACTCCTTGCTCACCAAACTACATCTAAATGACAACCTGAGGAGTTTTTTGTGCAAAATGAACTAAATCAACATTTTCGAGAAGGTTTAATGATGCTCGAGAGATATTGTTCGCCAGATTGTAAATTTTGCGTGTTCGGCATCGCGATCGTCACAAATTGTCGTTATCGCGCAGCGTACATTGAGCGCGCGAAGAAGTTAAAAAGTGTAAGTCCGCGTTGTCGCGCAGTGCGGACTTGCCCAAAGTCCGCGAGCTGAACGCCCAGGGTTACCTACTGGCTGAAAAGGCCTAATTATTTAACAAACACCACAAAAAATAAAATACGCCCCAAAAACCACTTTTACCAATTCAAAAGTAAACAAGGCCATCCATGGATGCCCGGCCTACATGATGTTTAAACTTTAAATTCAACAGACATCACAGAAACATGCACCCATGGGTACCTCTGGCTCTAGTCTGGGCCTACTGGCTGAAATTCCAATCAAAGAAAAACAACTAGGCCCCTGCCGAAACTACAGGCCACAACAATACATTTTAAAAAATATGGAAATCCCCCAAAAAATGTAGGTACAAACAAGCCCCAATCAAACAAACAAGTACACCAATTCTCCAACTTACTTGTAAAATCTCAAATCCAAGAGTCCTCAAATCCAATCCAATGATATGATGCAGCAGACAGACACAAAAAGTGATCCTTCCAGCTCCAAATCCAAATGAAAGTGAACAGCACATGGACAAAACACTGGGAGGAGCCTGCTGGACAGGAACAGGAAGTTTGAGAATCAGGGGCACTTCCTTCCTCTTGGAAAAAAAGAAAAAGGACTCCTTGCTCACCAAACTACATCTCTAAATGACAACCTGAGGAGTTTTTGTGCAAAATGAACTAATTCATCATTTTCGAGAAGGTTTTATGATGCTCGAGATATATTCTTCGCCAGAATGTAGTTTCTTCGTGTTCGGGATCGCGATATTACCAACACTGCCGCCGGAAGTCAGATCGCGCGTCCGAATGACGTGTTCGCGATCGCACACTCTTGCGGGAACTTGCGGCCGGATTCCAAATCTCGTGGCGCCCGCGAACGGATAGGAAGTCGCGTCGGCGAACGCAGAATCACGGTAGGTCGTTACCGCGCGCGAGAACGTATATTGAGCGCGCGATGAAGAAAAACAGCTACGCTACGCCGCAAATTGCGTAGTGCACGGTAACTTCGCGTTCTACGCGAATCGCGAAGTTACCGTGACTTCGCAAGCTTCGCGAGCGTAGCGAATTTCACCGCCCAGGCTTAGTGAGTACCCTGATAGTAAGGATTGTACTACTGAATAGCCACACCAACAGTAGTGAGATGGAAGAATAACAAGGACAGAATATCGGAAGATAAGTCCATATAAGGAAGTATAGATTTAGTATTCCCAAATCTGCATCTACGTACCTAGAAGATGTATGTTCCCCGTAGGTACATATATGTGGAGTTAGGTATGGAAACTCTAGAGTTACTTACCTGTCGATATTTTTTTTCAATATTTTGTCCTCTATATTTTGTCCCACCGATATTGTGGGCTTGATATTCAGGGTGCACATTACTAGTGAGCAACTCGCTTAAAAAACATGTACTTTAAATAAGCGGCCACTCAGGATGTAAGTCTCCTGATCAGGAAATATACCAGGTACATCAGAATTGGTGAAATCAGGAGTAGTGCGGTGCCAACGACTTTGCCCCTGCAGTAACCCATCTCTATTTCACACCCTGGACACACATGTAACATCAACAATGATCAACTTTTAAGTATGCTGCAAGCTTCTCCAGTTTGCATGTGTGCCCCTGGTATTCTCCAAGATCACAGGCAGACAAAAACCCACACCACTTATTTCAGACATTCACTGGACAGTGGGGCATTGTCATTACTCAACCCCTAGTGTGACTCTCTGCATCCCTCGCTCTAATGGACTGGTTTTATATTCTCCCTTTCCTATCATTTTTTAAAAACATAGCATAATATATTTACTCGTAATTTTTTCAAGTAAAAATAAATGCGGTTCTCACGGATTTAAAACAATAATGTCTCTCTCTCTGTGGATTTGGCTCCAATAACAGAGAGAATTCGTGTATGTAGTTCTTCGCTCACAAACTATTCTCTCCGAGATTATCATAGATTTCCCCTCACTCCTGTTTCAGTGAGAGGAAAAGTAGCTTTTCTGCCTGGCTAATACTTACTGGTTAATATTTCTCCAAGTGCCCTGCTTACTATTTAAATCCAAATCCATGCAGAAAGTAAATATAGAACTCTCTAGTGAATGAAAGGCAGTGGTTGGACAACATTTGTATCCTCTTCTTATCGTTTTGTTATTATACCAGTACAGTTTTTACTGCCACTAACTAATCTGTGGTGGATCTAAAAACAATGTTATGTGTTCCTGCCTGCAGGTGCATTAGTGATCGTAAAATACAAGGCTGCCTGTCAGACATGTTCATGTTGGACAGGACACATGATTTTCACAACTATCGTTCCGTCGCCTATGAACCGGAGTCATTTTGATTCCTGGCGCTGATTGGCTGAGCCCCTGTGACGTGAGGTCAGTATCAGTGAGTGTCATAGAAAGTGCAAGGCCTGAGACACAAACCGATGGCATTCCATAGTGTGAACATTATTTGAAACTTTCAGGCCGCATAAAATAATTTCAATTCACATTGAAAAGTACAATTGTAATCTTTTGCATATCTTGAACATATATTGACAGATATTTTGTGTTATTCATCTCTGATATTATCCTGACAATGTGCATGATACATTTTGTTACACAGCAGTAGCCAACATGGCAAAAGTCTCATTTCTAATACAATGTGTAGAAGCCCCATCAGACGTATTTCAGAGTCAATAACTCTGCACTTCGGAATTAGACTGTTGCTTAAATTAAGAGGCCTGCGTATTAATATGAAATGTTGAACCAATACGCTCATCCGACATTTTTTCTAAATGAAATCAAGTCCGAGATATAATTGCATGCATGTATTTTGATTTCAGTCCTGTGAAGATGGTCTCAACGGAGGAATATAGATTTCATGTCAATTAAATATGAGCTCTGTTGCTGACCGATCTCATTTATCCCTTGAGCCGCTAGGAAAGGGATTTCCGAGCTGCGGCTGCTTATTTTAATAAGCGCATGGATTTATAAAGACACGAGCTCGCTGCCAGATATTTCTACTGGGTTCAACGTCACTTCACTAATTTCAGAATAAAGCTGAAATCTGTGAGTTCAATCATTTCAGTGCAGCTAGTTCTGCATGATTATTATTTCAGTCCGTTGTCTCTGTCTCCATTTTCAATATTTTGCCATGAACATATTGGGAAACGTCATGCTGCTGTGCTGATTAAAGACTGTCGTGTTGCTAAATATCGCACCGTGGTCACCGTTTGTCTGGGAACTAAAAGCAACCCTGGCAAATATGTTTAAATCAATTGCACCGGGCGAGGGACCGCAAAGAGTTGGCTTGGACGACATTTTCCGGAAAGTTTGGGTGGGTTCTCCACAATAAAAATGGGCAAAGTGATGTTTTACAATAAACTTTGTTGTTCGCGTTAATTGGATAAAAATATACAGAATTTGTAGCCAGAAATGGAGAGAAGCTTATGAAATATTCCAAAAGTGCAGAGTCCTCTACTATAGTACATGGGAGTAATATTTATTTAAAGCAGGAAGTCACTTGTGTGTGCCATTGGAAATATGAAATAGGCAGGTGAAATAGAACTGAATGCACAGAAGGCAAATATTTATGATATATTTGATGCAGTGTGTGCTACAGAATATATTACCATACAAGATCCTACTCTGAAAGAAAAAGCACGAGTTTTAAATTCTGTGTCAGGACATAAGGCCCATCACTGTTCCTGTGCCTAAAGAGACAATAGTCATCTTTGTGTTAATAATATGATCACAAACATGCCAGGGTTCCAGGGGCTCCAACCTGCCAGGCGTGATCACTGACTCGCAAAACGACCAGTGCTGCCCACTGTGGCACAAGACACAGCTCACATTGCCAGGGTGCTGGTCAGAGTGCCATGGTTGTTGTTCACAAAGCTAAGGCTGGCCGAGCTCATTCATTATAGAGGCGCAGCCTCATATAGTTAGCAATTACGTTAAATGTATTCCCATGATGCAATGATCCACAATTTCTCGGTATGGAAAGCAGATATTGCATTGACAGTTTACTACGGTCATGCCAGCAATAAGATTGAGGTGTTTGCAAAGCACCATTGACACGCCATAATCCACATTGCCAGCATATGAACAGTACCAGTGGCATGCCAGACATATTCCTTGTGAGGATCTGCTTCATTTTGTTTCTCTATGGTCTCCCCTTCCAGTCCACAGGCCTTTACAATCCATTATGGACCGTGGTGGGCCTCGGTTTACCTGGGTACTCTTGAGTACAGAAGAGGGAGCTCCAAGGGGGAAATAGGGCATGCTTATTATGGCTGGTCTGTGAACGTGCCCCACTGACTGGCATGTTCCCTGAACCATCTGTCCATTTTGAGGGGCTAGTGCAGGCCTCAACCATGTTGCTACAATGCTGAAACTGATCTGTATTAACTTTTGTTTGTCTGACTAGACACCCTTCATTGAGGACTGCTGTGCCTTTGCCATCTTGGAAACGGACTGCAGCATGTACTTTGGGGGAGACCATGACCACAAAGTTGTTATTGTTGCAGGAAATGGCTAAAATATTCATTTAAGGTCTATTTTTCATATTTATTAAACAGCAAATTAGTTAGAAAATTTGATTTTCAAAAGATATTTAGGAAAAGTAAATTTGAGAAAGTTATATTTTCCCCTGTCTGTAGTTCCTGGAGGCTAATTTCCATTAGCCTGCCAGCAACTGCCCAGTAAGTGCGTCACCTTAATGAGGTGTGTAAACGTTTTCCAGAGCCGAACAATTGCTTAGGACTAGTGACAGGATAGACTGAATGTGAGACATTTGTCCAGGAAGGACAGTTGGAGTGGACGCAGGAACTTTACTAACTTGCAAGGGACAGAGATGAGGTCTCTCCATTCATAGTTTAGTGTATGGAGAGAGAAGGGAAAAGCTATATCTCCATGACACTCACTAACCAGGCTGGCTCTGAATCAGTTAAGAGGGAAGGTGCCCCCCAGAACTGGTTTTAAGTAGATTCTGGGGTGGTGGCTTCTCATTTCCCTCGCCACATCTCTGGGTGGACACAAGAGCTCTGTAAAAGGGAGAAATGGTTACACCATCTTGGATTTTAGGAGTAAGGGGCACTGTGGGAATGTTTGCAGTAGGGCAAACAGGAACTGCTGAAAAAGTGGGTAGGTTTGTCCCTGGGAACGTTTTCCCCATTGGTTAGGGAGTGCCCATAATTCACCCCCACCTACTGGCTAGTGTGAGTCATAATAGTGGCGCTCTAAGCAGCCCTCCTCAGACCATGTTCTGGACCTGTGAAGTTCTGCAGTGGACTGGTTCTGCTGTCTGTAACCTGCCAGAAGCCCTGAAGGACTAGACCTTATCTCTCTTGTAACGAGATCAAAGAAGCGGATGCCAAAGGGTTAGGAGGCTGACTTCCGTGTGGTTCTGGGACATTACAAGCTGCAAGAGGCAATTTTCATGACGTGACCATTTGGCCAGTACCAACTGGATATGGCTTGGACCTTGCTAGTGGCCTCTGTTGAAGTGATTCCTGGCCCCTAATTGCTGTCCCTGAGGTACTCCGAGCATTAGAAGTGACCTAGAGGAGCTGCTCCAGAAACCCTGCAAAGTTGGGACTCTGAACATTTTTGGTCTTCCAAGACCTCCAGAGCTGTTGGGGGGCGGGGGTGTTGGGGGGGAGGGGCTCACAGTAAAGATGTATATTTTATTGCACCTGCCTCTGGTAGGGCTTCAGGCTTGCCCTGCTGGAGGATATAGAGCTCCATAAATATGTCAGAAGTCAGAAGGTAAAACCTTTGACCCGGATAAAGTAGATTGGTGTATCTGACCAATGCTCCATTGCGGTCTACCTGAAATCACGTCTAGGTCTAGGTCGACCACTTCCATAGGCTATCATTGGTGATTTGTACTTTTTGGTACTATTTTTACTTAAACCTTTAGATATTCGCATCTCCGGATCAACTTCATGAATTTTTGTTGTTTTGGTGTCATTTTGATCATTAAAACGTACTCAATTTTTCTAAATTGCTTTCGGTAATTTTATTGTTTCGTATTTTAACTTTATTACTGTTTTGATACTGCATAATTACTCCTCTGTGCCATAGCCACCTGGGGGTTAAGCTCAGGTGAATTTAATGACTTTAGGGTTCACCCTGACAATTTAGTGTTATTTTTCCTTGAGGTGGGTGACAGTCCACCACAAACAATAATAATCTGCTTTCTTACAATATATAGGTAGGCATCGATTTAGCATTCTTAACTCCACATCTACGTACTTTGAAGAAATATAAGTATATATTGTCAAGGTACATATATGTGGAGTTAAATATAAAAAATGCTCACCTATAGATACCTACCATCACAGACCTTTGGTTGTCAATATCAGTATTTTGATATTGGTAGTATAAATCTGCTACACTGTATTTACTAGCCTATGAGGCATACCCAATTATTTGGAGTAGCTGGCCTGTTTAACTACATTGGTGCTGGTGCATACCCAAGCTGATGAGAAGGGGACATATCAAACTAGATGAAATTAAACAATAAAATAATTTGAGCTTGCTGCAAAACATTTTTAAATCAATGTATCTGTGAAAGTGTACTGTAAATTGCACCAGTTGGTTTAATTATATTCTGAATTTTTGTGTTAGCCGTCCATGAAGTAGTGGATGATTTTATTAGTGTCTATCAGAGCTAGAAACTTCAAATGATACTGTAAAATGCATCGTTTGATTTATTGTTTTGCATACTGTCTCATGGATAGACCCACCTCCCTTCGACCTTTTGCCCTTTGTGGCAGTCAGGCTTACCCGCTTCCTTTGTTAACTCAGTGCAGTGCGGGCAGGATGTTCATGCGACAGCTGGTTGAATGTTCGCCATCTGCCACCGCTCTATTGACATTTTACTGTTTGTAAGATGTGTTATTCACAATGGCAAAGAGACAGATTCCTGATAGTGCATACACTTCTAGGTTCACCCTCAGTATGCCATTTCAGCTGCCAGGGCCGGACTGGCTACCGGGCGTTTTGGCATGCTGCCGAGCTGGGGGCTGATTTCGTTGATGGGGACCTGCGTGTGCTGAACGAAATTCGTTTTGCTTTGTTAATTTCGAAGCACACGCAGGTCTCCATCAACGAAATTAGCCCCCACCGCAGTGACATCAGCCCCCAGCTCGGCAGCATTCCAAAACGCCCGGTAGCCAGTCCGGCCCTGTCAGCTGCAGATATTTTAACTGTATATTTCCATCAAAGACTAAGGGCCACATTTATCAAGGTTTTGTGTTGCCCTTTTTTTGGGGAGTTTTATATAATACAAATTCAATTTGAAGGTATCAGAGTGCTTCACATGAGCACCAGTTGTGTTACAGACATACACATTCATTTTGTTAGGCACAGGGAGATTAAGTGATTTGCCCAGAATCACAGGATGTTGAGTGTTCCTGCTGAGACTAGAACCTGGTTCCCCTGCTTCGAGGTCAACCGCTCTAGTGGTTAGGCCACATCTTCTCCCCTGTCCTGGCGCCCCTCAAGGGGGCACACAGGCTACGCAAAACCTAAGAGAGATTTATCAAGCCACACAAGGCCACCTTGCGTGGCCCTGCATGACTTGATAAATCTGGAGTAACGCAAGACAGTTCAAGCCGCTGCATTGCTTTGCTTTGTGGCAGGGAGGCATTCCGTGGGTGGAGCGTGGGTGTTCCCATGCATCCACCCATGGATTTTGGCACATTCCTAGATTTACCATTACTTATAGACTTGAGAATACGTCAATACGCTACACCTCCCCCAGTGAGGTGTAATGAGAAGAAATATATTTATTTTTCCTCTTTTTTTCCTCTTTCTAACTGTGCTGCATTCTTCATAGAAAGAGAAAAATGCCTCTGAGGATTGTTTTTGTGCAAGAAGGTGTCCTTTCCTGCACAAAAAAATCCTGCCTACAATGCAGGCACCCTTGCACCATGACGCAAGGGTGCCTGCATTGCGCTAGTTAGCCAAAAGTGTGCCACTGCTAGGAAAAGACCGGAATGCTCCATATAATGGTAAATACGGTGCATCATGTCTTTTTTCTTTCAAGCAACACAACAAGGTGGCTTGCTGCATTGCGCTGCGTGAAAGAATGGTAAATCTAGCCCTTAGTGTATTTTGAGGCAACTTTTCATTTAAACAAGAAAGTATGTTCCCTTTGGCGCAAAAATTATTGCTCCTCCTAGCTGTTCTCGTCTCATATCTTACACATAGTGTAATATTCCAGTGTCTCAATTACTCTGATGTTGAAGTACTTGCCCTTGTAGCAATCCCGTTTTTTTGCTGTCTCGTTCAAACGTCTACATTCTGTATATGCTGTGATTCGTAAAGCAAGTAAATAGCAATTTCTCTATTTCTATTAGTTATTGGTTCTGAGTCAATACGACATAAAATACATGGCATACCTTTACACAATAATAAATGAATGCTCAGAGGAGTATACATTTACTACCTAACCACAGTACACGGCTGCAAATAATTTGTATGCTTATTTGTAGAGTGCATTAACCAAGAAGGTTCCGCTGGGGAAATGTATTAATAGAAGAGTTTTGACTATCCCTTTAATGAGCATTAACCCCTTCGATGCTCATGACGAGCTCAGCTCGTCATGCTGCGCGGTCGGCCTGTGCGCATGACGAGCTGAGCTCGTCACGACCACACCCGCGATCGGAATGTCCAGCACCTGGGTGGAATTCCGATCGCAGCGAAGCGGTTAACTAAACTCCCAGATGCTTTAACTCATTTATATGTGTACTCTAAATAGAAGACATATGCTGGAGAAAGCATATGTATCAACATTACATGAGATGGCTTTGTTTTTGCCTCCAAATATATCGAATGAGTACTAATTGGAAGCTTATGATGCAAAGAAGCAGCAATCAGCACTTGGGGACTGTTAGACCTGGTACCATTGGCGTGAGTCTCCCTTCCACTTTTTTTCTGATTGCCTCCTCTGTTTTTGATCTGTTTGCTGGTTTTAGATGCTTTGGGCACTGTGCCACTGCTATTAAGTGCCACAGTGCAAGTGCTGCCTATGTTAAATGGATGTATTGATTAGTGACTCCATGATTGGATCATTTGATTTACTTGTCAGACCCTAGTATAGTGCACCAGAGGTGCCCAGGGCCTGTAAATCAAATGCTGCTGGTGGGCTTGCAGCACTGGTTGTGCCACCCACAGAAGCAGCTTGTAAAGTGTGTCTCAGGCCTGCCATTGCAGAGCCTGTGTGCAGTCTGTGACTGCCATGTCGACTTGGCAAGTGCACCCACTTGCCAGTCCCTAAACCTTCCTTTATCTTCATATCAGACACCCCTAAGGTAGGCCCAAGGGCAGGGTGCATTGTAAGTATAAGGTAGGACATGCCCTGGTGTGTGTGGCATGTCCTAATAGTGAATTACAGCCATTTTTGTTTTTCACTATTGCAAAGCTACCTGTCCCCATAGGCCAGAATGGGCAGTTTGATTATAACATCTTATAATCCTAACTGACCCAGGGAACATGGTAGAAATTCGAGTTTAGTATGCCTGAACTCAGAATGATAAAATACATCTTTTAGTAAAGTTGGTTTTAACATTCTGGGGTCGATTCCGATCTCGGCCGGTAGGGCTCTGAATCGGACTCGGCATTACCGGATCAGATTCGGAGCCCTGATTCCCGACCGAGTCGGACGTGCGTCCGGGCGAGCGAGTACGATGCGAACGTATGCGAAATCGCCGACCGACTCGTTCGCGGGACCCGACCGCTCCGACCGACTCGCACGGACACGACTCGCACCGCGCAATGGAGACGTTCCCCGGCCGGGTAAGTACGATGCGCGCTGTGAGCAGTCCGACCGACTCGCGCCGTCCGGCTCGAAAGAGCAGTCGGAGCCGCACTTTGGGGGTCCGTGTCGGACCCCCCTGTACGCCTAGCCGCGCGAGTCGCACACAGGGGGGACCCATGGGTCCCCCCTACCTGTGCGTGTATGGCGCGACCCGCTTCGATGCGTACCCGCTATTGGGGGTGCCCTTGTTCGCCTCGCACCCATTGAGTCAATGGGAGCCCGCGTACGCGTTGTACGACCGGCTCCCATTGACTTCAATGGGAGTCCGACCGAATCGAGTCCGATAGCATACGAACGCATCGTACTCGTTCGGTCGGACTGCTAGGGTCCGATTCGGTCGGAAATCTCTCCGGGTCCGGCTCGGTCGGAGAGATTTCCTGCCCGAATCGGAATCGGCCCCTAAGTGTTTGAAAATACCACTTTTAGAAAGTAGGTATTTTCTTGCCTAACTGTCCAAGCCTGCCTCTGCTAGGTTGTGTATTCCATGTCTGGTTTGTGAGTGACAGGGGCTGGGGGGATCCCAGGAGGCAGGGTGAGTCAGCACAGGGCTGAATAGACCTATCTACATGTAGAGGGGTGGGAGGAGTTGCACCTGGGTCTGAATAGGGCAGTGCCTGCCTTCCACAATGCTGGCTCCACCTCCTGTGGTGCGTCTGATGTCCCTGGCCCACACTGTCAAAGGAAAGAAGGAGTCCTGTAAACAAAGTGCTCCAGGACTGCACAGAACTGGTTTGGACCAGGTAAAGGCCCCTCTGCCTTCAGAGGACAAAGGATTTAGTAGTATAAATATGGGGACCCAGACCCCAAGACTTCAGATCACTTCTGGAACAACAAGACGAACCTCTGCCAAGGAGAAGAACCAAAGGAAGCTGTAGGAGTTGGACTGCCCCCCTGCCAGTGTGCTGTGTTGCTGGGTTGGCCTACAGTGGTGTCTTCAGTGCCAAGGAGAGGAGAAGGAACTTTTAAAGAACTTTCATCATCTTGCAGAATATTACTCCAAGGGCTTGATTTGAGCTTGCCTCCTGACCGAAGTCAAAGGGATACCAGAATTCACTCTTTCTGTTTGCCTGCATCTGGAACTTGCTGTTCTGGTGCTACAGAAGGAATATGCAACACCGACGCTGGCGAGCGACGCCGTAATCTGCAACGAAGCCGTGAGCGCTGCTCCGACTTGCAACGTAGACCCGACGCCAGCCGCCGTGCCACATCGACTCCAGCGAACGACATCGTAAGCCTGCCATAGCCGTGAACGCTGCTCCAACTTGCGACGTAGGCCTGACACCTGCTGCTGTGCCGCATCGACTCCGAAGCCGACATCATCGCGGAGCCGATCCTCGACGTGGGTGGTCAAGAATCCATCGACATCGTGACCTTGTACGGAACTGTGGTTTCTGCGCCATCGCGACGTCACCTCCTCTCCGGTAAGGAACAGACGCATCCCCTGCTTTGCGCAAGCATCGAGGACCCGACGCATCGCCTCCCCCGAAGCAAGGAACCGACGCCGCACAGCGCCAACGACACCGCATCTCCCCGACGCTGTGAGCTATCTTTGTTTTCGCTTTTCCCAAGGTACTGTTCTTTGTGGGTCTGTTTTGACTACGGGCCCGACGCCGCGCACCTCGCGGTCGGCGCCGTACTTTGGGATTTCTTTGACCTCGACGTCGTGATAACTCCAGTTGGGGTTATCTGTTGCTAAAGACTGCTTTTAAGTGAATAACCTATTTTTGAGTTATTTCTACCATCTTGAAGTAATATTTTTGATTACAGTATTGTGGATTTTTTGTCGTTTGTGGTCTTGTGTTAAGTCTATATAAAGAATACTTATTTTTATAAAACCTGTGTGGTGTCCATCTGTAGTGTTTTCCCTGTATTACTGTATGTGTTCACAAATGCTTAACACACTGCCTCTGAGATAAGCCTGTCTGCTCGTGCCAAGCTACCAAGGGGGTGAGCAGGGGTTATCCAGTAGTGTAATCCCCTTTCCCTGACTTAGAAGCAAGGGTCCCTATTTGGTCAAAGGTACCTACCTCTGCCAACTAGAGACCCCCAGTTCTAACAGGGACTCTTTGGGAGCATGCCAGCACGCGCTCTTGATGCACTTACAAAATCCACACACAAATAATACAACTCAAAGACAAATACTATAACCATACTGATTCTCAAATACCATAAAAAGCCCATACACTATCATAATAAAAAACTCGACCCTGGACTTAGCTGTCCATCCAATACCACTGTGGTGTGATGTGCATTGACTTGAGAACTCCAGACTAGAGACAATTTGTATCACTTCAAAATTAGACACATTTAGGAATGTGAGAGGAAGGTGAAACAAATAAAAGTTCTGATAGATTACTGGTGGTGAGGAGATTAAAAAAACGAAGTAAAAAACCTAGGAATGGATTCGTTTTGAAAAAAATTAATGCAAATGTCTAATATCTTTCTTAGCAGCCCCAGGTTTACTTCCACCACTGGCGTTGCTCTTTGCTTGCATGGACTCCACCCAAAATATTTGGTGATGTCACCACATCTCAGGCAAGTTGTAGGTTGGAGGGCAGGACCGGACTGGACAGGTGGGACAGAGGGAAAAAACCTCTGTAGGCTGAGGATCAGTGGGCTTCTTTCGGGTATCAACTGCAAGTCTGGCAAACGGCCCTGAGGATACAGACAGAATTTTCTTCCAGAACCATGCATACTTTTCTTTCCCAAGTTCTCATGGAAATCTTTGAGCTCACTTGCTAGACTCAATTGGAATAGTGTGGGATTGGATATATTGTCCACCAATGGTTTGGGGCTGGTGTGTGGAATGTTGAAGAGTGCAGAAAATGCAATCTCCAAAACAATTGGGGCCAGGCATTGGTGCTGCCAGTGCAGCTTCTGCCCAGGGTCTTTATGTCAGTCTTGGAGCTTCAGTGGATGAGCTGTTTACAGTTTACAGAGGGTGGATGGTGGCACTGGAATGGTCTGGGGGTAGAAGTGAGTATAATGGATGCAGCTGACAGAGAAATGTGCATGCACTGAGCATGGAAGGATGCCTCACCCCAGCTGATCCCACCCAGCTGGGTCTATGTTAGCCATTGGTGATGGGTCAAATCAATGTGTGTAGGCCAGTGCCATCATGATGCGCTGGGCATTACAAAACAAACACTTAGTGGCAGCTCTTTACTAGTAATAGGAAACAGGCCTTTTACTGGCTTCCCAAGTTTGGTAAGCTGCCTGCTATGCCTTAGTAAGAACTCTGGGTAGTCTACTATACCTGTTGCCCATCATTTCCTCAACCATTATGCGCACTTCATGGTGCACATGAGGGACAGGGTATCAAAGACTACTAATGTGCTGAGAATTTGGGATAGAAATGTATTCTGCCATGTAATTTGATGGAGGTTTACCTCTAATACCTCAGGCCAGTTTTTCATTTACATTCTCTTAATATCTATGTTCAATAAAAAGTTATGGTCTTCTAATCAGTTATGCGTAGTAGGATATTAAATGTTCCTTTTCCTTTCATCTGAAATCATTTCCTACTAACCGCCCCTTTCCCCTTTCTCTTGTGTTGCAAGAGACGTAATATTTCCTCCAGTTGCTCAGTTTATCTTCCATATTGGGCTGCCCAAATCAGCTCTTCCCACAGTTACAGCCAAAATCATAAATTCTTCCCCAAGGAGTAATGCCAGTCTTAGAACCCTTCTCCTCTTTGCCCCCGTGGACTATTTACTTTATACTGAATTTCCATTCATCAATGCCCCTATTAAAATACAACAAACCGCGTGCAACCAATAAAATCAAATTGAATTAAGTAACTGTCTAATCATGATTAATCGTATCATTTGATGTGGCCCCTCATCATTCAAACAGTATCAATTGATTAACCTGTTTTTTTTTCAACAGCACTTTAGTTCGAAGTGCCCAAGCCTGGTCTTTCTTCTTATGTATCCCACTCTGATGGTCATATGTAGCAGATGTGATGCCTGTAAGCCATATCACTTTTGTGCTCTAGTGTACTTTCTCGGGCTGTGCCATCCTGGAGAGCTAGCTGTTTGATGTGCCAGCCCTGTGGTGGATCCTCTGTCTGCCTCTTCCCCTGGGTAGATTTCAGTGTTTTGTCACTCCTGCAGACCTTCATTTGACTGCAGCTGCACTCACTATATGTGTGCCCCAGCCCAGAGGATATCTGGTACTGATTTGTGGGTTTTTTAATCAAATTATTAGTTTCTTCTTTGTAATCCCATGGGCTATCACCACCCATTTCTGGAGCCATCAGTACAGGCATGCAAGGTAGTCTCCCATCTCAAGTGAATCCTATCTCCATACTGGAACTGTGGATACTGATTCCATTATGTGAAGGGCAGTCAGTCATTATTCTGGTACACTTTTTGGGTTACTTTTTGTCTTTATTTGCTACAGGGCTCACAATGCAAGTTAGTGTAAAGGAGCTCTCAAGGCGCGCCTCCTTAGCTGAAGCCCATTGCCATGCCCTTGTAAAAACTTTCAATAGAAACCTAAAATAGCCACCCAAATCCATAAGCCTTCTAGAAATTCTCAATTTCGTGCTGTTCTGCCAGGTCAATGTTATACGCTGTTAAGTTTGTTGGATGACCTAAGAGTTGTCAATTGGTGCTATGTGAAAACATTTCAAGTGGCATGGTGATTTTTTCAAAACATTTATGTATTTAATTTTTACATTACTATATATACTCCAGTAGGATCACTTCTGAGTAGTTATCAGAAAGACGCAAAGAGATCCATAGAAAAGGGACATTTGTGAGGAGTTTAGAGAAGAAGAAAGAATGGGGCAGCCAGGAAAGTAGAACGCAAAGTCCTTCTAGAAATAAGTTGGATTAAGGATCTTCTTGAAAGGAAGGAACATGGCAACACTACAATGATGCTGAGGTACAGCTCTCCTACCCGAGAAGAAGAGAGCTGTACCTCAGCATCATTGTAGTGTTGCCATGTTCCTTCCTTTCAATACGACGGGTAGTTTCAATGTTGGATATAGCCGGGACTAGGGGGGATGGACTGGCTGTGATCCTCTTGGACGCCGAGAAAGCTTTCGATAGAGTGACATGGCAATATTTGTGGGGAGCCTTAGTGGAGAGTGGGTTTGGCCCTAAAATGATTACTGCTATTCAGGCGATGTACCATAAACCCTATGCCAGATTACAGGTGATGGGGAAGACATCAGACCCAATAGTGGTGGCAAGAGGTACTAGACAAGGATGTCCGTGCTCCCCCATTCTCTTCGCCATATATCTTGATCCGTTCATTAACCAGATAATTCAGAACACTGCGATCGAACCTTTTAAAACAAATGGCTATGAGACAAAGGTACTCGCCTACGCAGATGATATCGCTGTGGTTACGTCGAACCCAGCAACGGCAATATTAGAACTTGAGAGTATGGCGGAGAAATTTGGGAGCAGATCAGGCTACTGTTTGAACAAGGGAAAGACACAGATAATATGGACAGAACAGTGTAATCTACGAGATCAGCAACAGACTGAATCAGCAACATACTTAGGGGTAAGTATAGGTCCAGATCTAGATATGTTGTGGGCAAATAATCTTGATTTAGTGTTGGAGGAGGTTACCTCCGAGCTCCGACGGTTGGATAAGTTGCACTTAACGATAGTGGGGAGAGTAAATGTTTTAAAATGAAGATCTTTCCCAGAATGTTATATCTATTCCGCTCCATCCCCTTAGAACTGTCCGGTAATGCATTCCAGAAAATGAACTCTATTTTTTCAAACTTTATATGGAATTATCCAAAAACTAGACGCGCTTTAAGATCATTAATCCTTCCGCGAGAGAGAGGTGGTTGGGCTGCTCCAAACTTACTTTTTTACTATTGGGCAGCTTTTCTGCAACAAATGGGTACCCTGCTGGGAGCAGATAGCTCTGCACGGGAGGACGGCTTACCATCTATATACCATCTGGCTATTGGGGAGGAAGCAACAGGACTTTTTCTAAGACAACTTGAGCCCAGTTATTATAAAAAGGTCCGCTTTAAGTGTTTGAAAGCAGCTAGAATGGTATGGATTAAAATAAGTAAAATTATGAAAATCCCCAAATGCAATAGATATACCCCCTATGGGGATCTTCGTTTTTCCCTGCGGAGCTATCGGATCGTATGTCCAGAGATTGGGCACAGGCTGGTATTCATCAGGTAGCGAGCTTAATTAGTGATAAATTGGAAATACTACCGTTCCCGGAATTAGTTAAAAAATTTGGGATCAACAGCAGATCGTATTTTAAATATATCCAAATAAGGGGGTGTTTAAAAAATTCAGCTGTAAAACTTGACAACCTTCGATCAATACCCCTAATGGACAAGCTATATCGGGGGGATGGGCGGATCGGGGACTATTATAATATACTGATGGAAACAATACCCGACGATTTAGGTAAAACTGAGACAAGGTGGGCGTCAAAAATAGGGGATAATGACATCGATCTGGATATGTCATTAGAATTAGGGAAAAATATATTTTTGACAGCAAACCTTAAAGCGCAACACTACAAAACCCTGTTTAACTTATACTATACCCCAGCAAAACTTTTTTGCTGGGGGAAACGAGAAACTGATCAATGCCCTAGATGTCAGCGTAGCCCTGCCGATACTATAGATATGTTTTACGCATGTAAGTCCCTGATTTCATTGAAAAAGGGTATAGAGAAATTCTGGGAATAATCAATTAACCGTGCGATTACTATTAGCGCGCCGCTGATGCTATTTGGATATGATAGCCGAATTGGGCTGCCATCAGCACATCGGGACTTTGTGTTCGTCACAATTGCGGTAGCAAGACTATTAATTGCTACTGCATGGAAGGATTCGGAATCCCCTGTATATACTGCTTGGCTACATCGATTATTGAATATACATATTCTTGAAATGGCTCTTTATAAGAATAAGGGCCACCGAGCCAGAGCGAAAGGGGGTAAGATCTGGGCACCGATGACAGACTGGCTTAAAAGAAACCATGGGGAGCCGGCAAGTAGGACAGGAATAGGTTAATCTGTGTTTGCTGTTTCTCTTTTGTTTTTGTTTTTTCTTCTTTCCTTTTCCAATGCCATTTGAGAACTTCAAGAGTATACTGTAATATAATGTATGAATTTAGAATTGTAAATATCTTTTCTTTTCGCCTTATGATGTACCTGAAGGCATAAAATAAAAAAATTAAAAAAAGAGGTACAGCTCTCCTCAGTAGTGCTCCTTGCCATTCCTCTATACCTCATCCACTCCATGATGTTAGTATTTGTTTTTTTTTCTTTCCATTTTTCAGTCATAAAGAACCACAGCAATATAGGGAAAAGAAGATGGTAGAGTCCATACAAAGACACGAGTGCATCCCTCCACATCACTTCCAGTTTCATATGCTCAGCCCTTGTCTTCCCCTAAAAAATGTGCACTTCACCATGCCAAAAGCATGTTGTATTTCGGAGCCCACTTTAAGCTGCATACCTGACCTCTCCGGGCGGCAATATCTGTGTTGAGTGCTCCCCTCACTCTGGCCTTTGGTTTCCTTCCTTGAGTCTGCAAAACCAATGTTTTATATTCTCCAACCATGGAGGCCCATCAACGACCTGAATATCCATTTTGAGATTTGCAGTCCATATCTTTGCAGCATGTGTCCTGCCCTTGACAGTGCTCCTTTGACACACATAATTCTGGCCTGACCCTTTTAAAACCTTTGATGGATTCACCTCTGCCAGAGGTTTTATATAGAAACAATCAGCAATAACGTGCGAAAGAGTGGAATAACATTAACTCAGTCGCGGCTCCTGGAGGGAGTGCTGCGGGGCGGTGGGGCGGGGTGGGGGAAGAGGCAGGGTGGGGGTGGTAAACTCCAGCATACGGCCGAACGGAGGTAAGTACATAAATAAATAAATAAAACGAATTACATTGCGCGCGCTGCAACGCCAAATGGCGATGCGGCGCGCGCAATGTAATTCGTTTATTTATTTATTTATGTACTTACCTCCGTTCGACCGTATCCGAGTTTACTACCCCTGCCCAGCCCTCCCCCGCCCCGCCCCACCGCCCCGCAGCACTCCCTCCAGGAGCCGCAACTGCATTAACTTTATATAGTGAAATTGATGAGCCTTCTTCAGTTTTCTAGGTCACAAAATATGATTTTTATTTCACTGTTACTTCCTTAATTAACACCATCAATGTACCACTTTAGAAGACTCCTCTGGTATTCCTTGCTTGGTTTTAAATGCTAACTCGCTGTCCTTAAAAATGCAATAGCTCCAGTGGTTAAGAAGAGGTGGCTCACAAACGTCCATCACATTTTTTGTTACTGATTGTCCCCAACATAAGTAAATATAGCGGCGTTTTTTCATTTTAAAAATTTTTTAGTAGAAGATCGGTTGTAGTGAGCCTTGTCTGAAAACATTAGCCTGAAAAAGATTAATCATTTTAAAATAGGGTATATACTGTATGTAAGTGATGGAGACATCTACAGAGAACCAAACGTGCTAAACGCGCTTGAGCCAATGCTTCTAATGCAAGAGGCTGCAATATATTTACCTCAGGAAAATAAATAATGACGTCTTTGTCAAATGTATCGTGCTACAGTCAAGGGAGATTTGGCTTTGCCGCACCTGCAATTGTACTTCCTGCTCTCATGGACTGCATACTTTTTTTTATATCCTTCTGGATCACCCTTTAAATCAGGGCTGGCACTAGGCATGGGCAGTATGGGCAGCTGCCCAGGGCCTCGCACTCAGCCCACCAGCATGGGGCCCCGCACCAGTGCAATACACCACTAAATCTCTTGTGCACCTGTCGATCCCATTGAAGAAAGGTGCCTGTTTGCAATTGGGCTTACAGGAGTGGGTCCCCCTCCCTGGGCCTCTCAAGGATGGTGTGGGGAGGCCTAGGGGAGGGGGACACTTCATCTTGTGCCAGTTGCGAGGAGCATTTTGCAGGTGTGTCCTGCAAATAGGCCTCCTGTCTGGCTGCCCATTGAGAGACTCTGCGGGACACCCATTGTCAGCATTTTACCGTCTGCACAGTTTTAACGCTTAGCCCCCAACCTATTCTCACACCTTCAGCCCGATATGAGCTGTGAAAGAGGTGCTTGTAGGTGGCAGAGAGGGGAACTGCGGCCTAGGAGGAGTTTGCACAAAGCAGCTTCCGGAGCCCTTAAGGTGTCACTTGTGTAAATTAGAGGGGCTTCGCACATTCCACTTCGCCCGGGGCCCCAAAAATCCTAGAACTAGCCCTGCTTTAAAAATTTACTTTCTGATTTTATGTTAAAGAAATGATGATGTCAGCCCTCTTGTTTTTATGGATGTTTACAGTTCAGAAAGTTCAAACTGAATCCTGGCGCTCAGACTCCCCGGAGTGATCACCTGCTGTGTCCTACTGGACACAGTCTAGTGTTTTAACCAGCCACTCACACGAGGGCTGGTCCTTACACCCACCCCACACCCTTCTAACCCAGGTGTCACCGGTCAGGTGACCCTACCAATAAAAGAGCCCAAGTGCACATGCTCGTGGCTAGTTCTAAGTTCCATATCTAAATGTGTGTGTCACTTATTTACAAAGTATGTGGGCGTAGAGCTCACCACAATGCAATCATACTGTTTGAATGCGTGGTCCAACTCTAGATTGAAACTGGTGGGATTCACTATTGTATGTGATTTTTTAGCAAGGTCCAGCTTTTACTATCGGACATCATAAAATAATTAATCATTCACTGAGCGGGTTGGTAATTCTCTCTCTATTGCCAGATTATAAGTTTCCTATGATCTTTGCGCACAGGCAACGTTTCGCCTCATTTTGGCCTCATCTGATTTTGTTCATACATTTTTTTTTAAATGCGCATGTCTTAACCGGGATCAACTAGTGGTAACCTGCTTCAAGGATGACAGAAGACTAATTATGAGGAAAAATGAAGTTTAATTGCTTCTTGATGCAGACATCCTACCACGACCATACCATCCTCACACTTCCCTTCAACCGTTCCTAATTGACTTTTACAAGCTCCAGTCCTCAATATTATAAAGGGAGAGGGATGGAGAAAATGCACAGGACAGTGTAAGAGATAAGAGCAAAGGCTAAGAAAACAAAACCTGCATAGCAAATAATATAGGGAAGAAATTGAATGGTTAAAAAAGCTTTAACACTTCTTTCTCCTTCAAGTGAGTAAAAATAGAGTGAAAGACTAGTAATAAAAGTCAAGACAATAACTTTCAAATATAAAAGCAATGCCATACTGGATGTTAAGAAAGTTTGAGGATCATCCTTGGGGTGCATTATAATCTAATCACACGTTTAGACTGCATCCGAATATAATATTTTGTTGTGTTAACCTAAGTGTTAGGATCTTGTAACGTGATAACATGAATGTGGTGTGTTTAGGCCAAATTGTAGAATACGTGAAGAAATAACATGCAAAATGGATGCAACTAGCAGAAACCACTAACTGAAACGCTCGTGTTGCGCAACTGACAATCATTTCACTATTGAATGTGTTTATTAATCGTGTCATTTTATATATAGGTGAAATTATTAACTGTATATGACTCAGTTTCTATATATCTTCCTAAAGTTCATGTTTCATTTCTCTTATGTTAGCTGAATTTTGTAGGCCTGAAGTGTATTTTCCCTGGAAGCTCTCGCATTAGAATGAATAATTGCATTTCATGTGCACGTTGGGTTTTATTCTTTCTCATGCTTATGTTGCAGGTGGAAAAATCATCCTTGTTAGCTAGAATAATGTCTTTGTTTTAGGAGTTAGGCAAGGAGAGAAGGGGATAGATTAAACGTTGATACTGATATGAAGAACTGTTGTACTTTCTCACCGGAGAAAGCCTGGGAATCAAGGTCATCTCGCCACCGCCCGGGAGCATCGCTGTCCAGTGGAAAAGTACCTATGAGAATGTGGCCTGGCCGGATGGCGTGATCCGAAGAGGATCTTAGTAAGTCACCTATAATAATGATGTATGTTAACTAGGGAAAGTGGCCCACTTCTTCTCTGCCTTCGGAGAGAGAGTATCTTAGAACGAGCTCTGTCTCTGTAGCTTCATGCTACTTGACCCAAATTATGTGGAGAGACTTCTAAGGAAGGCTCCCCTTGCTGACACCTTAACTGACCCTGACCCACAATATGCTTAACTAGGGATGTCACGTTAGCGTTAGTGTAGGGATAAATTAATGCTTATTTCTCTGAAAATCTCCAATGCAGGAAACCTGGACTCTTGTGTTCTACTCTTTAGTATCTTGACTCTTGAATTAATAATCTTGTGAATGCTGCACCGCCTTAACTTCATTCGTAGGTTTGACTTTGTATTAGTCCCTTTGTATTTCTACACCCTCATCTTGAGGTGTCTGTACATTCAGTTGTTTCTGGCTTTGTAATAAATTAACTAACCCCATTTAATTGTCTGTGATTCTCAATGACCCTAGCGAACTTCAATTGAGTAGATTTACCTGTTATCGATTTCTCTCCCCCCCAACGCTCTCATGATGAGGAAATGTACCATCGACTCGAGGTTCTAGAGCGAATCTAGAACTTGAGATCCACCGCCTTCAGCACCTAAACATGGTCTCGATACTAGTGATGCAAGACAATACAATTACTTACTTACAATACCAGAATATACTACATATTGAGAAAATTAGAGATTATTACTGCGTCAGATTCCAGGATTGTTTCCTGATTTTTCGGCAAAATGTGGAATTAAGTTTTCCAGATGATCTGACTCGATAGATTCATCAGAATTCTCTAATGTGTCTCTTGCCTCTTTAGCTCCTTTATCTAAATCAAATGACCAGAAAATCATGTACCTCACATTGGTCTAGGTTTTCTACTTACATGGAAACATCTTGAATTTTCTGGAATTTTGCAACTACATATATTTCTGCCATACTGTGTTATGATGCTTCCTTTGTTCAACTTGGCTATGTTGATGGGGCAGAATGTCTGGCCTTGCCTTTGTCAATAAGGCCCAGAATTAAAATCCTCACAAATCACAGTCTTTTATGTCTTAATGTTCACTTTACATCATAGCAACTTTAGACTTGTTATTTAGTACTCTGTCAAGTATCCCCTTTTTCAGATAAACCTTTTTTTAGCAACTTGCTTCTTTAACAACCAAGGATAAACTTGCAATATTGTTGGCTCTTTCTTTGAGTAAGACAAAGGGGCATATGCCAGAGACGGAATTTGGACTATGCCTGTATGGCCACAGTCTTTCCTTCAAAATGGCACACCAAGAGCCATTGTTCTGATAGCCACTATCCTTCAAATATTGGTTCAGCCATTCCATTTGGCCATTGCACTGTGGACCATGACGTTCTGAGGTCAAATATCTTTTGTGTCATTGTGATGAGAAGGCTTTTCTCTTCTAGCAGACATTACATGCATTGTCAGTCAAAAATGTGTATGTGAACCCTTTTTTGCAAAAGACATCCAGCAAGAAGGACTGCATTGTTAGTAACTAATTTCACAAATGTTACTTCAGGCCACTTTGAGCGATAGTCTCTCTCTCTCTCACTCTCTATTTCTATCTCTCTCACACATACACACATACAAACACACACTCTACCTTTGTGCCAGCCCATTTGTCTCTGTCCTCAATCCGTGTTTCTGTTCCCCCACTTGCTCTTGTGTTCCTCTGTTCCAGTCCCTCGGTCCATGTCCATTTGTTTCTGAACCTCCGTCTGCATATGTGTTTCTCCTTCCCTGTCACTCTGACCCTACCTCTGTTGTCTCTCTGTCCTTGTCCCCATGTATGTCCCTTTAGTGATCTCTCTATCCCTGTTCTTCTGTCCATGATCATGACACTTTGCCTTTCCTGGTGTCTGTCCAAATTCATTAAATGTACAACAGAGATTTTATTCTTGAACTATGGAGCAAGTAAGTGTTGGGACCAGTCTAGGTTTAGCTATGGACAGGTTGGTGATCAATCATACAGTAGGCTTAGTGGCGTGGTTAAAGGAAGGTAGAGGATGGAACAATAATGGAAGCCATGAACAGTAGATACATAGACACAAACTGTGGGAGAAATGTGGCACATGCCAATATGGGATTGTAATTTGTAGGCTGGCTGAAACAGAATGGAGGAGGCGGTATGTATTAGTGGACAGTGAACAACACACCTTTTGTTCTACCAATTAGTTTCAATGGTAGAGAGGCTGAGACAAAACCATAGGAGGCTGACTAATTTATGAAAGGATTGGTATCTGCGAGTAGAAGCAAAATGCAGCAGTTATTATTCAGAAAAGAAAGTTACTTACCACTCATCACATCTGTTTTTCCCTCAACAGGATAATCCACACCCTTCTCAGCAGCGGCATCTGCGTGACTTAGTAAATCTAGAGTCACACAAGGCAGCACAAGTCAATCCCTTGTGTTACTTTGCGTTGGGAAGGCATTCAGTGTGTGTAGTGTAGGTGTTGCCATTTATTCTTCTGTAGATTTTGGTGCATTCCCAGATTTACTAACAACAGTAAACCTGGAAATGCATCAAAATGCTGCGACAGCCTAACAGAGGCTTAATGAGGAGAAATATTGTTAATTCCTCTTTCTGACTGTGCTGCATTCTTCAGTACTCCTAAAAAGAGGAAAGTGCCTCTGAGGATTGTTTTTGTGCAGGAAGGTGTTTCTTC